>MNCI01001745.1:297516-453232 GCA_015680685.1 Gnetum montanum | reverse complement strand
AGACTTGCTTAACCATACACCGTGACACATACAAGCAAGCCTGGGAAGACAACGAACGATTAACCCCAAGTGTTTCTTGTGGCGTTAAGGCATTTAGTCTGCGGAGTTCGACCGGATCGCACGTGTATGCTCATATTCGTATGGTGGAGTGTAGGGGTATCTTGCCACTCATCAGTTGTGGATTGGTGTAGTGACTGTGTTGACATTCTAGAAGGTCAATCCACAATTCCATCCTTCTTTTGCATTAGTAATGCATGGAATTTCTTATCTTTCCATAGTGATAGGTTCATTTGCTATGTTTTACATTGGAGTGGTAATGGGTGTTGGCCCTTGTGTAGGATTGAAAGACATTATTTTGATGAGGAAGGGTGTTGCACTTGGCTAGCCTTGTGCTAGTTTTGATGAGCCAATAGGTCTATGAGTTTTGTGCTCATGTGTGGAAACTGTCCTAAAGAAATAATGTTTTCAAGACTATGGTTAAGATCTACTAGCATTATCATTTACATGTATGTTCGTAGCACAAGTGGCATTCTTTCTTTGATGTTATGGTGCCAATCCTTCTTGTGTTATTGGTGGTGACATATGATGGAGGAAAATATGAGAATATTGAGGATGTTATGGAGGATAAGAGATTTTAGATGGTGATCCCATAAGAGATGCTATGGGTTGATGATATTTGGGAGAGTGATTCAAGGTAAAGGAAGTAGAACCAATTGGAGAAATAGGTTTTTGAACATAGTAGTCATATGGGTTTGGCTAGCAATAAGGGTAATTGCTGGTTTGATGATAGAATCCCTCACGACTATGGATTTTGCCATGTTGAGTGATAGTAGTTTTGAGGTTGATAAGAAGTCCCTCTAGAATAGTATGGTTGGTTGTAGGACTATCTATAATTACCCTATAAGTAAGGTAATTTCCTAGGCATTTGCTTTTGTACAAACTTGGGCTTCAAAGAAAAAGCCCCAAACTCTTGTAGATGTAACATAACAGTTAAATAATGGTTTGGATGGTCATGTTAGCAGATGTCACATCCATCATCCTCTTCTATGCTTGAGTCTATAGCATCTTCTACTACAACTATTTTTCCTTTTTGCCAACAAGTGTTCCTACCTATTTCTTTGTTCTTTTTCATCTTCTTGGTTTGATCACTCGATCCTTTTTGCACTACCCTCTCCTTTATGGTTTTCACGTAGGTCATAACTTTATCATTTCTCAACTTTCACATCTTATCTATCCTTGCTTCAAGTTCAGTGATAAACTTTTGTATTAGCAAGGTTTGTTGTAAAATCATCTCATCAAGAGAAACCTCTTTTTCCTCATCATAGATATGGACCTCCTTCTTTTGAAGAGTTGGATCCTCGTTATATTCCTCTACATTTTTCTTGTTTACATAGCTCTCCTTCTTCTTTTTCCACTTGATCAGCTAGCCTTTGTATTTGATGGACTTTCAATTTAGATAATCGACCTTGGGCATAAATCCCAAGGGTATCTCTCATTTGGTTATGAAGTCCATCTATGATGTGGAAAAGCTACTCTTTTTGAGAGGAATCATGGCCTAGACATCTATGTAGTAGCAAATAGTATCTATCCAAGGCCACATCCAAGGATTCATGTTTTTCTTGCCTCCATCCTTGAATTTGTTTCTTAGGTTGGACACTTTCACATAGGTTTGATATTTCTCATTAAAGAGTTCTAGCATTGTAGAACATCAATGGATTGAATTTGGTTCCAATGATTTATACCAACTTTCAACTTCGTCAACTAGTATCCTAGGAAAGAGCTTAAGATTTTGCCACTCACTCTCCATGTTCTACATGGCACAAGCATCATGGAAGGCTTGTAAGTAATGTTGTGGATTAGAGTGATAGCCTCCCGAAAATTTAGGAATGCTATTCATATCAAGCATTTTGATGCAACTTTTCCTTTGATACCTATGGGATATTCTAATTGCCTCCATTATTTGCATCATTTTCCTAGTAGCCAACAAGGGTTCATCATCATCATACATGTTGTGGTGATGATTTCTATTTCTATTTGTTTGATTATGATGATCTTGTTTATGCTCACTTTGATGATATTGTCTATTTCTATTTCTATCTTCATCTTGACTCCTTAGTGTATCTCTATTTCTATACCTACATTCATCCTTGTAAAAACTAGATGTGGAAGAGGTAGATGAAGATGGGGAACTAGGAGAATTGCCATGGCTACTACATCTCCCCTTATGGTCCCTTGATTTATCTCTTCTAAGTTTGGAAGAGGTCCTAGGCCTTGAGGACCTCATCATTCTAGGACTTACTCTCTAGGGTTATTTGCATTAGTTGAACATAGTCTTTAAATGTATTAAGGATCTAAATGAGCATAAGAAACCCCTACTTGTGGTTGCTTACTCTAGTTTTCATTAGTATAGATCCTATCATTTCTTCTACAAGTGTTTTCATCATATGATGCATTATTAGCCCTATGTGAAGAAGACATGGTTTTGTTTGATAATGTGTGTGACTTAAAATATTAATGTTTTCTAAAAGATAGATCAGTAATCGTGTATAATATAATTGATCCAAATAACTAGCATCATCCTCGGTAATGATGCCAATGATGAGCAGTGGGTATCCCTTATGTTCAACCGTATGAATCACAAGTGTTTACAGACAATTTGGTCAAATTCCATAGATGGGACTAGTTATGACATCTAAATTGTTAAGCATTGATCATAGGATGCTATCTTCCCACTTAGACTAGTGGTAGCTTTGTCACGTATGGTTTAGTCCAAAGTGAGACATATGATAATTGATGTTGTTTAACCTTTAATAATCCTAGTTGTAAACATGATGGAAGTTGAGAATATAAATCTAAATCTAAGTAATGATGGTAATGTAAATCTACTTTAGCCTAGAGTGATAAGCATCCAGTCTTGGCTTATCGTACATATGTTGGGCTCATGTAACCGTTACTAGGTTACCAAGCGTTGTGCTGCTAGCTGAACTAAGCTAAAACACTATTGGTGTTACCAAAAAATTACACTTAAATGCTTGAAAATAGTTGTAACATTCTACTTTGCTAATAAACAAGAAAGTAAAGTACTTGGAAATGTAAATGATTAATCTAAGAGAATAGTAAAAACAATGTTAAGTAAAACAGTAAAACTAAGTGGATGTTGCAATGATGAAAAGAAATCTTGATCTTTATTTCTAGACATGAATTATGCCTGAGTACACTTCAGTTGAATAAAGATTCTGTACAATTGCTCAACACCACATTACAAGAATTTACTCTTTGTTGCTAAGATATATATATATATATAAACCTGATAGAGTTATGTTACTAAATGATTGAAAGGTGTCCAATACATGGTAGAAGTATCTTATTTATAGGCATTTATTATAATTGCAACATCACATTTACAACATTGCAAAATAGATGCAACATAACATCTATGACATAATAGATGTGATGTAGCATCTACAATATAGTAGCCAATTGAGACACATTGATAGGGATGCTGCAACGCAAATGTAATGTAGCATCTATGATATAGTAGCCAACTGAGATGCACTGACAAGGATGCTATGACATAAATGTGATGTAGCATCTACAATATCTTAGCTAATTGATAATTCATCAATAAGCATGTGGCAACTAGTGCCTTCTCAATGCTATCATAGACTCTCTATATGTGCTAACCAAGCATCAGCATGACCATACCCAACACATGCAACAACCTATGCTTTAGCACATGTAATATACACTAATTAGTCATGATTAATGTAACATGACCACATGCACATACATACCCATCACCACTAGGACCAAACATACATGTCACATCACATCAATTACATACTTATGTGGTAGTTAACATATTTGTATTTACTATAGCATTGGTATCAATTACCATGAGTACTCATAAATCAAACCAAATGCTTGTAGGTATTTTATTGCTCTTTATTATATCCAACTAGTGCTAATACCCATGAACCCATGACATGCAACCATTAGCCTTTTGGAGAGTTGGTTGTAAGTGCAATTGGTGAATCTCCTCGACCACATATCAACTGTAAGACTCAAATCCACACTCTTCTATTCCTAGGATAAGGTTGAGATAGGAGCCTTGCTAATGCATCCTAGTTGGTGTTAATCCAATATTAATATAAGATTCATCATTGCAAACTAATTCACACACCTCATGCTAGCTCTACCCACTAACCAATCAGAAGAAACCAATGTTATATATGTTGTTATGCATAAACATAACACTCATCGGGCTTACTTAAGCCTTAACAATGCATATATACCAGTACTAGTACCACATGTACACAACATATACTAGTAGACACAAGCATATAGTCTTACATGTTCTTGCATAGTACGCATCATAAGATATTTCAAATATCATAAACATAATGTACTAGTTGTCACATCATCAACTTGTGCATCATGACCTTGCATATCATGCATATTCCAAACCAATATGGACATCATCAGTCAACACACATGCACAATTAGTGGTGAGGATTCCCAAATTAACCATGGCATAATAAAAATGACATATATCTTGATATTGATGCACATGCTAGATTTTTAGGCCCAGAGGCCCAAATTGTATCCATATAATATAAACATGTATACTAACTAATGGCAACAACAAATGTGTACATCATTTATGTAAGTAAGGTTTAGTAATCATTACATCAATCATAGGATTCCTAGAATACATACAAAACACATCTACAATCATTACAAGCTACAAATTTTTTTTCAATATATTTCTATTACTATTACAACTTGGTTGTCACCCTATTGTGATTTGCGGCTCTTTATTTTTCATAAGTTATGACTCCTTTGTGGCTTGTGATGGGGTCATAGCCTCCATTGAAAGTCAACCATGACTCAACTGCTACTTTGTTTGATAGAGAAATAGAACTAAAAATTTGCCAAAACTACAATCATGACTTGCTCACTAGGCAACCACAACTTGTACCTTAGCATACTAGCTCCATTGCGATCCAATTGCAAGGACATTATGATTTGTATCCCTCAAAACCCTTATTGAAACCTAATCCAAAGAACATTATGATTTAATTTCTCAAAATCCTTTTTGTGACTTGATCATGGATCAATTGTGACTCATGCTTTGTCAAAATCTACAAGAAAATAGAAAATAGAAAAACTAGAAAATCTTGTGAACTTTGCCAAATTGTACAAACAAAGTTTAGAGGATTTCCAAAATGTTGCAATTGATCCCTATAGCCTTGAGTAGTCTCCATCATGCTTATTCAGCATCATCATACATGCATGAAAATTCTAAAGCACAATTCCTTCGTGAATATGACAAGAATACAACATGACCTTAGCATATAATCTTACATAAGACCCAAAAACCATCAAATGGCTAATTGTCCCACAAGCTCATGAACATGAGAGTACACATTGAATCAAAAGCAATAAATTTGGTAAGCTATAATTGAAGTTCCTAGAATAAATCCAACTATCATAGAAAATTTGAATTAACTATAAGAAGCCTAATACATGAAAAAGACTTTGCCTTGGTCCCACTAGCTCTCAAACTTAGACTCTAGAAATAACAACTAGCCTAGACTTAGCTCTTAGATGAATTTGTAAGGTTAAAATCCACAAGAGAGAAGAGGGAAAGTGATGGTAAGGGTTTAAGGAAATCCATGGGAAGAGCACAATTGGGAGAGTAGGAAATGGGTTTATTTTTTATGTTTTATATAAAATATAAAATGTAAGATATAATTAAAATATTCCTTGATTAGTTTTCATATGCCTATTTAACCTTTTCCTTTGTCCAACTAATGCAACTAAGAGAAACAACTTGTAACCAACTCACAAGGACTCCAAATAAAAAATCAGTCAAACTTGTAACAAGCTCATGTCATGCACATCTTAATTATAAACTAAATGCATAACCAAAATACCCTAGTGCATAGCTATATTACAATCATACCACTCATATGCATGTCATAAAAGCATAATGCATAAGTCATTAGGATTGTAACATCTTAGTGTTTAGAGCTTAGAACATTTACTTTATTATCTATTATTATGCTTATATTTTTAAGAGTAATGTTATATTTTATTATCTAATGCTATGTTGTACCTTGCTATGCTATGCTAATAATATCCCTTCTTTGATGCAATTCATATTTGAGCTTGAGATCTCTTAATTATTATGTATCTTAAGGCTTGAATCTTGACTTTGGCTCATGTGTGATATTTTGGTATTTTTACATTCTTTTATCTTTTATTTTTATTTAGGCTTATTTTGTAATCATCCTTACTAATTCTTATTTCTACTAAGTTAAATAGGTTGGAAGGATGGTGGTGGCCCATTAGTGGTACTTTATTAATCTTTAAAATTATAATTTTTATATTTTATTTTATTTTAAGATTTTGAAATAAAGTAAAAATATGGTTATGAGACATGTTAATGGATTTTTGGGGTTTATTCTAGTTATTCTTTTATTTTATCTTTAAAACTCATTCTTGGATATGTGACTCATTAAAGTGCTTGCTTGGTAACTTTAACTCATTGGTTGAGCATTGGATCTTTTTGTGGATTTATGTTACAAGACTCTTCAAAAATGATTATTAATTTTTTATTCTTGAAATTACCCAAACCCTACCTTTTGTGGCTATACATACTTGAAAATATTGGCTCTCTTGGCATCAATTGTGGATTTCTCTTTCTTCCATTCTCTTACTCATAGTTAGGCATGATGAATCTTTTGGCAATTTTTAGATTTGAACCTATTTTTTCTTGGAGAATATTGGATTTTAGCTAATCTCTTGAGTTAGAGGAAGTATTCTTGATTCTATCATTTGTGATAAGAAGCATATCTTGTTGTATCTACTTTCCTTCTTATGGTGATTTTCATTGATGATCTAATTGTGTTACATTTGTTGTTAATCTAACCTTGGTTTTAATAATTAATTAGTAATTTATCATTTTCATAACTTTTCTCTTTGTGTTTTGACTCATTCTTTTTGTTGCATCTTCTTCTCTTGATGGTGATGACAATGATGGTGTTATTGGATGTCATAACTTATCTAGAGGTTGTACCAAAAGTCATGATGTATTTCTAACATATTTTTTGAAGTAATGAATTTACCTTGATGTTGAGAAGAATTTTCATGTTAAAATGATAATGATTGATGGATATTTTGCACATGTATGAGCATGTTCAACATGTTAGAATGCTTGAATAGTCATTTTAGAGATCCACTAATCAACACAATTTAAAAGGCAACTAATATGAGACTTTTCAGTTAATGGATAGGCATTGTGAAGAATTTGGTCAAATTCCTTGATAATTGTACATTTAGTTAATTTCAGGAATTTTTATAATGGTTTTAGAATCTAAGACCTTAGAGTAGCTATAGGGTTGATGCTAGCCATAATGTAATCCAATAGTTATTCTAGGCATACCTGAGGATTTACAACCCAATAGTTGGTCTTGTCTTACATCAGGACAACTTGTAGTTAGTATCAACCTTATAGTTATTGTATTATCTAATGTTGGAAACATCATGGGAATGCCACTAATAAGTGTAAAATCATACATCTATAATTAATTCATGTGTTTATATCTAACCATAAGTTAATATTCATGTGGATAAATATTTAAGTGACACTAATGATGTGTTTTTATAGCTTGGACCCCATCCTCTAGTCATGTTCAAAAGAGCTTCAAAGTGAATTTCCTCTATTGTGAAGGTACTAATCCTTCTTGCATGTGTCTCATGTAGATTCAGTAGGAAGCTTTGGAGGTGATCAAGGTAGAGCTAGTAGAAAGATCAACATGGGATGAAAGATTATCTTCTGATGTAATTCATGTTATTTTTGGCTATTCAACAAATTTGTTATAAGAGCTAAAAATATGAAACTTATGGTGAAATCTAATTTATGTTATAATGAAACCTAAGTAGGCCTATGTAGCCATCATTTGATAATTTGAATTTTTAAGTAATTTCTAAGTTGTTAAAGCTTCTAGGTGTTTATATTTTTTTATAGTTTTATAAATGTTTAAATTATTCAAGAAATTATTAAGTGATTAAGATTTGTTTATCATGCCCCTTAAAAGGATTTTTATAATTTAGTTATGGTTAAATTTAGGATGTGACAAGGACCTACTAGACTACTACTGTTAACCCTAATTCTCCATTCTTATTGGCCACAATATTTAACTAACACATCCTTCAAGATTAGTATGTATAATTATGTCATAATAATAAATGGGATATAAAAATCACATATGCTATAACATCATAAGAATCTTGTAAATTCTTAGTAGGACCCCATGGTATTATAATGTGTTTATATTTGTGTGATTAAAGTGTTTGGGGGTAATCAGATCACTTAGTTAGTTTCTCTACTTTAATGATATATCTTATAATATTCCATAATATTATGCATATGTGATCATGAATTCATGACTATCCACATTGATCTTGTTAATTCTATTGTAGGAAATTTGTGGTTGGTAGGTTACAAGGATGGTGGGGGAAGAATAAGCATTAGGTAGGTATGATCGTACACCTATTATGATTACACATTATAAGTATACCATTAGTGTTGTTTGGTAGATTATGTTTTGTAATTTTGAGTTAGTGTTATTTGTTTAACCATGTTGTGAGATTATCATGGGCAAGTATGTTATGCATGTTATGCTAGGTGGCTATATGGCATGTGTTATAATATTCATATAGCTTTATGGACATGTGATTGATAGAGTATGACATTATTAAAATTGATCGATATTTTGTTTGGTGGTCTCGTGAGTATGTTATGAAATGTGGATTTTGCAATATTAGTTGGGATGGGGAAAATGGATGGAAAATATTAGGAAAAAAGAAATATTAAATAAAGTATTTTATATTTAATGAGATGCGACATGCACTGTGCCGCGATATCGCAGTCCGCCGCCATATCTATAAATAAGAGGCGGCGCTCCCTTCATTTCCCAATCTTGGCTAGAAGTAGCGAAGCTCTGGCAGATTGATCACTCCAGAGTTAGAATTTTTCCCATGTGCCCGCAGTAGGAGTCCTAGAGTAAAAGGCTCTTTATTCGAGCAGCTTGTAACCTGAACCCAAGTTGTGTACGGCAATAAAGACGAACTTGATTGGATAAACCTTGCAGCACGTGGTTTTATTGTTGTTTATTTACTGCGTTCCTAGTGCGCACAAGTACGACTTGATTACAAGCAGCTACGGACGTGTACGGCTAGTCAAGGAATCGGCTGCTCATCGCTAGGCTAGAACGTGTGATAAGTACGACTTAGTTACGAGCACCCATAGGTGTGTACGGCTAGCTAAGGAATCGGCTGCTTATCACACTTAAGCTAAATAGGTGCCTCAGTACGACCACTTCGAGCACTTGCGTTACATGTGGTGATCCCAGTAACGATTAGCGTTTGGTAAGCCACAGTTGCATACTTCAGGGTGTGTCCGGTAAGTGGGAACGGATGCTGAGGCTAGTTAATTTAGACTTAGGACATTAGTTAGAGTTAGCTTAGTTTCTCAACCCTTTTCCCTCATAACTTAGGAGATAAAACTGAAAATACCAAAAAAATCACATACCTCAGACTTGCTTAACCATACACCGTGACACTTACAAGCAAGCCTGGGAAGACAACGAACGATTAACCCCAAGTGTTTCTTGTGGTGTTAAGGCATTTAGTCTGCGGAGTTCGACCGGATCACGCGTGCACGCTCGTATTTGTATGGTTGAGTGTAGGGGTACCTCGCCACTCATCAATATTATAATTTCTTAAAGAACATAATTCATTTTCCATTTCTTTTGCTCTTGGTCTTTTGCATCTTAGCTTCTCCTCCTCCTCCATTCTCTGTCCAGTCTTAGCTAATGTTTGTGATTTTTGGGATTTTGGAATGTTGGTGCCTATTAGGATGTAGTCATGAAGGTTAAGTTAGCATGCTAAAGAATCGAAGACTTTGTAGAGAGCACTTTAATATTTTGTCTCCAGTTTCTTTATGCTTGGTAGATTTTTCAATTTTAGATGGGTATCTTTACTTGTATCCTTTCTGATAGGCTAATTTCTAGTTATGGTCGTGGGGGTGTGTTAAGATGGATATGATCCTCATGATGTTCACATAGGTAGTATTGCTTTTTCTTGTATGAAATTCTAGTACCTTTGATATCCTGATCATATACATGTTGAAAAATTTAAATGAATTCATTTGTAATGTTTTTTATGACTCTTAGAGGTAGCAAACATCCCACTACTACTTCTTGGATGTTCTTGGATGTTTTGGCTATATGTGATTCGAAATGTTGAGCATGTGAATTTTGGATGGTGATTGTTACTATCATTTTTAGGCCACATTTTGTCAAGAGCTAGTTGTTAGGTATGTTGCAACCCTGTTGTAGTCATATTATGATCATGGGGTTTCAGAGACATGGGTTGCATCCCAAGCATGCTCAAGTTCCAATGCTTTTCATGCAACACTTCTAAGAAAATGTGAGACACATCATTCTTGCAATGCAGTCATGCTAGTAAGGTTGGAATCTCACAAGTCATGCTAGGGGTTTGGCATGATTGTGGAAAATTTTAATTTCTAAAGTTTTAGCTATCATGAATCTATATTAGTTATAAGGCATATATGCCAAGGTTGTAGTTAGTTCTAAAGGAGGAGCACAACCTTAGAGTAAGCCATGCTAAAGTTATGGTCCTTTAAGAAAGAATATCATGACTGTATTGCAAGTGATGGCCAAGGTTGCAGTAATAATAAATGTGAATATATGTACTTGATGTGGGTGTAGAAGAATTTGGAATTGTATTTCAACTTGTTTGTAATATTGTAGATTGATACATGATATTAAGATGTATGTAACAGAATTTTGTGAATGCTAGTATGTTTAATTGATGTGCATGACACTAGTTTCTTAGGGTTAGTAGATGATCGATGTATGTGCTAAGATTGTACCATGTATTTCATCATAATTATGCTTTGGACTTTGATTGACACGTGGAGAGCTAGTTTCTTAGTGTTACTGAGTGTTGGATTACTTTATCAATTAATTAGATTATGACATGTTATGATCTATGTATTATCTATACAATGTATGTGTATGGGCATATTGGTGGTATTAACACAATGATGTGGACTAGTTGATGATGAGGTATTTTGGAGGAGTTAGATTAATAGCTATTGGGATGCATTGGTAAGGCTTGTATCTTAGTTCGTATCCTCATAGTGGAAGAGTATAGGTAGGGCCTATGATTAATATGAGATCTTATGACATTTAAACATGCATAGATATATCCTTTAAAAAGTTAGTAACCTAGGGCTACATATTATTAACCTTTTGGTATGTTAAAAACTTAGAAAATGTAGAATGTGGAAAATGTGTTTGTATTGCCTTACAAGTCTAAGGGTAGACCAAGAGCATGATGAGATCAGGATAATAGCACAATCAAGAGACTTCATGTAGTAAGGGTAGACCAAGAACATTATGAGATCAAGACAATAGCACAATCAAGATCCTTAATGTATCAAGACATTAGATTAGGACAAAGAGTAAATTTTGAGTTAGAACGAGAGCTACGTTGAGATGGCAAGAAGATCCAAGACTTTAAAATAAGAACTATGTTGGGATGAAAAGATAAGAACATGGATAAAAATGAAGGCTATGAGTCAAATGATGATGCTTCGAGGATGGAAAGAAGGCAAATCAACAAGAGAAAGCGTTAGGAAATAGAGTTCAAAAGTTGAGAGGATGTCTCCAAGGAACAAAAGACATCTTGGACAAGAGGAAGTCAATCATAGAAAGATGTCTTTCAAAAATAGGAGACATCTCCTCTTAAAAGAAGATGTCTTCCTAGAGACATCTTCTTAGAGATGTCTCATTTAAGAAGGAGATGTCTTCCCAAAACTAAGGTTAAATTTAGAGAGACGTCCCAATCTTAAAGGAGACATCTACATTAGTCGTTGGATAGCTATTGCATGAATTTTGAGGTATTTTTTAGAAACTTCAAGGATATAAGAAGATACCAAATTCTTGGAAATTTAGCAAGTACTATTCACATCAGATCAATCATTATCTTATCTATGCTATTGTATTCTTTTTCTTCATTATTACATCAATTGTTTAATTGTATGTTGTATTGAGCTTTAGCTACAAGGACTTGTAAATTTAATTACATGTTGGAAGACTTGAATGCAAAAATTCTTTAAGTACATGAGGTTTATAGTTTTGGTATTCATCATGGATGAATGCACTCAACTCATCAACAACATTTTGGGTAGCAAAGGTAAGAGTAGAGGTAATCAATCTAAGCTTTCAAATTTTGTTACTTTTTCTATGGAATGCTAGACATGTGGTGGAAGAGGCCATTTGGCCTTTGAATGCCTTAATGGTTACAAGTTTCAAGAGAAAAAGTATAGTGAAGAAAGGAGAAGAACAAGTAGCATCTATACAAGTTGGGATGAAGAAGAGGAAACAACGTAAGAAGATAATAAGGCATAAATTATCTACACCAACTAGGACAATGAAGAAGAAAGTGAAGAAAAGGTAGATAAAACTACAAAAGATTCACATCTTATCTGTATGGCTCTCATAGATGATGATGCTAGCTTCTTAGATGATGATAAATTTGAAAATGATGAAGAAAGGTATGACCTTTTGTGTAAGGAACTTCTATCTTTTTAAAATATTTGTATAAAGTTGAATAAGGAACTAAAAACCAAGGATCAAGTTGTTTCTTCACTAAATATAAAGATTTTGGATCTCACAAAAGAAATCTTAGACCTAAGGGCTGAGAATAAAAAACTAACCCTATCCTATGAGAAGATTAAGGAAGAACTTGTAAATGTTAAACTTGTAAATGAGAGGCTAGTCAAAGGAAAAGAATCCCACTAGATAGTTCTTAGGCAAGGAAGAAGTTTTGTTCACAAAGAGAAGCATCTACACAAACTTCATCCCAACAAAAGGCTTCTCCAAAGATTGAAGTGTCAATAGGTACTACATTCCAACCAAGAGCAGTTCCAAGGTTTCATCACTTCAACCATAATGGAAAGGTTAGATGTTATTACTGTAATAGGTTTGGGCATAAGCATTGGAATTTCAATTTAAAATATTATTACATGAACACTTGGTCATATCATAAGACTTCTTGGTCTTACCCAAATGCATCTAGAAAGGAAATCTTGTAGGGTAAAAAGGGTAAAGAGAATAAAAAGGTGTGGAGAATCGAGTCAAAAGAAGAAAGTGAAATAACTCTTGACAATTTTGTGGAAGGGAACAAGACATTAGAAATAAATGAAATTGCTATGAAAGGAGGATCTTCAAAAGAAGAACCTCAATTCCAATCTTCTTGGACATCTTGATCTCCATCAACAAACAAGGTAAGTAATGGTAAGTATAGGTATAATCATTATTCCTTGACTTGATGGGATTAGACTAGATTAATTTATTTTTATGGTTGAATGGAATCTATTGGAAATATTTGGAAATTCAAAGAAATTTCCACTTTATCTTGTAATTCGTTGAAGCTATAATATGCTACAATATCTTTCTTGTGCTGATTTTAAAATTTTTGTTAATAAATCATACTCTTAACTAGAATATAGTGTTTTCAAGTGGTTTAAAGACCTTAACTATAATTCATAGACTAAAAGTACTTTCTTGAGCATTTATTGTTGTCCCAACATATATTTCTTATCCTCTAAACTCTTAATTAAGCTATGGCATTGTTGCTTCCTTATGAAATCATAAAGTTCAATTATTTTTAATTTTTTTTGATGTATGGTAATTGAAGGATTTAAATTGGTACCTTTGATGTAATTCATGTATCTTCTAAGAAAAACAACATTTCAAAGAAATTCCTTGAGCATATTTGTATTTTTATCATAAGTACTATTAATGGAAGGCCTTTCTTTCAAAAGGCTTCAAACTTGATCTTAATATGGCACTCCAGATTTATGGAGACTTCACCTAGCCCTTGTGTAATTCTTAATGAATGTGTGATGTCTATGTGTGTGTTTTTTGGGTTGATTTCTTTTATGATTTGAAAGTGTTTTTCCATGTTTGAGGGTGTTTTAGACTTATTTTGATGAGTCTAGGAGGAGCTAGGAGCTATGGGGACTTGTTTGTAGGTATCCAGAAGTTCTAGACCTTAAAAAGAGCATCTTTATTTTTTACCCTAGAAGGATAGATGTCTACTCTAATAGTTAGATGTCTCATCTACATTTAAGACATCTCGTTTTGATAGTAGATGTCTTGTTTGAAAGTAGATGGGAAAAGTAACCCATGAATGGACATTCATGCAATAGATGCATTAAAAAAGTTGAAGATTGTAGTTGCTACTATGATTTTTGGATCCTCAATCTCTAATCAAATAGTCCTTTTCCTTAGAAGAGATTTCTTGATTATCTAGGAAGAAATTGCTTTCAATAAACATTAAAATATTTACATATTCATTGTTGAAAGGATTCACTAATGGGAGACCTTAGTCTCCACACTTGATCTTAAAGTTTCTATGTAGCATGAAGATCCTAAAAGGTTCAAGGAAGAATAGAAGTGTCTCTACAACAGATGCATTATGACCAAAGAGACAAGGAAGAAAGAAAAGCATCAATGTAGGTGCTTGTACCTCATCAACAATTATCATCTTATAGACCACTAGTGTAGGGGGAGTCTTTTGAGAAATTTACCAAAAAGCTTTACACTCCAACATCCACAGCTAAAATGAGTAAGAAGAGGACTATTCATTTAAGAGTATGGTAAAGTATCTAAAGTAAAAGTATGAGTTAAATTTTGGTTAAGATATCACAAATAAGGTTAGATTAAGAGCATGATGAGATTAAGATAATAGCACAATCAAAAGCCTTAATGTATCAAGACATTAGATTGGGACAAAGAGCAAATTTTGAGTCAAAATGAGAGCTACATTGAGATGATAAGAAGATCAAAGACTTCAAAACAAGAACTACATTAGGATGACAAGATAAGAGCATGGATGAATACGAAGGCTATGAGTCAATTAAAGATGCTTTGACGATTGGCAAGAAGGAAGATCAATAAGAGAAAGTCTCAAGAACCATAGCTCAAAAGTTAAGAAGATGTCTCCAAGGAAAAAAAGATGTCTTGACTAAGAGGAAGTCAATCACAGGAAGACATATCCCAAAAATAGGAGATGTCTCCTCTTAAAAGACGATGTCTCCTTAGAGACATCCCATTCAAGAAGAAGCATCTCCCTAGAGCTAAGGCTAAATTCAGAGAGACATCCCAATTTTTAAGGAGATGTCTACATTAGCCATTGGATAACTATTGATGAACTCTGAGGTATTTCAAGAAACTCCAAGGCTCTAAGAAGATACCAAATTCTTGGGAATTGATTAAGCACTATTCACATCAAATCAATCATTATCTTATTTATGATATTGTATTCTTGTTCTTCATTGTTATATCATTTGCTTGGTTGTATGTTGTATTGAGCTTCAACTACAAGGACTTGTAAATTTGGTTACATTCTTTTCTGGTGTTTGTTTCTTTTTCTTGTAGCCTTGTGGGGTTCATGTGCTTCTTGTGAGAAGGCATCCTTATTGAGCTTGTTGGGATCCTACTAGATTGAGTGGTTTTACATTGTCAAAACACTCCGAAGAAAAGCCTAATTTTATAAAGGTTGTGGGATCCTTGAAACCACATTCTAAGCTTGTTGGCACATTGTAGGGTTGAGTGGTTTTGTAGCAATGAGACACTTCAAAGTAGAGCTCAGATTTTGTATAGGGTATGGTGCCATTCAAACCACATTTTGAGCTTATTGGGAACTTATGGGGTTGAGAGATTTCACACTAACAAAACTCTTTGTAGCAGAGCTTACATTTTGTAAAGGTTGTGGTGTTCTCTAAACCACATTTTTGAAGAAACAAAGTCCAAAGTTGTGCATGTATTTTACCCTCCAAGTGTGGATGTACCCAAGTTGGGGAACCATGTAAAATTATGTGTTCTCATGTGGTTGGTGTAATTTTGTTTTGGTAAGCTTATTTAACCCTCCTTCTAAGTTCTTAATCATTACATATGAGGTAGCAAGCAATAGTGTTGATTGTGATGTACATGTTGATACTAATAAAAGACTTACAGTACTAATAGTATTACAAGTACTCATGTTAATGATATCATGATACATATAGAATGTTGATGTGTTAGCTACCACTAGGATTATATGCTATGTGTGATGTGGTTCCTTAGAGCACCATTTACTGGGGTTGAATGTTATGTATTGTGTGATAAACATAGATTCTAGTTGGATTATGATATATGATTGCAACTTATATGATTTCCTAGTATGTATGTGTACATTGTGATGCCTTGGAGAATAAGATGCTAGGGAGATGTGCTGCATGTTTGTGTAGTATGTGCACATATGGATGATTATTTAGAATATTGGTTACCAGGGTCATGTGACTTGTATATAGTTATGCATTAGTATGATTCCTTGGAGCACTAGTGTCTAGGAGCTAAGGTTTGGTATGCTATTATGTAGTGGTCTACATGTATTGTGATGAGATTGTTATATAATTGATTATGTTCAAGGTGTGCTTATAAGATAAAATCTATGATCTATGGTATGTGAGGTTATGTTGATTGTAATGTGATATGATATGTTTAGTATGCTTAGATGTCGATCTTATTGTAGGATGTTTAGAGAATTCTCCACACCTCTTCTTCAACATAACATTATACTTTTCATTCATAAGGGATGTGTAAAGGCTTCCACTTAGTTTTATACTGATCCCCTTTAGATGTAGGTGATGGAGGCGGGAGATCATGATACCAATAAAATTGAGGGAGGTGATGGTGGCTTTGGGACCATGTTTTTGTATATTCTATTACATGTGTCTATGGAAGAGATGGATGTATTTGTTAATGGTTTTTAATTAAAGAACTCTTGAGCCTTAGTTATTATCATGTGTGTATAGTATATATATGTGTAGAACATGTGTTTCATGTATTGGCTAATATGCTAGGCTATTTTGGATTAATGATTATGATGTTTATATAGTTAACATAGTGTGTATGACATAGTGTAGGTATTACATGTATGATGAGGACATTACTTAGTCCTTGTATAATCCTCAATGTATTTTGTATGTGTGTCCTCTTGTGTTGGCCTTATTGGTGATGATTCCAAGGTGTTTTGACATGTTTGAAGATGTTTGGAGCCTATTTTAAGGAGTTAGGAGGATTTCAAGATCAATGAGAACTTATTTAAAGGTGTTTATATGTTATAGACCTCAACATAAGCATATTTACTTTTGGCCCTTCTAGGATAGACATCTCCTTTGCAAGATAGGTGTCTACCTTACAATCAAGGTGTCTACATTAGATGTAAGATGTCTCTTACAACTCATCTACACTTAGGCAAGACATATACTATGATTAAAATATGTCTATTCTAGCAAATAACAGAAATTAATTTGTATTTTTGAATGTAAAGAAAGAAGAAAGGTCACATGAGAAGCTATAAATAAGTGTCCAAGGCTTGAGTTTGAGCAAGAAAGTTAAGTAAGATATTTGAGAGATCTCTTGAAAGATTGTGCAAGGAGATAGCTTATACAAGAAAGTTTGAGTGCAAGCAAGGATGAGATTGTATTAGGAAATTATATCCACTTAAGTAAAAGGCAAGGAGGAGCACTTGAGAGAGGTTGAGAGAGTCTCTTATAAGTGTATTATATTGAACTTATGTTCCAAGTATGAGCAATTGAGGATTGAGAGGAAGCATGTGTGGCCTCTAAGTTCCTTGGTGATGGGATGTGAGATCGCATGGGCTGCGATATCACATACGTGATATTGCATCTATCGCAATATCACATCCCCCGTGATATCGCGTCCGCCGCGATATCGTGTTGTCCCACATGATATCATGTACACGATGTCGCGGTGTGCCGCCAAGTCTATAAATAAGAGGCAGCTCTTCCTTGTTTACTATTCTAGGCCTAGACCATAGCGAAACTTTGGCAATTTGATCCCTCCAGAGATAGAATATTTTCCATGTGCCTGCAGTAGGAGCTCCAAAGTGAAAAGATCTTTATTTGAGCAAGTATTATATCGAAACACATGTTTGTGTACAGAAATAAAGAAGAACTTCTTGGATAAACCTTGTAGTGCATGGAATAGGCTAAATAGGATTTAATTTAATGTTATTTATTGTTTATTCTTTAGTCACTTTCTTAGTGATTAAATCTCTCTCAACCCTTCTCTCCTAGTTAAGTGCCTCGGTACAACCGCTTTGAGCACGTGCGTTATGCTTGGTGATCCCAACAACGATTAGCGTTTGGTAACCAAGGTTGCATTGGTTTAGGGTGTGAATGGTAAGTGGGAACAGATGTTGACACTAGGTTAATTAAGGCTTAGTTAGTTAGTTAAAGTTAGTCAATTAGTCTCTTCAACCCTTCACCTCACTAGCATAGGAGATAAAACATAAAAGACATAAAAATCATATACCTAAGACTTACTTAACCATATGCCGTGACAAATACAAGTAAGTTTGGGAAGAAAACGAATAATTAACCTTAAGTATTCCATAAGGCGTGTAGGCACTTAGTCTACAGAGTTCGACCAGATCACGCGTGTTATGCTCGTATTCGTATGGTTAAGTGTAGGGGTACCTCACCACTCATGATTGGCACCGTTGCCGGGGACTAAGTGTTTGTGTGCTAAGTAGAACATAAGAGATCATCCACATTGTTGGGAGCCTAAAAGAACCTTAGGGTTAATTAAACAAAAAACTATATAATGGTTAATCAGCACATCGACAAGACACAATGTCTTCTTCTTCTTCTCATAAGAGCAATTCACCACCTAGGGATCATACAAAGAACAGTCGGCAGTCTAAAACACATAACCAAAATCAGCCAATTCCTCAAAAATATAGGGTGGTATATACTCATCTTGATGAGTATATACCTAATTTTATTTTTATCCTCCATTAGGATGAACAGATGCGCTGGAGAGATTTGCAAGGTAACATAGTGTTGCCTCTAGATTGTGTAGTCCCCAACATGCTTCTCCATGCTTTGGCATAGATAGGCATGACACAGCTCTATGCTAAATATGTTATAGGTGACTTTGACACAAGGGATTATCATACCAAAGAAGCACAATGTTTAAGGGACTTAAGGCAGGAGAGCCACCATACACTGTTGAAGGGCAAAGAGGTCCCGCACGTCCTAAGTGAAATTGGAGATGGTGAACCAATTATAATGGGTTCTCTATTGAAAGATGTTCTCCCTCCTAACAATGGTGAGGAGGTGGGGTATCAGAATCTATGCTCCATGATACACAACCTTGGTTCTGATCCCTGTGAACACTAGCTGTTCACTGAGGGAACAACAACACATGACAAGGATGGGCACTTAGATTGTCTTCACGATCAGGGCTAAAGCCATAGAAGAGAAGGTAAGAAACATCATCATGGTGATGGTTATCATTTGTCTTCCCCTTCATCACATCATTCACCCTCTCCTTCCACATTAGGGCGTAACCATAAATAGCATAACGGTGAGGATAGAGGTAGGCAAAATGAGAGACCTCGACGATAGAGTCAAGAGCGAGGATAAGGGCATGAACAATGGAAAAGTAGGAAAGAACATAGGCATCATAGACATCATAAAAGAGATAATCATGATGAACCCCTACTAGCAACCCAAAGTATGCTAGATATAATGGAGGTAGTTAGGATACCAACAAGGCATCAAAAAGATAGTCGGATCAAGCGTTTAGATATGAACAACATCTCACAATTTGAAGGGGGATATAATGCCAATCTACAAAATCATTTACAGGCATTCCATGATGCCTGTGCCTTGCAAAACATTGAGAAGAAGTGGTAGAAACTAAAGTTGTTTTCCAGGACACTCATAAAGAAAGCAGAGAGTTGGTACTAGTCCTTAGAGCCGGAAACCATTAGGAGATGGAGTATGATGTTAGAGTTGTTCAACGATAAATACCAAACGTACTCTAGAGTGTTTAAATTGCATAAGCAGATCCAAGGATGGAAACAAGGTACTCATGAATCCTTGGATGCTGCCATGGGCTACTACTACACATTGCTACATCGTTGCTTGGGCCATGGTTACGCATAGCGGGATCAACTCTGCCACATCATAGATGGGCTAAGGTATGAAACTAGGAGAACCCTTGGGACTTATGCCTAAGGGAGACTATCAGAACTTAGATCCCATGAAGTTCACAGGCTATTGGAGCAAGTAGCTAAAGAAGAAGAGGAGCTATGAAAAAGAGAGAGCATGGAAGAATATAACCGTGATTCCTCCCTTCAAAAGAAGGGAGTGAGATTCTGTGATGAAGAGGATGAGGCACCACTTGAAGAGTTTGTGAACAGAAAAACCTTGCTGCTTCAAAAGCTAACAAAGGAAGTGGCGGCTAAGGTAGATGAAGTATGGAGCTCCTTAGACAGTAAAATTGAAACTGTCCTAAAAATCGTAGAGGAGTCTAAGAAGGAATGAAGTAGTGACAAAGACAAGAAAAAGTGGAGAGATTCAGGCCCTGCACGTGACAAGGGTAAGGGGAAAATAACTATCTCTGATGAGGTTGTGGACTTAAACACAGAAAATGACGGTGGATGTGAGATCTGCCAATATGACCATCCTAAGGGATGTTGTCCAATCATCTCACATCTACAAGAGTCTGGGGTGTATGCACTCAACCCGAGACTCAATAGACGGCAGACACCCCGAAGGTTACCTTATCCTCAAGGTAACCCAAGACAATTCCACCAACTATTAACATACTATCCAAGTGAAACTCCACCATAACCCATCAGGCAACATTAGCAGTGGAAATACCCACAGTCATGGGGGATGACACCACTAAGACAACAGTACCCTTACTAGTAGCCCGATCCTTATGGCTACTATGTGCAGCAGTCGATTTCTCCAAGTGACTCCATGGGTCACACAACTCCCCAACATCACTACCAAGTTTGAGAGTACTTTAGAAGGACTCCTTCTTTTCTGAGAGATGCTCCACACCCTTACCATCCTTCTAATCCGTTTGCCTCTCTTTCACTGGTAGTTCCCATACGGTCCACTCCAACAATGCAAGGGGAACTCGCTACTCAATTGCAGCAACGTAACGCTTCGAGAGTTGTGAACCTTCAACCCGCTACTAGTTCTAAAAACTACAAAAAGAGAAGACCTTTCTTTAGAACCAAAAGCCTAGACAAGCTCTCACAACCACAAGCGATTGAGTCTATAAACGCTCCTCCAACGCATAAGGCTTTGGAGCTCCCTTCAAACCAACAATAGAGCTTAACACATATAGTTATGTTAACACATACTGTAATCAACTAGATCAAGGTAGGCCAACTTCCCAGGAAACTATCTAACCTTGGAAGTCCCTTAATCTATCTCCAAGTCACCGGGAATGAACCACATAGGGCTCTTCTTGACTTAGATTCCAGAGTCAACTTAATATCATGAGAGATGTATCAAGCCTGGAACCTACCCCAACTTAAGAAGAGCAATATTCAACTAGAGCTGGTAGACCAGTCCATCACCATTCCCTTGGGATTGGTAGAGGACATCGTTACCACTGTGCGTGATTAGTCATACCCAACTGATTTCCTAGTGATAGAAGTCAACAGCAACGAAGGGAAATTCCCAATTATAATGGGAAGGGCATGGCTAAGCGCAATAGATGCATGCCTAGGGATCCGTGATCTTTCCTTGGAAATATCTAAGAAAAATATTTATGGAAAGATCAAGAAGAAAAAAGTTCCATGCATCACATACAGTGACTCAGAGGGTGATGACATGGAGGAATGCTTAGCATCTCTTCCATGCAACTGGTGTGCCCAAGAAACACAGATACAAAGGTGCCTGTATGTAGTAACCACACAAGTAATGGACACCCCATGGTTGACAGTTGATAAAGGAAGCAGCCCACCAACATGCATGGAACAAACTGGGGGAATAACTCATGCCAACAACGAAGGCATAGATACATTGGAGTATGAGCGTTGCCAACTTCCACCCCTTAATCTAAGAACATCAATGGGGAGAAGTTGGGAACTTTTAATAAATTCAAATAGATGTTCATTATTTCAGATCTCTCCCTTTCCATTCAGTCATGGGGGAGATGGCCACCTATGCTAATCATTTGGGGCCCTCAGTTCTTTTTAATTTTTTGTTTTACACATTTTTGTTTTCCATATTTTTGTTTTACACATTTGTGTTTTGCACATTTTTGTTTTACAAATTTCTTTTATTTTTCTTGTTTTTGTTTTACAACATTGTTATACTTTTTCATTTTGTGTGTGTGTGTGTGTGTGTGATCCATCTTGTAAGTTTGTCACCCAATAAGTGTTCTTCATGATGGTATGAACTATTTTCATATTGATTGCTAATGTTTGGTTTTTACCTTTAAGTCATGATGTTGATACTAAGGTATGTTTCTTTTGATATGGCAAGCAATGAGTTCACTTCATCCATACATCCACAAATTTCTATGGTCTCTCTCAGCTTGGAAATGTATAGTCCCTTTCAAATAAGAACTATAACGAATTGGTGATTGGGCATTTCTCAAACTAAGGAAGGACTCAAGGATTGAAAAGGGTGTGACTTCAAGGGAACTTGATGCATTTGTGTTGGCCATTCTCTTGGGTGGTTGGATGTTTTCTTCTTAAGTTTTCTTACCTTTTCGACTTTACTCAATTATTGGGAAGCTAAGCAAATAAAAATAGCAAAGTCTTTGCATGGTGTGGTTCTCACGCATAAACATATATATGTATATATAAAACAGTGAGAATTCAAAGCATACCCCTTAGATGTAATAACCATTTGGGCTATAAGCACTGGTTATGGAACTAAAATAAAAATGTTTCCTCTAACTAAGGCCCTTCTCGCTTCTCATTCTCTCCTCCTTCGTTTTGTCGGAATGGTGGTGGCTCTTTTGGAAGGCATTCTTGTTACTTCAAGGGGATGGATTGGCTGAATGCATTAATGCGAAGTCATTGGATGTGGTTTTTTTGAGACTAGACTTGGAATGGGACCTACTAAGTCACATTAATCATTAACCACACAATTGGTTGTACACCACCTTTCTCTTGGGATTCCATTCCATTCTCTCCTTTCCACCTTTCTCTCCATTGTTCACCTCATTGCCGGTTGTATCATTAGTGTATATTTTGGTTGATGCATTGTTTTCTTTTTGGTAAACTCTTATGGTTAAGACTTTAACTCTTGTTCCAAATGACATTCCTAGCACCTACGGACTCTTTAAATGTGGGATTGTCAGGGCATTAAGGGCATGAGCTTGCTTTGGGGAGGACCCACTGACATTCCTATTTGGTGCATTAGTTCAATTCTTTCCCCTAACATTTTTGCAATCAACTTTATTTTGTTTATTTCCATCTTGACATCCATTTCATCGACGTTATAGTTGTCTCTTTTTCTTCATCTTTCTTATTCCTTTTCTTTTTCCATTCTCTCGCTATCGGAGGTTGGCGATTAGTCAAGGGGGTATGGGGCCCAATTTTTTTCGATTTTCTCCTAACCCCTACACGTTCGGTAGTCATCAATATTATATCTCTAGACCTACAATCAGCCATACCACAACCTAGCCAATGGCCCTTTCACCAAAGCAAGGTATCAACTGCATTGTGATTCATTTACCCTTGCTAATATAAAGACTATGTTGTGTGTGCAGATGATAATCATGCAACAATGGATTGGATCTGGAGGGAACACGTAGACTGGACCAGTGCTGAAGTAGCTATGCAAGGAGCAAGATCGATGGCGCACTTACAGATTGACAATGAAAGCACAATCTTGGTGTTGGCGGCAGCAAAACTTCTTTCTTTCTCTTTCTCTCAACTGCCAATTAAGGCCTGATGTCAAATGTAATAAGGTGTTCACTCTTGTTGTCATGAACACCAGTTTTGTCTTATCTTGTAATGATGATCCGTTCACATGTCATCCCATTAGTTCCATTTGAGTCAATAATCCCATACCGTCCCAATATTTTGTAAGGAACTCGAGGACGAGTTTTCATTCAGTCATGGGGGTATGATGGGCCACTGCAATATCGCATCCCACACGATATCACGGTGCACCGCCAAGTCTATAAATAAGAGGTGGCTCTCCCTTGTTTTCTATTCTAGGCCTAGATTGTAGCAAAAATCTAGTAGTTTTATCCCTCTAGAGATAGAATATTTTCCATGTGCCCGTAGTAGGAGCTCCAAATTGAACGGATCTTTATTCGAGCAAATATTGTACCTGAACACATGTTTATGTATGGAAATAAAGACAAACTTCTTGGACAAACCTTGCAGTACATGAAATAGGCTAAATAGGATTTTATTTAATGTTATTTATTGTTTATTCTTTAATCACTTTCTTAGTCATTAAATCTCTCTCAACCCTTCTCTCCTAGTTAAGTGCCTCAGTATGACCACTTTGAGCACGTGCGTTACGCTTGGTGATCCCAGCAACGATTAGTGTTTGGTAACGAAGGTTGCATTGGTTCAGGATGTGAATGGTAAGTGGGAATGGATGTTGACGCTAGGTTAATTAAGGCTTAGTTAGTTAGTTAAAGTTAGTCAATTAGTCTCTTCAACCCTTCACCTCACTAGCATAGGAGATAAAACATAAAAGACATAAAAATCATATACCTCAAACTTACTTAACCATACACCATGACAAATACAAGTAAGTCTAGGAAGACAACGAATAATTAACCTTAAGCGTTCCATAAGGCGTGTAGGCACTTAGTCTGTGAAGTTTGACTGGATCACACGTGTTACGCTCGTATTTGTATGGTTGAGTGTAGGGCTACCTCACCACTCATCACTTGGTGTCACATCCCCATTTCCAAATGATGCTGCTACCTACTGAAGATGGTGCCTTTTCATCACAAGTGTTATTGTTCTCTTAACAAGACTTGAAAGAGTAGTTGTAATTGAGACTCAAAAGGGCATGTTGTAATAATGGACTTGTCTCTCAAGGTGACCTTTTGAGGTTTGACCTAAGGCATTTATACCTAGGGTTTGAGGTTGTGCAAACATGGAGTGGTGGAGTGAGTACAAGTAAGTCATGGGAGTTGGATGAAGTAGGACATGAAGTGGACTAGCCATTCCTTTTGGCTAGGTTATAGGCCTAACCATGGTGGCAGTGTTGGATTGTCTCTAAGGGATAGATGGGAAAGGAAGAAAATCCCAAGGAACACTCATAGAGCACAATCTAAATACACTATTCCATATCAATAAAAAATTCTTTTTTTTTCTCTCTGCATTTTTCCTATTATTTCCTTTATACATTGATAAGTCATGAATTGTTGGCTGCGATATCACACCCATGATATCGCGTACGAGATATCACATTCTAGACGCGATATCGTGGCCTGTCTCCTCATCTATAAATAAGAGGTAGGAAGATTTGGTTTAGAATAGATTTTTAGTATTAAGGTAGGAAATTTTTATTAGTTTCTCCTCTCAACACTTTCTCCGAGTGCATGCCCGTAGTGTGATGATTGTAATTGTACAACATCCTTATTCGAGTGTGATGTACTTGGACATGCACATGATCGGCAATAAAGATCGAGATTACTTCATCATTGTAGTATCCACTTAGCTTAATTATTTAATTATTATTGTTATTTATTGCCTTCTTAGTTAATATTTCTCTATCCTTATCTCCTAGTAATGTGAAATGAGTACAACTTAATCACGAGCATTTAAGTGTGACTACTTGGTAACCCAGTAGCATACCTAGGCCATGTGCTTGGTAATCCTAGTGGTAGTCATGCACGAGGTCCAAGATGTGTATGGATGATTAAGGAAAGGATGCTAATCGCACTTAGGCTAGTTTAGATTCTCCCTCACCATCTCTCTTCTAGCTTAGTTGATGTTATTTCCCATCATACCCAGGAGTAGCATTAGTGTAGGAACACATCATACATCTCACTTTGGACTAAACCATACGTGACAAAGCTAATACTAGTCTAGGTGGGAAGATAGTGAATTGTGATCTATGAGTAACTATCTAGATACCACAACTAGTCCATCTACGGAGTTCGACCGGATTGTGTGTGAAGCGCTCGTATTCATATGCTTGAGTGTAGGGGTACCTAGCCACTCATCATTGGCGCCATTGCTGGGGATGGTGCTAGTTATCTAGATTAGTTATATCATACAAAGTTGCTGTATAGGATTTAATGATATATCTTTTAGGAAGAAATAATTACAAAAATTCACATACAAATTCACACACAATTTCACAACCATGCCTCTCCTACAAGACTACGATAACACCACATCTAGTGAGGCAATTCATTGGAGAACCAATGAATTATATGACAATGAAGATTGGAGTATGCAATTCGAGGTGGGGATTTCTTATAAACATAAATGAAGGCAGCATCATCCCAATGCATGAAAGCATAACTTACTCGATGACGATGAACCCCTACTGGCTACTACAAGCCTAATGCAAATACAAGAGGCTGTTTGAATCTCCTATAGGCATCGTAAAGAGAGCTGCCTACCCAGGCTTGATTTAAAGAACTTTTACAATTTCTTAGGAGGCTATGAATTAGATCCAAAAAAACATTTACAAGCCTTCTATGATGCCTGTGCATGGAACAACATTGATAACAATTGGCAAAAACTCAAGCTCTTTCCTATGATACTCGTTGGCCAAGAAAAAGTATGGTATAGATCGTTAAAACCAAATTCAATTTGAAGTTGGCCAACAATGGTATAACTCTTTAATGAAAGATATCAAACCTATGCAAGAGTGTTGGCCTTGAGGAAAAAAATCCAAGAGTGGAAACAAGCACAACATGAACCCTTGGACATGGCCTTAGAAAGATATTATGCACTGTTACACAACTGTCCAGGCCATGAGTTCTCCGAGGAAAGGCTAATGTATCATATCATTGATGGGCTTCATAATGGAATAAGAGAGACCCTAGGGATGTATGCCCAAGGTCAACTATACGATCTACGAATCCTTCAATTCCAAGAGCTTATTAAGTGGGTAGCAAAAGAAGAAGGAGAAATGGCTAAATGGGCGAGTATTGAAAAACATCAATGGGACCAAAATCTTAACTTAATAGAGGTCCATAATCACAAAAAGGAGAAATCAACCCCTCTCAAGGAGGAAGAACCATCTTTTCTAGGACAACAATCATTAGATGAAATCGAGGCAAAGATTAATAAGATGCTAGAATGGATGCATAAAAAGTGTGGAGAATATATCAATATTATTGGAGATAGAGTTTTGACAACCTGAGAAGTAGGAAAAAATATAATTAGACAATCAGAAAGAAGGGATGAAGAAAATAAGAGCTCAACTACCAATCATACGTATGAATGCAACATTTGCCTGTACAATCATCCCAAGGGCCAATGCCCAATCTTGTTACATTTATATGAGCATTGGGAAAGCACATTACACCCATAGTTTGTACAGAGATACTGTGTTTGATCATAGTGGCGACAATCCCAATTGTGGGGGAAGCCATCCCTAAACTGGAGATACCCTTCGTGTCATCTGAATCCAAATGCTTATCTAGTCCAACATCCTATTTTCCCAACTGGGTCAACATACTCTATCTCATCGTATTATCATTCTCCTCAATACTATCAGTCCATGTCCTCAACACCACCACTATCTATTGTACCTTACACTTCTAAATTTTAACATTCTCATCCTTTCCCTCCTACATCACCACCAACTATTTTTGAAGTGTCTGCACCACAGCAACAACCCATGAATGTTACTTGTGCTACTATTGCCAACAACAGTGAGAGACCTCCTTAACATCAAAGGCGTCCCTTCTTTGAACATGATCGTAGGAAGGAACAACACAGTTCCAAGGCCACTACATTCTCCAACTCAACACAATTCCAACACTGTGATGCATCCTTCTCCTCGAGCCCAACGCCTCGTGTCACCTCATCAGGGCCACCAATTAACACTCCAACAACCATATGGCCCAATGAATACAGCCATGGAAGACGACATCCCAATCCTTACATACCATCTTATGGTCTCAAGTATCATAGTGGGTTAACTCTTTACCCGAGAACCACATCTTATAAATTTCCCTACTATGCTTACTATAATTAGGTGTGTGAACCCTAATGGGGTAAGTATGACCAAGTTTCAATATTTCCAACATGCAAGTATCCTCATCTTTCATTTATTAATCCTTTCCATGCTCAACCTTTTAGTTATGAGGGAGATCCCCCATTCTAATAACAAGCAGGATTAATAAATATTTTTCATTTTCTTTAATTTTACAATTTTTTTTTTCCAGTTTTTCATTTTTCAATTTCTTATTTTATCTTTTTGTCTTTTTATCTTTTTATAAGTAATCTCATCTACGAATAAAACACTCATGTGGCTTGTTGGTTGATGTGTGTTCTATGTTATCAAGTATTGAATGATAAATTATTTGGATAGTGAGCCCATTACACCCACTCATCCATTCTACAAATAAGAGGTTTTGTTCAAGGATACACTGATATTCTTGACATTCTTAAAACTTAAAATTAATTTTGTGTTCATTGTACCCAGAATGAAGAAGGATGGACCAAGAGGGAATGATTAGGTTGTGACATCAAGGGGACTTACGAATTCTCTTTGGTGACGTCTGTGAGAGTTATCACGCAACGTGGTTGTACTAAGATCCTTGTAGATCTATTGCAAAATGGGAGTAAGAGTAATCAAAAGGCACTCAAAAATCCAATGCTGTGTTAAGAGGTCCCACTAGAAAGACATGCACCCATGCGTGAGGGTTGGTGGCTTCTCTGGATTCAGCATTCAAAAAAAAAAAAAAAAAGAACAAACAAAGTGCCACAAAGCAAAAATCACTCCTCCCTTGAACAAAATGCCAAGTGATTGTACGCCTTATTGTTATGGTACTCTCATAGTTGCTCATCATGGGATGAAACAATGTGGTGTTACTAATCAGAGGAATGGACTTGGTCCTGATCTTGGAATGACAGGTTAATGACACATTAATCATGCTTTACATGTAGGATTCATTGTGCCTTGGGTCAGTTACCTCATGTCCCAATCTCTACAATATCTTCTATAGTCCGTCTCATATCACTGTTCATGTAATTGTAGCTCATGTCTTGTGTAGCGTAGACTACTTACTGTTGATACATTTAGCCATTTCATGGAGTAGCAAGATGATAAAATATGAATAAAGTCACAAGGGATATTCAAGAGAAATATACATGGTGTTTGTGTTTAAATGATATTTTATACTTTGATATCCAAGAAGAATAGTTAAAGGAAGATGAATTTGTTTTAATGATAAGAAAAATTTATCATGCTCCTTTGGAAAATGAAGGATGGAAAATAAGTGAAGAGGTAAAAGAACCGATCCTGTTTATGGGGGAATCAAGGAAAATATCAAAGTTAATAAGGAGAGAATAATGTTTTTATGACAAAAGAAAAAACAGACACAGTTCCAGCTCTTATGTACAATGGAAGACAGACGGGAGAAGGAAAAATAATCCAAAAGAATATTATTTTTTTGTTGCCAAAAAAATGCAGGAATCGCGTAGAGGAATGCAAGGTTTTTACCTTGAAATGGTTTGCTGTTACACAGAAAATCGAATGTTCTTTTAACCTCAAACCAGCGGCATTTTTGCTGGCCACCTTGTGCTAAAATTTCTTTTGCAGGGACTCACTTCCGAATTCAAGTTTATGCAGTTGGTTTGCCTGCCTCTGATGACGCTGACGCGCGCCTCCCCGTTTAGGCCAAAAACAGACATCGGTATTTAAAAAGAAAAACAGCGAATCATAAACAGCGTTGGATGCCCGTGTCAGGGCAAACGGAGCCACCGAGACCTCCGCGCAAATGCCGCGCCATTGAATCTTCACCGGTAAGTTCTAAAACAAAAGCAAAAGGGTGCTCTACTGTGGCAATTGATCCGCGACGTGATGGCCCTAAAATCTGAAATCAATGGCGGAAATTTGAAAGAACAATTTACAAAAATGCGGAAGCACAGGAAGCCCTGGCAAATTTGGGGCAAAATAAATTAGTTCTTGCAACCGAAACCCTACGATTTAGGGCAATCTGTCCTGTGAATGAAGTCTATTTCTAGATCTTCCTCCAGTAATTAGACGAAGTAACGATGCCGGATGCAGCTGCTGAGCCTTCTCTCACGTCGGTGGTTGCTGACGATCCTGGAAAGAAGCGGGATATTTCAAGAATATTTGATAACTATTCCAAGTCTAGCGCCCTTGCATTCGGGATTAAAGTTCGAATTTGGTTTCTTTAGGTCATTTTTTTTACATTATATTTAATAACAAGGTATCAATAATAACATTTATTCCAAGGTAAATGTTGCATTATCACCTTGTCATTAAAACATTAAGAGCCTCATATTGATATATTTGTGAACCATTATATGGGATTGATGGAATTACATTCAAAATAATATTTATTTATTCCCCAACCTCCTAACTTCTTAGGTTAAATACTTCCTAACTTGTTGGCCAAGTTACTTGGGAGTAAAGTTAGGTAGGATAATTAGTAAGTGATCTCCTATTGGTTGTCCAAGTTACTTGGGAGAGAAGTTAGGTAAGATATTTTTAAAAATGTAACTTCCCTACCTACCTTGGAATCCTATAAATAGGCTTCAAGGGTCAAGAAAAAATGAAGGGGGAAAAACTGGGAGAAGAAGGAAGGAGCATCATCATCACACTTGGAAGATTTGTAAAGAAGATGACTTGCAAGATGGCTTGCTAGAATAAAGATTTCAGCCTCTTTGTCATGGTCCTGTGAGTTATGCATTTCATTTTTTGTTTTGTTTATATTGCTTAGCTAGTGGTTTAGATAGTATCATCCTTGGCAAGTAATTTTGGGATTTTTAGATTGCTCTTATTGTTCTTGTTGCCCGATAGAAATTTCTATTAAAATTTTGCCATAGAAGCGCTTGTGTTTAAAAGCCTTAAGAGCATTTTAGTAGTAAATTTCGTTATTGTGCAACGTTTGGGAACTGCTATTGGGTTGTTGAAAGAGAGCCTCTGTTTGTAGTCACGCCGTGGAACAATCTAGTAGTCAAGAGGGTTCAGAGAATCTTTGGTATTTTGATGGGACCAGAATAGCTTCTTTATCTTTAAAGTGATTTTCCGTGTTATTTCAATCAGAAATTGTCAAGTCTTTTAAAGGTTCTGTTTGAATGCAATCGTTGGCATCTATTGTCTAGTCAAAGTGGAGTCTCGTACGTGGTAGTTTACGCAGCGATTTTTGGTAGCACAGTAGGATTGTCTTGAAGATATTGCTTGGTTGAGCCTTGGAGGTTTGAACAATTCGTAGATATTGAATTTGGAATAGCTTTATTGCGAAGTGTTTACTCGTGTCATTTTACCTTGTTTAAATATTTGAGGTCCACACAAATCTGCTTTCTTTTCTTTTCTGTCTATTTCCATTGAATCTTGCTCTATTTCTAGTTTTCTTGTGGAACTATATCTCTCTCTGGGGAAAATTAGGAGTAGATTTGCGGAGTTGTGCTCAAATGTTTATGCAAAATTTTATTTGTTACAAGCAGGTATTATAGGGACCATGTAGACTAGGTAGTTTGAACAAAATAGGAAACTTTAAATAACTTACAGTACTGGACAAAGTTGGCTGAATCTCTTTAAAGTAAAGTCATTTGTAGTTCACACACAACGAAATTGTCACATTTCATACAACCACACGCCGCAACAGCACACACACATACTCACATTAACTACTGAGTTATTTGGAGGTATCTGGGCCTTGGTGTAGCCAGAGACCAACAGGCACCTAAATCCTGTTCGAGGACACTCGTTGGCGGTCACGTCCCAAACGGTCGCCAACACTTACCTCATTCCGGTGATACTTACATGTGTCTGTTTTATGGAACCAGTGTGGATTACAATTAACCCTTCTAGTGCCTACAAACATTTTAAGGTGTGGTTATGCAAGGGCATTATAGGTTGGAACCTACTTTGGGGAGGACCCACTTGTGTAATTTTTGTAATTTTCACTCATAACACATCTTCCACACATCGTCTATTACCCTTAGTGTATTGTCAACGATATTCTTTCCCTTATTACTATCCCTCCAATTCAAACGTTCTTATGAACCATCACATAGCCTTTTTCTCTCCCTTATCATCTGAGGTCCTTATTGATAAATTTCACACCATCATAATTTTCGTGCCTTCATAACTAGTTGAATTAGCCTAGAACCCTTAACAATAGTCCAGATGTCCTTAGTTTACATCGTTTAATTTCAGAAAAATATTAAAAATTTGGTACATTCTATAAAGTGCCCAAACTTCGATAGGCCGTGATATTGCGTACGTGATATCGTGGTCGACGCGATATTGTGTCCAAAAAATATATATATACATGCTCCCCCTGCACCTATCGACATCATTTGTAACTGTTCACATGGGGGAATTTTTTCAAATTTCTCTCTACAACTCACGATTGCACATCCCTTGCTTTCATATCCATAACTCGCTCATTGGTACTCCGATTTTCATTCCGTTTGAACCTACTTGAACCCGGAGTGTTCAGCTTAGTCATGGGGAAGGGGCACACATCGAATAGTTCATAAATGTTTTGAAATTTTTCATCACCCAAAGAACATTATTAAGGGTAATTATTTATAAAATTAATGATAAATGCACCAAAAAAAATTTCATCTCCTTAGTTATACTGGGAAACTAGATTTGGAAACCACCTAAGCAAAGGGGATTAAATATTATAATCTTTTGGGAACATTTTCTCCTAATAATTAACGTCACATGGAGATAAAGAAAATTCATTAAGGCAAGTAGTAAGGTATAACCTAACTTTGGCAACAACCTTACTAACGATTGGCCTTGTGTGATTGCAGATGGCTTCGAAATGTGGACAACAGGAAGGTCCTGCTCAAGGTGTGATCAAGTGACCTAGGAGAGGTGAAGGACAAGTTCCTATCGAAAAACATGTAGAGTAGGAAGAACAATCATTTAGTATCCATCAAGAAGACCCTGCCACTGTACAATCAAGGCAGGAAGAAGGAGGAGCTGTTGTAGTGTCTGAATAGGGATGACATCTCACATTGCCCCAAGATTGTGTTTAGGCCATCCATGAAAGGTCCATATTAACTGTAGTGATCATGGAATTAAACTTTGGACCTTTCACAGAATTTTCTCTAGAGGCCATTAGGGATCACCTCAAAGGGTCCCCATTGTGGCCTACCTTCTCTGAAAGCAGTGCCTGGTACTTAGGGGAAACGTACCAATTTGGCACAACAAAGAAGAAGGCACCACTGTTAACATTTGTGGTGTGACTGTTGATTTCTTTGTTCAGGCCATTTCATAAGTATTAAACCTTCTGAATACAGGGCCAAAGGTTTCTCGATTGTCTACCCACTCAAACCTTGATGCTCAATGACTTTGGTTAGATAGGGCGTACGGCAAGGAAGATAAGACCTATGGGGAGTTGACGACGGAAGAGAAGATTTAGTTTAAAATAGGGACTTATCACATCTTACCCACAAGAAATTTAAAAATAATTTCAACATATGCGGAAAGAGGATGTGCAATGTTGATGGGAAAGGTTAATGCTAACCTTCCTCATCTATATTTTATGGAGATCCTAAGGCAGTTTGAAGAATGGAAGACAAGAAAATTTGCGTTGCCCTTCGCTTGTCTTATCAGGAAGCTGTGCAACCATGTTGGCATTAGAAGATACACTAATGATGTGCTCCAAAAATCCTAAGATGCTTTGTATGCCAAACTATTAAAGCCACCAGCTGCAAGGAAAATCACTGGTAAGACATTGGGGTTGAAACAAGAAAAAGAATAGACGGTAGGGCCAACTGCAACTTAACTTGTAGGACCCAGCTAACTTCCAAGAATGGGACCTAGTCAACAACAATAAGTAGGGCCTAGCTCGGGCTAGTAGGATTAACCATTGTCATCGCCACAAGATTACAGACTGTCAATGAGCCATATCAAGGCCATCGTGAGACGGTTAGTTGGGGAAGTCATGATGACGCAAATCTTTTCTGCATCATCGACGATGCTATACAGCCTACAGTTTCTGTGGATCGTGCTAGGGTGAATTGTCCATTCAAATAGTAGAAAAGGAGAGCGCTTGATCACAATAGATTTTAGGGAACACTGCATCCTTTCAGGTGCAGTTGGAAACTGGTGAAGGGGCCACGGTGGTGGTCATGAAGCACCAGGATGCAGCGGGAGTCACAGAAGTGGTCGTAGACCACATTAAAGAATCATTCAATGTATCTGTTGTGCCATCGGTAGATCTTACAGGAGCACGGGATGCTCAAACTCTGGCCGATACCTCAATGACTTCTACAAAACATTAGGACATACTTGACTGATTTCTGCAAATAGGACAAGTAATGATGTCCCTGTTTGACATCCCATAGGATGTTACAACAATATAATCAGATCTCATTTCCATCAAGGGGAAGCTGTTCGTGATAGAGATGAGGTTTGAGCATGCTAAAGCAAAAGTGAAGAGATTGCAAGAAAGGCTTGTGACCCTGCAAGCAGCATAGCGAGATCCTTCTCAATTCGTTCCCGCAGACCAGCTGGACACTTTCAAAATTGAGAAACTTAATAAATTGTTAACAGAGAATAAAAGGGTGGCAGAAGAAAAAGAGAAGGCTGACTGGGATGCCTCTGTGGCACAAGTGCAAACTTATGTGTATGCCAAGGCACTCAAGGCCTTACAAGTGGAGAATAAACAACTTGTTGCTAACAACCTTTGGTTGAACTCTATGGAGAAGAAAAAGAATGCTCTTGAGGAACATTTTTAGTAGTTGCGAGAACAAATAATTAGGGTCAACCAAGACATGAACCATTTAGCTAGGAAAAATCGAACCCTCTCAATGGAGGAGGTATGTGCCATCCGTCAGAAGACGGCCATTGAAATAAGCGCATGGTAGAATGAGGCTAAACGACACAAGAAGCTAAAGGAGAATTTTTGGGACTAGGTGGGGATGTATAAACAAATCATTGAAAAGGATATCCATATGACCAAGGCCCACATCAATGCTCTCAGTGCTCAACACACTGACTGGTGGGCCATATTAGATACATACGCGTTTGCCCACCAGGCGAAAGTTAAGAGCTGGGACCTACAGATCTAGGACCTTACAAAGTACATGGAGTTGGCAAACCTATGTATGCAAACCTTGCCATGTTAATAGCAGGGAACTTGAGAACATAGCTTGAGCAATAGGTAACCACTGCCTACGCCAAATATGAAACAGAATTTGCAGAATAAAAGAAAACATTGCAAAAATTGGAGGTTGCAAATTTTGAACTCGAGGTGGTTAAAGTAAGCTACTAGGGGCAGAAAGGTATCACAATAGACTTGGCTTGATGGCTTATAGATTTTCAAGAATACAAAGATAAAGCCAGAGCCTATGAGGAGGAACGACGGGTGTTTGTGGCTTGGTATGTCAAAGCAAATAAAATGTTTCTGTAACTACTGTACCCATGGGAGGTGCCAACTCCATCAAACATCCGAACATTAGCATGGATGACACATGATCCCTGAACTAAAGAGGAGAAACTCTAGGCCATACTTCAACACCATCAAATCCCAAGACCTGGAGCACAAGACAAGGGAAAGGCACCCATGGAGGAGCCACCACCACTAGGAACTACATGAGTTCCACCCAATTTTGTAGTTATAAGATTTTCTTTTGCATTCTTCATGTTGTATCTCAATTTTGTTCTAATTCCACATTGCAGCATGACTCCATTCTAGTTAGTGAATAATCCCATACCTATCCACTGTATAATCAATGGAGCTTGTTCTCACTTTAACTAGAGGACAAGTTTTCATTCAGTCATGGGGGTATGATGAGTCATGAATTGTTGGCTATGATATCACACCCATGATATCACATATTCGATATCACAGCCTAGACCTGATATCAGATACACAATATCGTGGCCTGTCTCCTCATCTATAAATAAGAGGTAGGTGGATTTGGTTTAGAATAGAGTTTTAGTATTAAGGTAGGGACTTTTTGTCAGTTTTTCTTGCCAGCCCTTTCTCCTAGTGCATGCTCGCAGTGTCATGTTTGTAATTGTACGGCATCCTTATTCGAGTGTGACATACTTGGACATGCACATGACCGGCAATAAAGATCGAGATTACTTCATCATTGCAGAATCTACTTAGCCTAATTATTTAATTGTTATTGTTATTTATTGCTTTCTTAGTTAATATCTCTCTACCCTTATCTCCTAGTAACGTGGAATGAGTATGACTTAATCATGAGCATTTAAGTGTGGCTACTTGGTAACCCAGTAGCGTTCCTAGGCCATGTGCTTGGTAATCCCAGTGGTAGTCGTGCACGAGGTCCAAGATGTGTACAGATGATTAAGGAACAGATGCTCATCGCACTTAGGCTAGTTTAGATTCTCTCTCACCCTCTCTCTCCTAGCTTAGTTGATATTATTTCCCATCATACCCAGGAGTAGCATTAGTGTAGGAACACATCATGCACCTCACTCTAGACTAAACCATACATGACAAAGCTAATACTAGTCCAGGTGGGAAGATAGCAAATTGTGATCTACGAGTAACTATCTAGATATCACAACTAGTCCGTCTGCAGAGTTCAACCAAATTGTGCGTGAAGTGCTCATATTCGTATGGTTGAGTGTAGGGGTACCTAGCCACTCATCATACATAATGTCAAATATCACATATATTTCACATTTGGTATATTTTCTTTGTACGCTTAATGTCTAATACATTGTATATTTTACATTTGCCATGACATCTATGGATGGGATGTCACATTTGGGAGAGGTGTGAGTTGAGCTTGGCTCCTCAATCTTGATGTAATTTTCTATATTTTGAGAGTTACCTTAATAAAAGTAAAAAAATTCTCCATTCCTTTGTATTTTTCTCATTTGCTAAGCTTAATTTTCTAAGGAAACTTATAGAATGGTCCCTTTTGGGGTTTTTTGAGGCAGGCTTTGCACCAATGCACAAGTTATGAAATATGATATAGATATGTTTTAATTTGGTGGAAGGTAGATTTTTTTCATTTAGTGTGTGATTTGTGAAAGTTTCATGGCATGGGTTGTGGATTTTTCTATGTGATTGAAATCTGTATTCTTTACATTACAATGTGATTATGCTATTGCATTAGTGATTGAACCATACCTAAGTGGGGCTTGGGTTGTAGGTGTAGGGTGTCACTCATCTCTAAATATCATATGCTTATAATAATGTAATTTAATTATTTGAATTCACACCTTGAATTGTAGCTATGCATACACACATAATGAGACATTAAGCTATACCAAAGAGTTCTATAGAGGGGTGTTATAGGAAGCACACTAATGGGGTGAGGGTGAAGGTGTGAATGGCATTGGATGTTAAGGTATCAATGTTGAGATTATGTGAGGCTATCTTGGCTAGTAGGAGACTTGGTAAATGTCACTACTAGGAGGAGGTAAGGATGGATGATGGATTCTTACTAAAATCCACTTTCATGGTCAACTCTACAGGGGGAGTTAGCTAAGACCTTATGACATGCATTAAGAAGATGTCATAGAGGACTTTCTCTTATCTTGTTAGCACTATTGCTTGTTGTCTAATTTAAATTTGATGAAAAAGTTAAGACAATTTGTTGATATGCTAGAAGGCAATGGTTAGGGAAATCTTAGACTCAAGAATTTCCTATTTTGTAGTTAGGACCTTAAGGAGGTTCTCATGTTCATAAATTGGCAGAAAACTTATGCATGTATATAATGGAATGATTGATGGAATTGATAAATAAGTCTAGCATGTTTAATAAGCTATTAATAACTTTGAATTAAGTAGACATGCCATGAAGAAATGCCTCTCCTTTTAATGCTAATTGAAGAATGCTAATAATGTTCTCAGCCTTAAAGATCCTCTTCTTTTTTAGTTTTTATTTATTATTCCTATTTTTTAGTTTTTATTTCTTATCCCTATTTTTTAGTTTTTATTTCTTATACCTAATTTTAAGTTTTTATTTCTTTTTCCTATTTTTTAGTTTTTATTTCTTATTCCTATTTTTTATTTTTTATTTCTTATCCTTATTTTTTAGTTTTTATTTCTTATTCCTATTTTTAAGTTATTATTTCTTACCTCTATTTTTAGTTTTATTTCTTATCCCTATTTTTAGTTTTTATTTCTTATTCCTATTTTTTAGTTTTTATTTACTATTTTTTAGTTTTTAGTTTTTATTTCTTATCCCTATTTTTTAGTTTTTATTTTTTATCCCTATTTTTTAGTTTTTATGTCTTATTCCTATTTTTTAGTTTTTAGTTCCTATTTTTAGTTTTTATTTCTTATTCTTATTTTTTAGTTTTTATTTGTTATCCCTATTTTTCAGTTTTTATTTCTTATTCCTATTTTTTATTTTTTAGTTTTTATTTCTTATTCTTATTTTTTAGTTTTTATTTGTTATCCCTATTTTTTAGTTTTTATTTCTTATTCCTATTTTTTATTTTTTAGTTTTTATTTCTTATTCTTATTTTTTAGTTTTTATTTCTTATTCTTAATTTTTAGTTTTTATTTCTTATCCCTATTTTTTAGTTTTTATTTTTATCCCTATTTTCAAGTTGGGAACAAATGTTGTGCAGTGCCATGAGCTTTTTCGTTTTTTAGTTTTTCCATTATCGTTTCTTTGCTAAACTGCACTAATCATCACAAAAATTTTAAGTCCTACAAATTTTAAATTCTAAAAATTTTAAGTCCTAAAATTACATGTAAGAAGCCTTATTTAGTAAGGCTATCCCACATGAGCAAGGCATCTCAAACAAGGAGTTACATTAATACTTGAATATGGAAAATGATTGAAAGTTGTTAAGCCTTGGTAAGGATGAAACATTGTGGTGGGAAACAAAGGTAATCCTAGTTAGTGGGGAAAATATTTAAGTGTTAAATAACCTTGGAGGCAAGGGTGAGACTAGTGGTAGTGTTGCTTATGCCCCAGGATGGGGGGTTTAAATATGTTTGTCCCTAGGAGTATAAGGGACAATGAATGTAAAGAAGAGTGAGGTTTAAATATGTTTGTCCCTAGGAGTATAAGGGACAATGAATGTAAAGAAGAGTGAGGTTTAAATATGTTTGTCCCTAGGAGTATAAGAGACAATGAATGTAAAGAAGAGTGAGGTTTAAATATGTTTGTCCCTAGGAGTATAAGAGACAATGAATGTAAAGAAGAGTGAGGTTTAAATATGTTTGTCCCTAGGAGTATAAGAGACAATGAATGTAAAGAAGAGTGAGGTTTAAATATGTTTGTCCCTAGGAGTATAAGAGACAATGAATGTAAAGAAGAGTGAGGTTTAAATATGTTTGTCCCTAGGAGTATAAGAGACAATGAATGTAAAGAAGAGTGAGGTTTAAATATGTTTGTCCCTAGGAGTATAAGAGACAATGAATGTAAAGAAGAGTGAGGTTTAAATATGTTTGTCCCTAGGAGTATAAGAGACAATGAATGTAAAGAAGAGTGAGGTTTAAATATGTTTGTCCCTAGGAGTATAAGAGACAATGAATGTAAAGAAGAGTGAGGTTTAAATATGTTTGTCCTAGGAGTATAAGAGACAATGAATGTAAAGAAGAGTGAGGTTTAAATATGTTTGTCCCTAGGAGTATAAGAGACAATGAATGTAAAGAAGAGTGAGGAGTGAGAAGAAGAATAAATAGATGGGATAGTAGGGTAGAAGTTGTAGTTGGCATAGTTAATGTCCTAGAAAAGTTTATAGTGAGTAGCAATCCAAGAGAAGGATTAAGACAATTGAATAAATAACACATGCAACATGTCTAGTGAGCACTTGATCAACTAAAGGAATGTAGGGGGATAATTTAGTCTAAGTTAGATCGGGAGAAACTGTTTCAATTGAGGAAGAGTTAAGTGAAAAATCAAAAGAAATTGGTAGATTATGGATGTCATAGGAAGAAATATTGAATAGTCAAGATATGATGTTAAAGTAGGGGAAATATGTATGGAGACACCCGTTGCAATGTAATCTAGAACAAGTGTTTAGTTATGAATAGGTAAAAAGGCATAAGGCTTGTGCCGTCATTTTGTTTAGGTTTGATAACATTATATTAATGTATCAAGTATTTAATACTCTTTATTAGAATTTCTTATGTATGTATGAATTTCCTATGTATGTATCGATATGTGTGATCTTTGATCCCTGTTTTGCATTCCCATGTGTGGAATCATGTGGGATCCATCCCTGTTTTGCATTCCCATGTGTGGAATCATGTGGGATCCATTATTTGCATAATTTGTTTATCCTTTACCTATTTTTAAATTTACAATGCACACATGTTGCTAGATTGGATTTATGGTTTTCCTAGATTCATTTTTATTTAGGTATGAACTAATCTTGTTTTGCTTATGAGATAGGTTTTTGGAATTATTTACAATAGTGCATGGGTATAATGTTAAGTATATTTGACATGTTTGTTATATGATAAGGAGCTCCCTTGGATTCCATAATCCAAGCTCATTCAAGTGTAAAGATTCACAATTCTTAGGTAAATATGATAAGAAAAATGAGAATTTTATTCTTGCTTAAAGAAAATGAATACAATACATAAATAGAACAATAAAATCCTTACACCACTCTCATAGTACAAGGGGAATAATCATGAGGATGATCTTACACCACAATGCTCAAGAAGAATGCTCTCACTCTCTTTCAAGCTTGCTATGGAAAATGCCACTTACACTCCTATAAATGCCACTTTCTTACCTTTCTTAAGATTACTTTGAACCTTTTATATTGTTTGAAATGATTTTCTACTTCCTTGACCATTTGTATTTCTTTTCAAATTCACATAAATTTTGAAAAATCAAAATTTTCCAAATTATGAGTGATTGCAACTCATAATTCATCACAACTACTAGACTATGATTAGACTGTGACATATACCTCATCACACTAATAAAATCCAAATATTTATGAATGTTATTTCTCTACTAATTATGACATGCTATGACCCACATACTTCAAACTATGGCTCACTACAACTCACAATGCATTATCTAGCTTGGAAAATATGCAAAATCAGCCAAACTGTGGTTGACTACAATTTGTAGTGAGCTTGCGTTTGCTTATCCATCAATAGAAAAATACAAAAAAGTTTAAAAAAGACTCAAAAAATCATAATTACAAATATTCTAGTACTCTTAAGACACAATGAGGATGAGAATTACCTTAGAGAGTGGGTTGATATCCTCACCATCTTCCTCATCCTTCAAAAGATACTTGTATAATTTTGGTAGTACACCTAGACTAACATCAACAACCTATAAATTCAAATCACTGTCATGAATCTAGATGGAATTCTTAGGTCCTTCATCACTTCATGCATCAAGTATTCATGTCTCTTCATGCATCTTATGCTACTAGTCTCTCTTTCTTGCAACACAATTGGATTTTTTGATGGCTTCCATGGAGTTTGACCTTTAATTGCATCCTTGAAAAGCTTAAGACTATTCTCCAAGTCTAACACAAGAACATTTCCATGATATGGGATTAAATCTGAAACATTAAAAATATAAAAAATAGAAAAATCATTTGGAAAATTAATCTCATAGGCATTAGGATTAATCTTGTTCCTAATTATAAATGGACTAATTCTCTTTGACTTGAGCTTGTAGAAATGCACATTCCTTTGTCTTTCTTTGTTCAAATAGATCCATACATAATCATCAATTTGAATCTTAATTTTTCTCTTACCCTTATTGACCTTAGAAGATACATCCTCTATTTTCCTTCCCATATGAGACTTGACTTGTTGATATAATTGCTTCATTTTCTCAAAAAGAATCAATATCCAAAGAGACACAATCATCAAATTTCTTCATCTCATCTACATTTGGTAAAAAAGCCATGATTAATAATAAAAGAACTTTTACCAATATTAGTATGAAAAGCATTGATATATGAGAATTTAGCATGGGCTAGTATATTCTTCCATTTTTGAGGTTGATCCTCATATAAATAACTAATATTCTTTAACAAAGGTCAATTGGAAAATTCAATTTGCCCATCAGTTTAAGGATGATAGACTATAGAAAATGAAAACTTAGATCCCAATAAGCTTCATAAAGATATCCAAAAATGACAAGTAAATTTGACATCCCTATCACTCAATATATTCAATGGAATGTCATGCAATTTCATAACATGCTAAAAGAATAAATGAATAACATAAGAAGCATCACTACTTCTCTTACATAGAATAAAATGATTCATATAGATATATATATCTACCATAATAATGGTCAAATCATGACTAGATCTTATTCTTAGAATGTCATAAATAAAGTTCAAAGATATACATTTTCAAGGAGCATTTGGAATTGGCAAAGACATGTAAGGTTCATCAAGGGTCTACACGTAGCCCATACTTATTTTCCATTATTATAAATGAATTAATAATGGAAATACAAGATAAAATTTCTTAATGTATGCTATTTGCAGATGATATTGTGTTGGTGGATATAACTGAAAAATATTATTGCTAAAATGTACTGCTAAAATGTACTGGCTTTCTTAGAGTAGAAGATAATAGTTTTTTAATTTTATTACAAAATAGGAGTTCATCTCTATAATAAAATATAGGAAGTTTTCATATTGATGGGCAGTTGTAATGTTATGTTGGCCTCAATACTTATATATATTTTATTTTAAAGGTTTTTTATCATTAGGACTATATTGTATTATTTTTAATACACTTTGCCCCACTTGTTGCACATATATATCCAAGGCATTTGGAAATTTGTATCTTGAAATCATCAAAATAAATTTAGTAACAATATAACTATTTCATCATCAATTCATCAATCTTTCATCAATTCATTAATTCATTAACATTTATCAACATCATTCATTGTTATTTACTCAATTTTGCAAGTTAACTAGTTAAAATTGTGGACATTTACTATTTTGATCATATCTTAGTAATTTCATAACAACTTTTTAGTTATTTTAGATTTATTAAAAATCTAGAATAAGTGGCTACATGCAGAGAAAATTTTAATTCAATATTTATTGTGATTTGGGAGAAATCATCTCTAAATTTTGGTAGATATTTTGAATCTTGAATTTTTACTAGATTAAATAATGGTTAATGCTTAGATTATTTATCCCTCATCACATAATGATTTGATGTATTATTAGAATTATTTAAAGGATAATATCTGTGGATAGGTTCATGCAAAATTTTAGCATAAAAAATTTAATAACTTTTGGGTTATCATTTCTCAAATTTTCACCATTAGAATTATTGCGATTTTTGATAAATTGGAAAGAACATAATATAATGCTAGCTTCTAGATATATTTTGTAGTAATTATTTTTTTTTTATTTTCAAGAACTCACTAATATTTCTAAAATTATGTATTTCCTTAACTAATTCTTTGTGAAGTCAAGATAGCAAAGTAATACTTTTACTACATGAAATTCCTTCAAAGTGGAGAATTGAAGAAATGCTTTAGAATCAAAAGGCATAAAAATTAGTAGAAGAGACAATATATGGAATGTATTTTTAATAACAACATAAATATTGGTATAACATAAGTGATAATTCAAGGTAAAAAAGTCCATCATTGTAAACAATTTTTCTACCTAGGATCAATCCTCTAATTGGATGGTGAAATTGATAATGATATTAGAAATATAATTGAGGTAGGATGGTCAAAATGGAGATAGGTTAGTGGTGTTCTATGTGATAAAATAATACCAGTAAAATTAAAGGAAAAATTTTATCAAACAACAATTAGGCCTACTATCTTATATGGTGTTAAATGTTGAAGAGCATAAAAGAGGCATGAACAATAAATTACTATGACAAAAATGCAAATGCTTGAATGAATATTGAATATTACTAAAAGAGATAACCTACACAATAAAATGATTAGAGAAAGGCTTAAAGTGGATTCTATTTTAGATAAGCTATAAGAATAATGACTTAGATGGTTTGGATGTCTGCAAAGAAGATTAGATAATGAGTCAATAAACAAAGCTAGCTACATCACTATTCTAAGAAAACTATCGAAAGGAATACCAAAAAGGAAATTGGAAAAATGATTGAAGATGATTTGAAGAAACTAAAAATAAATAAATATCTAGCTCTTCATGGAGGAAAATGCTAAAAAAAACTTATGTAGTTAACCCAATTTTATTGTGATAAGGCTAGGACGATGATGATGATGTAAGGTCCATCAACACCTGTTTAACCTTTGAATTTTTGGAAAACCTAACATTCATTAACAAATTTAAAACCTTTTTGTATATACCTAACCAAAAATAATTCTTGCTTACCAATTCCAATGTCTTTATCTTGCCCATTGATGAATCATATTTTGCTTGGCTCCAATATTAGATACCTGATATCAAGGCCTAAGAAGTAATGTTGGATATCCAATATCATGGCATGTGTGTTGGCCTATAAATATAGTGCTTGGGCACATGGTTTGGGCATAATTTTAGTGAATAGATTAGCTAAACTCTTGTAGTTTTATTCTGTAGTCTTAGAGAATAGTTAGTGAGTGCCTATAGTGTGGATCTGAGTCAATTGTATGACATCTTATTTGAGTGGCAATGTACCTAGCCATACCCCATGAACAACAATAAGATTGAGATTGATTCTTAGTCATTACAGCACTTTGACTTAGATTAGATTTACTTTATGTGCAATTTACTTTTCATATACTTAGTTAATATTTACATTTCCATTCATATTAATAAATTGGCAGAATGAGCATGACCAGTTTCGAGTGTAAACACATATTCACTTGGTAACTGCAATAGCATTATTGCTTGGTTTGCCTAGTAGCATAGCACTTGGTAATCCCAGTAGTGGATATGTGGGGTTAGGACATGTACGACAAGCTAGGAATGGATACTCATTGCATGTAGGCTACTCTAGACTTTACTTTCCATTATTAATTAGCTTAATTAATTGATTTCTTTATTATCATTAGGAGTAGCAGAAGGCCAAAACAACATCAATTATCATATGCTTCACTTTAGACTAAACCATAGGTGACAAAGCTACCACTAGTCCAAGTGGGAAGACAACGAACTTTGATCAAGGCATAATGATCTAGATGTCACAAATAGCCCCATCTATATAATTTGACCGGATCAGGTGTGAACACTTGTGATTCGTATGGTTGGATGTAGGGGTGCCTTACCACTCATTGGTGTTGTTGCCAAGGATGGTGCTAGTTATCTAGATTAGTTATATTATACATGATTGCTATACAGGTATTAATGACTTATCTCTTAGAAAATATTAATATTTTATGTCACACACATTATTAGGTAAAATCATGTCTTCTTCACATAGGACCAAGATTTCATCACATGATGAAAGCACTCATAGGAGAAATGATTGGATTTATACTTTAGAAAATTGGAGTGAATAACCTCAAGAAGGGATTTCCAATGCTCATTTAGATCCTTACTACACTCAAGGACTATGTTCAATTGGTGTAGAAAATATTATAGGAGATGGAGCAAGTCCTAGATCAAGGAGGGCCTTAAGGCCCAGGACCTCCTCTAAACATATACATGATAAATCAAGGGACCATGAAGAGAACTATAGGAGCCATGGTAATTCTCCCAGTTCCTCATCTTCCTCTTCCTCTTTAATGTCTAGTTTTGATGAAGATGAATGTAGGTATAGGGATAGAGCTCAACTATGGGGTTAAGATAAAGATAGAAATTGAACCCAAGGGCAAAGTCAAAGACATCAAAATGAGAATAAACAAGATCATCACAATTAAAGAAATAGAAATATAGATTATCACCATGACATGTTTGGTACAGATGAATCCTTGTTGGCTACTAGGGACTTGACACACATTAGAAAGGTAGTTAAAATACCCGAAAGGCATCAACAAGACAACTACATCAAATGGCTTGACATGAACAAAATTCCTAAATTTAGTGGAGGCTATAATTCTGATCCACAACATCACTTACAAGCCTTCCATGATACCTATGCCTTGAAAAATATCAAAAACAAATAGTAAAAGCTTAAGCTCTTCTGTAGGACACTAATAGATGAAGCTAAAATTTGGTATAGGTCATTGGAATAGAGTTTCATCCACTAGTGGTCCACAATGCTGGAAATTTTCAACGAAAAATACCAAACCTATGTCAGAGCATCCAACTTAAGAAAAAAAATCCATAGATAAAAGCAAGAAAATCATAAACCCTTAGATAGATACTATTCACTACTACATAGATGTCCCAACCATGATTTCTTCCAAAAAGAGTAACTTTTCCACATCATAGATGGGATTCATAATGAAATGAGGGAGACCCTTAGGATTTATGTACAAGGTCAGTTATATGAACTGAAAGTCCATTAGATACAAAGGCTAATTGAGGGGGTGGCAAAAGAAGAAGGAGAGCTATGTAAATGAGAGAATGTAGAGGAAAATAACTAGGATCCAAATCTTTAAAAGAAAAGGGTTTACATCTACCATAAGGAAAAACAGGTAGCTCTTGATGAGGTGATTTCACATAAAACCTTGTTAATACAAAAGTCTATCAATGAGCTTGAAGCAAAGCTAGATAAGATGTCATAATGGATAAATGAGAAAGTTACAACTTGTGTAGAAATTGTAGAGGAGAGAGTAATGTAAAGTAAATCAAGTGATCACAACAAAAGGAGGAAAAGGGACCAAGAGATAGGTATGAAAATTGATAGAAAAAAAGGGAAAATGACTATAGAAGGAAAGGCTATAGATGCAACCATGAAGAAGATGATGGATGTGACATCTGCATATATGATCATCCAAAGGGATATTGCCCAGTCATGTTACATCTAATGAATCTTGGACTTTTTCATTGAATCCCAAGTTCATACAAAAGCAAATGCCCAAGAAATTACCTTTCTCACAAGGCTATTATAGACAATCCTATAACTGACTATACTATCCTAGTGGGACTTATTACCAGCCTCAATACTATCATCTAATGTAGTGGCAAAACCCACAGTCGTGGGGGAGGCCATCATCAAACCAACACTACCCTTTCTACTAGTCGAACCCATACAAATACTATGTTCAACAACCTATTTCCCCAACTAGTTCTACTTCCTCTACCTCAGTTTACTACTGCTACTCTCCTGAATATCATCATCTTGCAACATCTTCTATGAGGTCACCATCTCACACCTCTCATCTTTCATCATATCCTTAATATTCTTATACTTCCCTCCTCCATATGTCACCACCAACAACATCGGAAGGTTTAGCACCACGACATCAATGAGAAAATGCCATTTGTGTTGCAAACATACACAGAAATGATAATGCCAGTAGCTCTTCACCATACTCTTGGAAACATCCTTTCTTTAGAAAGTTCACACACATAAGCATAGCACTCATGGACTTACTAACTCATCCAAACCAATAAAATGCCAATCAAGTACAACACCCTTCCTTTCACAACCAATGTCCTCCAATCATATGGAAAAGCCAACACCCATCGTTGCTCTAATACCTGATAGAAATGATGAACCTATCATTGTAGAGAGATAGAAGAATCCATGCATCACTACTAATAGTAAAGGGTGCAATTTTGGGCGTAAATTCAAAATATTAACACAACCCACAACAAAGTTCAGGAATAAGTGTGTGAGCAAAAACTAATCTACGTAGTAGCCACTAAACTAGAAGACACTCGGTGGCTTGAAAATGAGAATATAAAATTATTTTAAAGATGTATGGAGGCAACTGATCTGCTTATTAGTTCTAGACTTAAGAAAATAGACTAAATAAAGGAGTTATATGCATATATATTACACTTTGATGATACATTGGAAAAGGATATTAAACAGAGAGACCTGAGAATTAAAATAGAAAATCAAGAAGAAGAAAGAAACACATCCGGATCCCCCAAAATGAGAATATCTAAATGATCCAAACAAGACTATCACCAATTTTAGATGTGGTATCACATGATTAATTAAATTAATAACAGTGATAAATGGGAAATCGGTGGTGTATAAATAAGGGATTGTGTGGTCCATCTCCTAAATGTGCGGCCATAAGATTAGTCATGGGGTAGATGCTCCATCCTAGTTCAAGAACTAATAAGTATTTTTTTTTATCTTTTTTGGTTTATAGTTTTTTTACCATTTTCCTATCTCTTCCAAAGTTTTTTTATTTCTAATGTTTTCCATTTCTTAACAATTTTTATTTCTTTATATTTTTCTCTTTTCTTGAGTCATTCTCTTTATATTTTATGAAGGTATTTTATGTTTTTGTTAATAATATTGCCAATTCATGATGTAGAAGTCAACGCTATGTGTTGGGTTTTTATGCTATGCTATCAAGATGATTGGGTAAGTAATTGTGTAAATTTCTTTATCATGGAAACAATTTGGTTTTTCTTTCATGAAACTAAAGTTAATGAATGATCATTTTACCTTGAAGAAAGAGGGAGCGACCAAGTGGGAATGGCAAAGGGTGTGACCTCAAGGGGACTTGTTGGGTTCTCTTCTTAACTTCCTTCATGTGGTTTATGATTCTTCTTGGAAGGTATTATCCCTCCTCTATCAACCAATAATAGGAAGATAAAAGTCTTTTTGCATGTTGTGGTTCTCATTTTAAAAAAATTTAAAATCCAAAAATAAAAAAAAAGAAAAAAAATGAAAAAATAAAAAAATAAAAAAAAAGAATAAAAAGAAGAAAAATAATAGTGGGAATTCAAAGCACATCCCTTATACATGATAATGGGCTAGAATCACTAGTTATGGGGTTAGAAAGACATGTTACCCATGCCTGAAGGCACCCCTCTAACTAAGGCCCTTCCTTCCTTTTTCACTTTTTTTTTGAAGTGATTATTGTTCTTTGAGGTGGTTGTGGACTCATGGTAGTCAAGAGGGACTTAGTCAAAACTTGGACAAATAGGTATGCTGATTATTTTAATCACATTTTTCACAAGAACATATTGTGGACATGGTCAAGTACTTCACATTCCAATCTTTACAATCCCTTCTCATTCCATTATTTGCCTCATTGCTGCATGCGATTATGAGCCTTTTGGTTTTATGTAGTATAGTGCAACATCCTAACCATGGAAATTTTGTGTTGTTTAGAAAAAATGCATGGTCTACATTAACTTCTTGGGTGGCTATGGACATCTATAGAATTCGTTATGCAAGGGCATTATGTAAGGAGCCTACTTTGGGGAGGATCCACTTGCATAACTTTTTTTCATGGCTTTGAATTAACCTTCACATCTTTTAGAACATCAATGATAGTTTCTTTGAATTTATGCATCATTTTCAAACTACTTCTCATCGCTTTCAATTAATTTTTTACTTTTTCCTACTCTTCTATTAAACTATCCTTCAAGTTCAATATTTCTTAGCTATCTTCTAAATTAGACCTTTGGTTTCAATTTTTTGAAATTTTTTCTAACATCCTATTTTTGAAATATTTCTTGTGCTTTGAAATTTTTTGAAATTTTTTCTAACATCCTATTTTTGAGCATTGTGGTAACTAATAGTAATTAATGAAAATAATGTGAATATCTTGATGATTTTAGTTACCTCATAGCCTTGGGCATGGTATGCTGTAATCACCTTGTGCTTAAATGAAAACTAAGGGATTTGAAAAGGGATACTTATTAAGGAAAAATTACCAAAACTAATGTTGATCCTTTGCTAACTATAGGTGATGCTAAAAGAAATTCTTGAGGAAGAAGGTCTTTTGCCAGGCACAAAAAAAAGGCCAAGAGGGGGACAACAAAGGATATGCCCATGGAAAAATTATAGCACATACAAGATAGTATCTCAAACTTTGCATGTTTGCTAGATGCATAGGACAATGAGAAGAAACTTCAGTTGACCCTTCAAGAATGTTTTACATAACTAGAGAAACATTGACATAATAATCAAGGTTAAAAATCTGCCATCACTAGAGGCAATAAGAAGAATAATCTTTAGAAAATTCTTGAATACCTCTACAAAATTTTTAATATTCAATGTCTATCCAGTCTTTTTATCACTTTGTCATTTTGTATGCCTCCACTTGAATAAAATTTTGTAATATGACACTCAAAGTTAGCCGGTAGTTTGCATATCACAAGTCTCACTTTGAGTGTCATATGATAAGGCTTTTGAAATGGATACTTTTGATATCATAAGGCTTTGGAAATGGATACTTTTGAAGGAGTTCCTAAAGTTGTTTTCCTCTTCTATTCAAGGATCATGTGTCGTCCATGCTAATGTTCCAATGTTTGATGGAGTTAGCACTTCCCATGGACATGGTAGTTGCAGAAACATCTAATTGGCTTTGACATACCATGCTACGAATAGTTGTTATTCCTCCTCATAGGCTCTAGCCTTATCTCTGAATTCTTAATAATCCATAAGTCATCAAGCAAATTCTACTGCTACATCTTTTTGGCCTTGGTAGATAGCTTTTACCACCTCTAGTGTAGAGTTTGCTACCTCTAGTCTCTGCTATGTCTTCTTGTGTTCAACAAACTTTGTCGCATATTTGGCATAGGTTGTAGCTACTTGCTTCTCTAGCTCAGTCCTTGGGCACCCTACTATTAACATGATCAAGTTGGCATACCATAGATTTTCCAACTCCATGTATTATGAGATCCTAGATTTGTAGGTCCCAGCTTTTTAATTTTGCTTTGTGGACAAAGGCATAAGTGTTTAGTATGGCTCGCCAGTTAGTGTGTTGAGCACTAAAAAAGTTAATGTGGTCCTTAGCCATACAGATCTCTTTTTTGATGATCTCCTTATACATCCCCACCTAATCACAAAAATGTTCCTGTAAATTTTCATGCTGCTTAGCTTCATTTTTCCACATGCTTATTTCAATGGCTATCTTCTATCAGATGGCATGCACCTCCTCCATTGAGAGGATTTTGTTCTCTCTAGATAAGTGACTTATGTTTTGGTTGACTTTTATTAGTTTTTCTCGCATTTGCTAAAAAATTTTCTTAAGAACATTTTTCTATTTTTCAATTATCGTCAACCAAAGATTTTTGGTAGCAAGGAGTTTATTCTCTTCTTGTAAGGCCTTGAGTGCTTTTGCATGTGCATATGTCTGAGCTTGTGCTTTTGAAGCATCCTAATTAGCATTCTCCTTTTCCATTACCACCCTTTTATTCTCCATTAACAATTTATTTAACTACTCTATCTTAAATGATTCTAGCTGATTGGCTAGAGCAAGTTGGAATGGATCCCGCTATTCAGCTTGTAGCACAATGAACTTTTCTTGGAGTCTCCTCAACTCGTGTTCTGTGTGTTTGGCCATAACCTTAGCCATGACCAGCTTCCCTTTAGTGGAAATAAGGTCTGATTGTGCCATTATGATATCTTGGGGGATGTTAAACAAGGACATAATTACTTGTCCTATTTCCTGTAAGTGATCTAGAGCATCCTCATGTTCCATAAGAGAAATTGAGGTACCAATTAGGACTTGAGCATCATGTGCTCTTGTGAAATCTATTGGTGGCACAATAGGGATGTTAAATGATTCTTTAATATGGTCCATGACCACCTCTGCTTCTCTAATTGCATCCTGGTGTTGCATGAACATAACTTTGGTTGCTTCACCAATTTCTAATTGTACTTGGAATGATGTAGCATTTCCCGAGATCTGTTGTGACCAATGGATTCCCCTCCTTCTATTTGAATTAAGAACTCATCCCTTGTAGGATCGATTGATATGGTGGGCTATATGGCATCATTGATCACCTTGAAGAGATTGGACTCATCCCTATTTTCCCAACTAACTATTTTTGTGATGGCCCTAAGATGGCTCATCGATGGTTGGTAATCTTACAGCGGTGGCAGTGGTTGTTGGTCTTGCTAGCTTGTGGGCTTCATGCTGGGCCCTGCTTCTTGTTGTTGGCTGAAACTCATGTTTAGAAGTTGGTTAGGCCCTACTATTTGAGGTTTAGTGGGCCTAACCATCTATTCTTGTTCAGGCTCCAATGTCTCATCAACATATTTTCTTGGTGCTGGTGACTTCAATAATTCAACATATGAAGCATTTTGAGCTTTTCTAAGGACATCATTAGTGTACCCTAGAATTCCAACATGCCAGCATAGCTTCTAGATTAGACATGGAAAGGGAAGTATGAACTTTCATATCTTCCATTCTTCAAACTGCCTTAATATCTCTGTTAAACACAAATGGGGCAAACTGGCATCAACATTGCTCATCAAGATTGCACTTTCTCTGGCTACATAGGTAGTAATCCTATTTAACCTCTTCATTGGAAAAATGTGATAGATGTCAATTTTAAAGTAAATTCTCTCTTCAAGAGTTAATTCTCCATATGTTTTGTCTTCTTTGTCATATGTCCATTTTAGCCATACTTTTCTTGCATCTGCATCAGAGTGGGTGGACAGATGAGCAACTTTAGGCCCTGTATTTGGAAGATTAAGAACTTCCACAATGGATTTTGTGGAGAAATCAACTGAAATTCCACCAATATCGATGATGGTGCCTTCTTCTTTATTATACCAAAATTGATAGGGTTCACCCTAATACCATTCTCCACTTTTTGAGAGGATAGGCCATAGTGGAGATCCCTTGAGTTGATCCTTGATTGGTTTAGGGGAAAATTTGGTAAAAGGCCCAAAATTAAGTTCCACAATCACTGTAGTGGATGTGGACCTTTCCCAAATGGCTTAAATGCATTTTTGGGATAACGTAAGATGTTTTCTTTGTTCGGGTGCCTTATCCTTTCCACCTTTTTCTTGACCAGATTGTGCAATGATAGGGGTTTCTTGATGGATGCTAAACAATTATGCCTCTTATTCTACATGTTCTGTATGAGATCCTTGGCCTTTGCCTCTTCTTAGACATTTAGCTACACCTTGAGAAGGTCCTCCCTATTGTCCTCATTTAGGGGCCATCTGTAATCACATAAAGATCAATTATTAGTAAGGTTATTTAAAGAAGTTCAATTATCTCATAGCTTACTCATTGCCTTTAACAAATGTTTAATTCTTTGCTTAATGTGATTTTAGAGTTAGAGATTTTTTAAGGAAGTTCCCCTAAAAGTTTTAATGTCGAGCCCAATTTGCTTAGGTAACTTCAAGAATAATTTAAATGATTTTGGTGAAGGAAGAAAATTAGTTTGGAATGAGTTTTTAACATTTCCTAATAGTACTTACCCCTATGATATCCTTTAGGTGATAGCAAATCTTGAAAAGGTTATGCACAAATTCTACCATACCCCTCCCCCATGATTGAGTTAAGCACTCCAGGTTTAATTAGGTTTAATTGGAAAAGAAATCAGAGCATTAAAGAGTGAAATATTGACAATTGAATGTTAGACTCTCATAGCGCTAAAAATTGTGGAAGAAAATTTGAACAAATCCCCTCGTGTTACTATTGAAAATGACTTTTGTAGCATGTGGGGGCCCCATATATATAGTTTTTATAGACACGATATCGTGTACGTGATAGTGTGTACCTAATATCACACTGGACCTGATACCAGGTACCCGATATCATGTCTTATCAAAAATAGGATACATAGTAAAATTAATGATTTTGAGTTTTTACGACCAAAAATGAAGGATTTGAGGTAGATTGGCAAGGTTTGGGGTAATGTCAAGTGGTAATTAAGGCACTGAAAGTGTAATGGGGTGGACTTATACAATGAAGTTCTTTGAAAAGGGTGAGATAAAAGGACATGTAGTTTTTCTAGGGAACATTCAGTTAAAATAATGACAAAGGAAAGAGTAGATTTAGTGATGGAAAACTCAAAGGGTATAAAATGATGTGGTGATGTGCAACAAGTACAAATTACAAAAGTCATGCAAGTGGATCCTCCCCAAAGTAGGTTCCAACCTATCATGCCCTTGCATAACCATGCCTTAAAATGTCTGTAGGCACTAGAAGGGTTAAATGCAATCTACACCTATGCAACAAAACACACACATGTTAAATACCATTGTAATGAGGTATGAATTCTATGTTATAGAAGACACAAGTTAGAAGTACTTGGATGGTGAGATGAGACGAATTATAGAGGGATTGCAGAGATTGAGATGTGAGGTAACTTACCTTGGGCACAATGAATTCTAAGTGTTGTGGATAATTAAAGTACCATTAGCCTTTTGCTCTTAGATCAAAACCAAGTCCATACCTCTGATTAGTGACATCATATTGTTTCATCCTGATGATAGCAACCATAAGACCATCATGAAAACAAGGCATACAATCACTTGGCATGTTACCCAAGGGAGGAGTGATTCAAATTTTTCTACGACATGTTTTTCTTAAGCTTTTCTTTTCTGCTCCTCTTCTTCCTTTTCTTTTTCTTCTTCTAGTTACTTTTTGCACTTTGTCTTTTCCAAAGGTGATTCGGAGAAGCCACCAACCTTCAGGCATGGATGCATATCTTTTCAGTGGGACCCCCTAGAATAGCATTGAGTTTGTTTATTGAGTGCCTTTACCATAACTCTTACTTCCATTTTTTGTTAGATCTACAAGGATCTTAGTACAACCAAGCTACATGATAGCACAAACAAATGTTGCTAAGAGAATCCACAAGTCCCCTTGATGTCACACCCTTACCATTCCCTCTTAGTCTGTCACTCTTCACTTTGGGCATAATGAGTACAAAGTTACTTTAAGTTTTAATGATAACAAGAATATCATTGTATGCAGAGTAGAATCTCTTATTAATAGAATGGGTGGGTGGATGTTGTGGGCTCACTATCCAAATAATTAGTCACTTGTGACTCAATAGCATAGAAAAATGCCTCAATCGATGGGTTACATGGGTATTTTAGTCACAGATGAGATTACCCACAAAAAGATAAGATAATAGATTAAAAAATAAAGAATTAGAAAACAAAAAATTGTAAGACCAAAGAAAAGGAAAAAACATTTACTAATTCTGCTTGTTAGAATGGGGGATATCCCCCATGACTAAACCTTTGATCATGGTGAGAATTAATAAATGGAACGTTTAGATCCATGCATGTTGGAAATATTGGGGTCCAGTCATATCCAAACCATTGGGTATTTTTGGTGTGGTGGTAGGAATGTACCCAAATTGGGGTTCACACATTTGATTAAAGTAGGCATAGTGGGATAGATTATAGGATGTGGTCATGTGATAGGAAGCTAGTCCACTATGGCACCCATGACCATAAGATGGTATGCAAGGATCGGTATGTCTCCCCACGTTGTTATGTTCATTGGGTCCCATGGTTGTTGGAGTGTTAATTGGTAACCTAGATAAGATAACAAGAGGCATTGAGTTTGAAGAGGAAGGTGCATCAAAGTGGTGGGCTTGTGCTGAGTTGGAGGATGTAATGGTTTTAGAGATGTGCTATCTCTTTCTACAGCCATGCCCAAAGAAAGGATGCATCCAACATCGTGGAGAACTCCCATTGTTGTTGATAGTAGCAGCACAAGTAATGTTTGTTGGTTGGTGTTATGGTGCCAAACCTTTTGATACAACTAGTGGTGATGCAGAAGGAGGTGAAGGATGAGAATATTGAGAGTAAGGAGAAGTGTAAGGAACATGAGGTGGTGATCCCGTGGGAGAGGACATAGGTTGATGATGCTCAGGAGAATGATAATGATGAGTGGAAGTAGAGAATGTTGATCTAGTTAGAGAAACAAGGTGTTGAACATAATAAGCACTTAGTTTCGGGTGGTATGAAGGTTGTGGCCAATTTGGCAATGGCCTCCCCCATGACTAGGGGTTTTTCCACTATGGTTGATGAGTCATGAATTGTTGGGTGTGATGTCACACCCATGATATCGCGTACGCAATATCGTAGCCTAGATGCAATATCAGATACGCGATATCACGGTCTATCTCCTCATCTATAAATAAGAGGTAGGTAGATTTGGTTAAGGAGCTAGTTTTTAGTATTAAGGTAGGGACTTTTTCTCAGTTTTTCCTCTCAACCCTTTCTCCCAGTGCATGCCCGTAGTGTGATGATTGTAATTGTACGACATCCTTATTCGAGTATGACATACTTGGACATGAACATGACCAGCAATAAAGATCAAGATTACTTCATCATTACAACATCCACTTAGCTTAATTATTTAATTGTTATTGTTATTTATTGCTTTCTTAGTTAATATCTCTCTACCCTTATCTCCTAGTAATGTGGAATGAGTACGATTTAATCACGAGCATTTAAGTGTGACTACTTGATAACCCAGTAGCATACCTAGGCCATGCGCTTGGTAATCCCAGTGGTAGTCATGCACGAGGTCCAAGATGTGTATGGATGATTAAGGAACGGATGCTCATCACACTTAGGCTAGTTTATATTCTCTCTCACCCTCTCTCTCCTAGTTTAGTTGATATTATTTCCCATCATACCCAGGAGTAGCATTAGTGTAGGAACACATCATACAGCTCACTTTGGACTAAACCATACGTGACAAGCTAATACTAGTCCATGTGGGAAGACGACGAACTACGATCTACGAGTAACGATCTAGATACCACAACTAGTCCATCTACAGAGTTCGACCGGATTATGTGTGAAGCACTCGTATTCGTATGGTTGAGTTTAGGGGTACCTCGCCACTCATCATTGGCACCGTTGCTGGGGATGGTGCTAGTTATCTAGATTAGTTATACCATACAAGGTTGCTATATAGGAATTAATGATATATCTTTTAGGAAGAAATAATTACAAAAAATAAGAGTCACATAAAAATTCACACAATTTTACAACCATGCCTCTTCTGCAAGACTACAATAATGCCACATCTAGTAAGGCAATTCATTAGAGAACCAACGAATTATATGACAATAAAGATTGGAGTATGCAATATGAGGTGGGGATTTCTTATAAACATAAATGAAGGAAGCATTGTCCCAACACATGAAAGCATAACTTACTCGATGACGATGAACCCCTACTGGCCACTACAAGCCTAACGCAAATACAAGATGCTGTTCGAATCTCTCATAGGCATCATAAAGAGAGCCATCTACCTAGGCTTGATTTAAACAGCTTTCCCAATTTCTTAGGAGGCTATGACTTAGATCTGCAACAACATTTACAAGCCTTCTATGATGCCTGTGCATGGAACAACATTAATAATGGTTGGCAAAAACTCAAGCTCTTTCCTATAACACTCGTTGGCCAAGAAAAAGTATGGTAAATATCATTAAAACCAAATTCAATTTGACATTGACCAATAATGGTAGAACTCTTTAATGAAAGATATCAAACCTACACAAGAGTATTGGCCTTGAGGAAACAAATCCAAGACTGGAAACAAGCACAACATGAATCCTTGGACATGGCCATAGAAAGATATTATGCACTGTTAAACAATTGTCCAGGCCATGAGTTCTTTGAGTAAAGGCTAATGTACCATATCATTGATGGGCTTCATAATGAAACAAGAGAGACCCTAGGGATGTATGCCCAAGGTCAACTATACGAACTATGAACCCATCAATTTCAAGAGCTTATTAAGTGGGTAGTAAAAGAAGAAGGAGGAATGGCTAGATGGGTGAGTATTGAAAAACATCAATAGGACCAAAATCTTAACTTAATAGAGGTCCATAATCACAAAAAGGAGAAATCAACCCATCTCAAGGAGGAAGAACCATCTTTGCCAGTACCACAATCATTAGATGAAATTAAGGAAAAGATCAATAAGATGCTGGAATGGATGCATAAAAAGTGTGGAGAATATATCAATATTATTGGAAATAGAGTTTTGACAACCCAAGAAGCAGGAAAAAATATCATTAGACAATTAGAAAGAAAGGATGAGGAAAATAAGATCTCAACTGCCAATCATATGTATGAATGCAACATTTTCCTGTACGATCATCCCAAGGGCCAATGCCCAATCTTGTTACATCATATGAGCATTGGGAAAGCACATTACACCCAAAGTTCATACATAGATACTATGTTTGATAACAGTGGCAACAATCCCAGTTATGGGGGAAGCCATCTCTAAACTGGAGACACCCTTCGTATCATTCGAATCCAAATGTCTATCTAATCCAACATCCTATTTCCCCAATTGGATCAACATACTCTATCTCACCACATTATCATTATGCTCAATACTATCAGCCCATGTCCTCAACACAACCATCGCATTGTGAACCTTACACTTCTTCTAAATTTCAACATTCTCATCCTTTCCCTCCTTCTACATTGCCACCAACTATTCCTGAAGTGTCTACACCATAGCAACAACCCACGAACATTACTTGTGCTACTATTCTCAACAACAGTGAGAGACCTTCTCAACATCAAAGGCATCCCTTATTTAGACATGACCGTAGGAATGGACAACATAGTTCCAAGGCCACTACATTCTCCAACTTAGCACAAGTCCAACACTGTGGTGCATCCTTCTTCTCGAACCCAACATCTCATGTCACCTCATCAGGGCCACTAATTAACACTCTAACAACCATATGGCCCAATGAATACAGCCATGGAGGGCGACATCTCGATCCTTGCATACCATCTTATGGTCTCAAGTATCATAATTGGTCAAAACTCTACCCAGGAACCACATCTTATAAATTGCCCCACTATGCTTACTATAATTAGGTGTGTGAACCCCAATGGGGTAAGTATGACCAAGTTTTGATATTTCCAACATGGAAGGATTCTCATATTTCATTTATGAATCCTTGTCATGCTCAACCGTTTAGTTATGGGGGATATCCCCCATTCTAATAACAAGCAGGATTAATAAATAGTTTTCATTTTCTTTAATTTTATAGTTTTTTGTTTTCTAGTTTTTCATTTTTTAATTTTTAATTTTATCTTTTTGTCCTTTTGTCTTTTTATCTTTTTATAAGTAATCTCATCTATGAATAAACCACTCATGTGGCTCATTGGTTGAGGTGTGTTCTATGTTGTTGACTCTCAAGTGATCAATTATTTGGACAATGAGCCCATTACACCCACCCATCCATTCTACAAATAAGAGGTTCTATTCAAGGGTACAGTGATATTCTTGACATTCTTAAAACTTAAAAATAATTTTGTGTTCATTATACCTAGAATGAGGAAGGATGGACCAAGAGGGAATGATTAGGGTGTGACATCATAGTTGCTCATCATGGGATGAAATAATGTAATGTCACTGATGAGAGGAATGGATCTTGGAAGGATGGGTTAATGACACATTAATCATGCTTTACATGCAGGATTCATTGTGCCTTGGGTCAGTTACCTCATGTCCCAATCTAAACAATCCCTTCTATAGTCCATCTCATCTCGCTGTTCATGTAATTGTAGCTCGTGTCTTGTGTAGTGTAGAATTGTTACCTCATTTTAGTGATACTTACATGTGTGTGTTTTGTGGAACCAATGTGGATTACATTTAACCCTTCTAGTACCTACGGAAATTTTTAAGGTGTGGTTACGCAAGGGCATTAGAGGTTGGAACTTGCTTTGGGGAGGACCCACTTGCGTAATTTTTGTAATTTGCACTCATAACACATCTTCCATACATCATCTATTACCCTCAGCGTATTGTCAATGATATTCTTTCCCTTATTACTATCCCTCTAATTCAAACATTCCTATGAACCATCACATAGCCTTTTTCTCTCCCTTATCATTTGAGGTCCTTATTGATAAATTCCACACCATCATAATTTTTGTGCCTTCAGAACTAGTTGAATTACCTTGGAACCCTTTAGTAACAGTCTAGATGTCCTTAGTTTACATTGTTTAATTTCAGAAAATGTAAAAAAATTTAGTAAATTCTATAAAGTGCCCTAACTTCAATACATGATATCGTGGTCAACGTGATATTGCGTCTCTGCTATCACATAAGCAATATGATGTTAAATATATATATATATATACGCAACTTCCCTATGCCTATGAACATCATTTGCAACTATTCATGTGGGAGAAGTTTTTCAAATTTCTCTCTATGACTTGCGATTGCGCGTCCTTTGCTTTCATATCTATAACGCGCTTGTTGGTACTCCGATTTTCATTCCGTTTGAACCTACCTGAACTTGGAGTGTTCAGCTTAGTTGTGGGGGAGGGGCACATGCCGAATAGTGCAGAATTTTTTTGAAGTTCATCATTTCCTAAAGGAAATTATTAAGGGTAATTAGTTATAAAAGTAAAATTAATGATAAATGCACCAAAAAAAATTTCATCTCCTTAGTTATACTGGAAAACTAGATTTGGAAACCACCTAAGCAAAGAGGATTAAATATTATAATCTTTCGGGGACATTTTCTCCTAATAATTAATGTCACACAGAGATAAAGAAAATTCATTAAGGCAAGCAGTAAGGTATAACCTAACTTTGGTAACAACCTTATTAATTATTGGCTCCATGTGATTGCAGATGGCCCCAAAATGCGGACAACAGAAAGGTCTTGCTCAAGGTGTGATCAAGTGACCTAGGAGAGGTGAAGGACAAGTTCTTATCAAATAACATGTAGAGCAAGAAGAAAAATCATTTAGTATCCATGAAGAAGACCTTGCCATTGTACAATCAAGGCAAGTGGAAAGAGGAGTTGCTGCAGTGTTTGAATAGGGACGACATCTCACGTTGCCCTAGGATTGTGTTCAGGCCATCTATGAAAGGTCCATATTAACTGCAGTGATCATGGAATTGAACTTTGGACCTTTCACAAAATTTTCTCCAAAGGTTATTAGGGATCACCTCAAAGGGTTCCCATTGTGGCTTACCCTCTCCGAAAGCGGTGCCTGGTACTTAGGGGAAACGTATCAATTTTGGCACAACAAAGAAGAAGGCACCATGGTTAACATTTGTTGTGTGACTATTGATTTTTCTATTCAAGCCATTTCAGAAGTATTAAACCTTCCGAATATATGGCCAAAGGTTGCTCGGTTTTCTACCCACTTAGACCATGATGCATGATGAGTTTGGTTAGACAGGGCATACAACAAGGAAGATAAGACCTATGGGGAGTTGACGATGGAAGAGAAGATTTATTTCAAAATAGGGACTTATCATATCTTTCCCATAAGAGGTTTAAAAAGAATTTCAACATATGCAACAAGAGGATGTGAAATGTTGATGGGAAAGGTTAATGCTAACCTACCTCATCTATATTTTATAGAGATCCTAAGGCAGTTTGAAGAACGAAAGACAGGGAAGTTTGCATTGCCCTTTCCTTGTCTTATCAGGAAGTTGTGCTACCATGCTAGTATCAAGAGGGTACACCAATGATGTCCTTTGAAAAGCCCAAAATGCTTCGTATGCCAAACTGCTAAAGCCACCAGCTACAAGGAAAATCACTGGTGAGACACTGGGGCTAGAACAAGAAAAAGAACAAATGGCAGGGCCAAATACAACTCAACTTGTAGGACCCAACCAACTTCCAAGCATGGGACCTAGTCAACAACAAGAGGCAGGGCCTAGCACGGGCTAGCAGAATCATCCACCGCCACTACCACAAGATTATAGACTATCGATAAGCCATCTAAGGGCCATCGCTGAGACAGTTAGTTGGGGAAGTTGTGATGACGCAAATCTCTTCCTCATCATCAATGATGCTGTATAGCCTACGGTTTCTATGGATCATACATGGGGTGAAGTATCCATTCCGATAGGAGGAGGGGAGAGCACTTGGTCACAACAGAATTCAAGGAACACTGCATCCTTTCAGGTGCAGCTAGAAATTGGTGAAGGGGCCATGGTGGTGGTCATGTAGCACTAGTTTGTAGCAGGAGCCGCAGAAGTGGTCACAGACCACATTAAAGAATCATTCAATGTGCCTATTGTGCCACCGGCAGATCTTATAGGAGCATGGGATGCTCAAACTATGGCTAGTACCTCAATGGATCTTGTAGAACATGAGGATGTACTTGACCGATTGTTGCAAATAGGTAATGGCGTCCTTATTTGACATCCCATAGGATGTTATGGCAATACAATCAGATCTCATTTCCACCAAGGGGAAGCTGGTCTTGACAAAAATGAGGACCGAGCATGCTAAAGTAGAAGTAAAAAGATTACAAGAAAGGCTCGTGACCCTACAAGTAGCGTAGTGGGATCCTTCCCAATTTGTTCCCATAGACCAACTGGGCACTTTCAGAACCAAGTAACTCAATAAACTATTGATAGAGAATAAAAGGGTGGTAGAAGAAAAAGAGAAGGCAGACTGGGATGCCTCTGCAACACAAGTGCAAACTTACATGCAAGCCATGGCACTCAAGGCCTTACAAGAGGAGAATAAACAACTTGTTGATGAAAACCTTCGGTTGAGCTCTGTGGAGAAGCAAAAGAATTTTCTTGAGGAACATTTTCAATAGTTGCGAGAACAACTAATTAGGATCAAAAAAGACATGAACCATTTAGGTAGGGAAATTGATCCCTCTCAATGGAGGAGATACGCACCATCCGTCAGAAGATGACCATTGAAATAAACGTGTGGCAGAATGAGGCTAAATGATATAAGAAGCTAAAGGTGCATTTTTGAGACCAGGTGGGGATGTATAAACAAATCATAGAAAAGGAGATCCATATGGCCAATGTCCACATCAATGCTCTCAATGCTCAACACACTAACTGGCAGGCCATATTGGACACATACGTGTTTGCCCACCAGGCAGAAGTTAAGAGTTGGGACTTGTAGATCCAGGACCTTACAAAGTACATGGAGTTGGTAAACTTGTAGTATGCAAACCTTGCCATGTTAACAATAGGGCACCCGAGAATAGAGCTCGAGCAATAGGTAGCCACCACCTACGCCAAATATGAAACAGAATTTGTAGAACATAAGAAAACATTGCAAAAATTGGAGGTTGCAAATTCTGAACTTGAGGTGGTTAAAGCAAGCTACCAGGGGCAGAAAGGTATCACAATAGACTTGGCTTGATAGCTCATAGATTTTCAAGAATATAAAGACAAAGATAGAGCCTATGAGGAGAAACAATAGGTGTTTGTGGCTTGGTATGTCAAAGAAAATAAAATGTTTCTAGAACTACCATGGCCATGGAAGGTGCTGACTCCATCAAACATCAGAACATTAGCATGGACAACACAAGATCCCCAAACTAAAGAGGAGAAAATCCAGGCCATACTTCAACGCCATCAAATCCCAAGACCTGGAGCACAAGACAAGGGAAAGGCACCCATGGAGGAGCCATTGCCACCAAGAACTACATGAGTTCCACCCAATTTTTTGTGTTGTGTCTCAATTTTGTTCTAATTCCACACTGCAGTATGAATCCAATCTAGTTAGTCAATAATCCCATACCTATCCATTGTGTAATCAATGGGGCTTGTTCTCACTTTAACTTGAGGATGAGTTTTCATTCAGTCGTGGGGGTATGATGAGTCATGAATTGTTGGCTGCGATGTCGCATCCATGATATCGTGTACATGATATCATAGACTAGACACGATACAGATACGCGATATTGTAGTCTATCTCCTCATCTATAAATAATAAGTAGGAAGCTTTGGTGAAGGAGCTAGTTTTTAGTATTAAGGTAGGGGCTTTTTGTCAGTTTTTCCTATCAACCCTTTCTCCTAGTGCATGCCCGCAGTGTGATAATTGTAATTGTACGACATCCTTATTCAAGTGTGATGTACTTGGACATGCACATGACTGACAATAAAGATCAAGATTACTTCATCATTGCAGTATCCACTTAGCTTAATTATTTAATTTTTATTGTTATTTATTGCTTTCTTAGTTAATATCTCTCTACCCTTATCTCCGAGTAACATGGAATGAGTACAACTTAATCATGAGCATTTAAGTGTGACTACTTGGTAACCTAGTAGCGTACCTAGGGCCATGCGCTTGGTAATCCCAGTGGTAGTCATTCACGAGGTCCAAGATGTGTATGAATGATTAAGGAATGGATGCTCATTGCACTTAGGCTAGTTTAGACTCTCTCTCACCCTCTCTCTACTAGCTTAGTTGATATTATTTCCCATCATACCTAGGAGTAGCATTAGTGTAGGAACACATCATACACCTCACTCTGGACTAAACCATACGTGACAAGCTAATACTAGGCTAGGTGGGAAGACAATGAACTGTGATCTACGAGTAACTGTCTAGATACCATAACTAGTCTATTTGTGGAGTTTGATCGGATTGTGCGTGAAGCACTCGTATTCGTATGGTTGAGTGTAGAGGTACCTCGCCACTCATCAACGGTTGAACACAATACTTTTGTATGAAATCTAGATGTAACATTCTTCCACAATGCTCATGTAAGTGTGACAAGATTCGACATTAGCCTTTGGGGTGATCATATAGGCAAACATTGCATTGATACTTATGATTTGCAGTTGAGTCCCTATCCTTATTTTCTTCAACCCTTCTTTTCGATTGTTGAATGGTGTTTTGTCCTATTTCTAGGTTTGGTATCCTCTATTTTTTCTAGTTATCAAGGTTATCTTTCATGGTTTTTCCTGTAATAATGTTTGCATATTCTCCAAATTTTTCATGTACCCACTCCATCATCTTATTGATTTTTTCCTCGATTTCATTTAGTGATTTTAGTATTGGCAAAGATGGGGATGGTTCCACTTCCTTGAGGTGAGTTGGTTTTTCCTCTTCATGATTATGGACCTTCGTTACTTTAAGAGTTTTGTTATGATGAAATTTTTCAACATTCTCCCATTTGGCTATTTCTCCTTCTTCTTTTTCTACTTGTTTAATAAGCTCTTGGAATTGGTGGGTTTGTAGTTCATATAGTTGACTTGGGGCATACATCCCTAGGGTCTCCATCACTTCATTACAGAGCCCATCCATGATGTGACACATTAGCCTTTCCTTGGAGAACCCATGTCCTGGGCATTTGTCTAACAATGAGTAATATCTTTCTATGGCCATGTCCAAGGGTTCATGTTGTCCTTGTTTTTACTCTTGGATTTGTCTCCTCAAGGCTAACACTCTTGCATAGGTTTGATATATTTCATTGAAGAGTTTCACCATTGTAGGCTAGCAACGAATTGAATTTGGTTTTAAAGAACTGAATCACACTTTTGGTTGGTTCATGAGTGTCATAGGAAAGAGCTTAAGTCTTTGCCACCCATTATCAATGTTGTTCCATGCATAGGCATCATAGAGGGCCTGTAAATGATGTTGCAGATCTAAATCATAGCCTCTTGAGAACTTAGGAAAGTTGTTTAAATCAAGCCTAAGTAGACGAATTTCCTTGTAATGCATGCAGGATATTTGAATGGCCTCTATTATGTGCATTAGGCTCTTAGTGGCTAGCAGGGGTTCATTTTGGCCTCTAAATAGGTTGTGAGTTCATGAGTTGAGATGATTTTATCTATGTTCATGTTGGCATTCCTGATTTTGTTCGTGGGTTCGATCTTTATTTGTACGTTAACCCCTTAAGGCATAGTCATTCATGTCACATCTTGATGTTGAAAGAGTAGAGGAAGAGAGGGAACTAGAAGACTCGTCATGACTTTTGTAAGTCTCCCAATCATCCCTTGATGTACTCATGCTACCCATTAAGAAGGTCCTAGGCCTTATGGGCCCCGTCATTCTAGGAGATGTCCCATCTTCACTAGAGGTATCTGAGTTGGATGACAAGAATCCTTGAGTATCATTGGGGTGTCCATAAACATATGAAACTCCTGCATAAGATTGAGTACTCTAAACTTCTTCTTCATCATAATTTTTTTTGGTTATCCAATGAATTGCTTCGTTAGATGTTTCATTATTGTTGTCTTGTGTGAGAGACATTGTCATGAATTGTGTGTGACTCAATTGAATTTAGCTTCTTTTCTAAAAGATATATCATTAATACTTTGTTACAAAAATTTTGTATGATATAACTAATCTAGATAACTAGCACTGTCCCTAGCAATGATGCCAATGATGAGTGGCGAGGTACCCCTACGCTCAACCATACAAATACAAGTGTGCATGCGTAATCTAGTCAAACTCTACAGATGGATTAGTTGTGACACCTAGATACTTATATGTTGATCGTAGTTCACTGTCTTCCCACCTGGACTAGTATTTTCTTTGTCACATATGGTTTAGTCTAGAGTGAGATGTATGATGTGGTTTCTACTACTATGCTACTCCTAAGGACAATGAGAAATAATTTGATTAAGCTAATAAGCAATAGGAAATAAAATCTAAGTTAGCATAAGTGTGATGAGCATTCGTCCCTAATGATCTGTATGCATCTTGGACTTTGTGTAGTACTTCTGGGATTACCAAGCGCACATCACTCAAGACACTACTTGATATGCTATTGGGTTACCATGTAGTTACACTTAAATGTTCATGATTAAGACATACCCATTCTACGTTAACAACGGAAATAGTAAATGACCATAAAAAAATATTAACTAAGAAAAAAAATAATAAATAACTAATAATTAAAACAATTAAAAGCTAAGTGAATGCTATCTCGATCTTTATTGCCGATCATGTGCGTGTCCAAGTACGTCATACTTGAACAAAGGTTTCATACAATTACAAGCATCACACTGTGGGCATGCACTTGGGAAAAGAACTGAAAACTAATTGAAAACTGACCAAAGACTCGAGACTCCTAATGACTAACTATTCTCATTACTCCTCCCTTTGTGCTTGAGTACTATATTTATAGGCCAACACAGGAATCATGATATTGTGTATACGATATCGTACTGTGGGCTGCGATATTGCATACCCAATATCATGTACCTGATATCAGGGCCTGGCAAACTACAATTCATCAATGAGTAATGGGTTTTCATCTTAAAGTTGAAGTATGAATTTCATGATGTGTTTTGAGGGTGTCTTCAGTCGAGACAATGCCATTGAGAACCTATGATTATTATTGGAACTTATTAAATATCGAAGAATGTATTTTAAGATATGAATGCTATAAGAGTCTTGTTTAGTTAGACTCAAGTTAGAAAAATTAATGTATTGATTTTTCCTTAGAGTTGTCTTATTGGTTTAAACATAAAAAATAAATGTTTAATATGATACTTATATTGGTATTAAGAAAGTACTATTTTAAGCATATGACTTGTTAGTTCACTTCTACTAGTAGATAGAGCTTTGTTCTTGCTATGCCTAATTTTTTGGTTCACTCAAAATAGTTAGATGATGTATTTTGTTAGTTCTACCATCACTAGTGTATTTTTTGCTAGGATGTGATTAAATTTTATTTTTGATGAATTGATCATTGATTGAGATGTTTTTGTTCTCATGAGTTATAAATACACTTATGAAGGAACACTATATTTTGATTTTTGTGTTTTTGCAGTTTGCACTAGGAGTGAGATTGCTAGACTATCAAAAGTCTTAAAGTCATAGTTGAATTCATCCTTATTATGTTGTAGAAACATGGCTCTTCTATGTCAAGATTTAACTGACCAAAAGAGAGATTTTTTTTAGATCTAATCTATGGCATGGCATGACTTCAAAAGAGCAACATTTCTATTAGTTCATTTTTGTTGACACTAATAAGAAATCCATGACTTTTGGGGACATTGATAAGAAATCCATGAGTTATTGATTCACCAATATCATTGGGATAATTCTTGTTGGTTTAGATTCTTATAAATGCATCCATGGGATAAAAAATAATAAATAAATATACTTTTAGGTTTGGAACATCCTAAGAAAAACATTGCAACATGATTTATACTAAGTACAAAGTGCAAGCTACTGATATTCTTTAACAATTATTAGTGGATTGTAGGTTTACTTAGGGGATATTGTGTTATGTTTTTTCAATAGCTATTTATTATGATCAATATGCTTTTATGCTTGGTTGACTAACATGCTTATAGGATGTTATCCATATACTAATGTCCAACTTCAAGATCGTCCCCAAGTTAATCAAAAAGCATATGTTGTGTATTTTTACTTAGTTACATTTAGGTTAATATCTTCTTCTTTTAGACATGGAGCTAGTGAGCATGATGATGAACGTCAAGTATGATTCAATTTATGTTATCTATTAACAATGAGGTACTAGCCTAATAGTATGGATTTTGGCTTGGTAATCCAAGGTCATAGGCTCGATTCTACTAGGTAACATTAAGTTATAAAATTATATAAAATCTTGGGATGTAACTATATTTTACTTATTGGATGTTTCAACACCCATTATTTTATGTTATCTATTATTCTTCCATGTTTATATATATTGAGATTCTAAGGTTTTATGGATATGTATGATGAAATGACTCAATGTTTTGTCATGTGATTCAAATTTGCATGATGGTTGTGATTTATGAATGATGGTTCTTTTATTTTATATTGCGTATCGTGTCATTGCAAGTGGCTTGATAACACAAATCAGTTGTTATGTTTTTTTATATGGATGACTCATTGTTTATGTTGATTGTGCTGTTTTATTTCAAATATGTTTCTACAAGTAGTGATATTTTAATGTGGGCTTAGGATGTGTACTACTTTGCATCATGTAGTGGATAGGTTAGGCTTGTTTACTTCATGGGTTCACTGTTGCTTATATAATTTTATCTTAGTATTGTATTTTATTTCTAGCCTATGGAAGTTATTTTTATCTAAGGGAAGAATATTGATGAGGAGCTCCCATGGATTCCATAATCCGAGCTCTCTCAAAGTCACAAAATAGAAAATTTGAACAAGAAAAGGAAAATGAAAGCTTTATTCTTACTTAAATGAAGAATTTACATATGAAAGGAAGCACAATTCCCAAGGAAAGATAAGAGATTTAGTCCAACTCTCACACACTCAATCAAAGTAATCATACATAAAAGGATGATCATCAAGGCCCCTTGCCAAGACTCTATCTCTTCTTCTACACTTCTCTCCTTTAACTCTCTCTTTCTTTCTCTTTCTAGACTCTCTTGATTGAATTAGAGGCATAAGGAGTCTATTTATATCTTTTCCCCTCTATCTCTTCATCTTCCCTATAATTTATCATTCAATTTAATATTTGTTAAAATCCATGGGAGACATCTACAAGAAACATGAGACATTTTTCCTGAGTGTAGAGGTCTCAAAGTAGATGTATCTAAATCATGTGGGATGTCTCAACAGAGACATCTACAACATAGATGGAACACCTCCTTTGTAAGGCCAAAATACAAAGATGCTTGTTTTGAGGCTTGGAACCTCTAGATACCTCCAAACAAGTCCATATAGCTTGTAAAAGACCCTAAAGTCATCCAAATAGGCTTAAAACATTTTCAAACCTACCAAGAGCCTAGGGAAAGATCCCATCAATGGAGAGTTGTTACTTTGGCTTGTTTAATGTCCACATCAGCACCCTCCTATTTCAAGAGACTCTTGATTCCCACACAAGATTCCTTTACACTTGGAATAGTTGTTACCCCCTTAAATAGGCCACAATTCACACACAAACCAAATCACAACACAAGAATGGTTAGAGCTCATAACATTTTGTCTTTGCCATCTAAAATTATTTCACAAACACATATAAACATACAACACAATGTTTGCATGAAACACATAAACACACACACATACACACTAACATAATTTTGTGCTCACATCACAATGGAGAAATTCATGAAAAGAAGAGCGGATATGGTCTTTGTCCTCAAAGGCTTTACCATGCTTCCATTTTGAGAGCACCAAATCTCATGTGTTTCTTCCATGACCTATAACAAAAGAAAGGTAAGAAAATTTTAAAGGATTAGGTCTCCTCAAATTAATTTCCCTTCTTCCATCCTTTATCCTGTTCTTCACCTTCTTCTTCTTGGTGTTTGGAAGACTACCACTTAGCTTCCCTTCACCATTAGCATCACAACAACTTGGATTTTCTTCATGCTGCTTATCCATTTTACAGCCAAGACGATCAAGTTCTTCAACACATTTGAAAACTTTATCATTGTCATAATCCATAGCAAGCATTTTTGAATTCTAGAAAATCGTATTATTATTAATGTCTTCACAAACATCACTAATGTCCTTTCTACTATGAATACCATCATAGCCATCATTATCCCATACAAAATCAAATTCATTACCATAATTAGCTTTGCTCTCACTAATAATGACATCAAAAATCACATTTTTTGTATAAAAAAAATAGGACTCAAAGCATTATCATAATCACTACAATGATCATGATGCACATCATTACCATTGAATAAACCACTACCAAGATAAAGTGAAAAATTAGCATCCATCACACTAGCTTCAACATGAGAGACATTACTACAATCAACAAAGTAAAGCTCACACTTACTTACCTCTTCATGGCTTCTCCCATTCATCTTTGGTTCAACTTAATATTCAACATGTGGTGTCCAATCTCTTCAAATCTTGAAGGTTCAAGATCCCAAATAGGAGTTAGTAATTCCAATGGCTTCTCCTCTTCAAAGGAATCATCAACAAGTTCTTCATCCCATTCTGGAGATAATAACCCAAAAGATAAACTCTTCTCCATGGCTTTAATATTAGATTCATCAAAAACACCATCAAAGCAATGATTCTTCCACATACGTTGGCTAGAAGACTCCCCTATCTCCCATGAGATAACGTCAACTTGGATTAGAATCTCCTTCCCCTTACCACAAGGCATAGAACAAATGCAAAAGTATGAAAATCATACCTTCCAGTGATGCTCTTGACCCTTCTTAGAGAAGTCCCTTGATCCTTACCACTCCTTTGGCTTGGATCCTTCACCTCCCATGACCCATGAGTTAGGAACTCTCCTTGATTAGCAACATAAACCATCTTGGATCTTAAAGATCTCTTAGTTCCTTTGATGGAGTCCTTGGTTTCCTTGAAACCTTGGAGTATTGAGCACTCCCTAGCTCAATAAGAGATGCTTGAGAACTCATTTTCTCATTGATCTCTACTTTATCAAATCTTTCTTCTTCCTCATTTCCTTGATTAATGTTTACATTTCCCATAAAAGTGCAAAAGTTAATTTTTGTTACATCTTCAATCACAAGAGGTATACCTTCATTGGAGGATTCTTCCTTTTCTAAGATTTGGAGTTCCTTTCTCTTGGAAACCTTTGTCTTATTACACTCTATTTGTATTTCTCTTCATCACAATTGAAGCATTGAAGGTCGAATGCATAGCCATTTCCTTGACTCTTTCCATTCTTGGAGTAGTTGGCCCTCCTTGGACTTCTCTTACTTCTCATTGGTGTCTTCCTTAGCATTTGCATTCTCCTTGGCTTCTTTCTCACTTTCAAAAGATTTGGAGTTCTTTCCCTTAGAAGATTTATGACCTCTAGTATAGCCTTGAAGTTTCTTTTTAGCCTTAAGAACTAGTTCAAAAACAACATCTAATGTTTGGGGCTCATATAAGGTTAGCTCTTGTTGATACTCCCTTTTAAGTCCTCCTTGAAAGTTAGATGCTTGTTCATAATCATCCTAATGAACTTTTGCAAGCTAGAAAGGCTTAGAAAAATTCATTTAGTAGTCCTTCACACTCTTATCACCTTGCCTTATGTACTTCAATTTTTGGATGGCCTCTTGTCTATCATGATTCTTCTCAAATTTTTGCTTGAGCATCAATTGCGTTAAAGACCAATCCTTGATAAGAGTATCATTGTTCACCTTGTAAGAATGACTTTCATTCTCCCACCATACAAGTGCTATGCCTTCAAATTTGGTTTCAACAAAAGACACCTTTTGATGATTTTCCACATCTTCAAGTTCAAAGTACTTGTTAATCATTTTTAGCCAAGAGATAAAAGCTTTAGTTTGTTTCATGACATTGAAGGATTTGACTTCAACATGAGGCATCCTTGAACCTTGTCTAAAAGCTTTTGCAAGGGTAAATTTAATTCCTTTACCTTGCTTCCTTTGAGGCTTAAAAGGAAGTTCCTTTTTCCCTTTGCTAGGAAAATTGAATCCTTGATACTTATGTTTAGCATTAGGAGCATGAAGAAAAACATCATCTCAACTTCTCCTTCTCCAAAGTATTCATCTTTAGAAGTAATATCATCTTCAAGGGATGGAATTGAGTAATGTCTTGAACAAGGTCTTGGTGAAGAATTGCATGACTTGTACCCTTTCTTGGATGCTTTTGGTGAAGTAGCATGTTCTTTGTTCTCTTCAAGCTTTTCAATTTTCTCAACAATGATCTTGAGAGAATTTATCATGTCATCCATATATCTTGACAAATCTTGAGCTATTTTCTTCTTTGGAGGCATGATGGAAATTAATCTAAAAGGAAATTTTCATAAAATTCTATAAGGAAAGGTGAAATTTTCAAGATTTCTCAAGGAATGAGATAAGAAATTCTTAGATCTTAAGAGAAATGAGCATAAGATCTTCAAACCCTAACTATTACAAGCCAATGAATGTACAATTCCATAATTATCTTCCAATTCTTAAAAGATATGACAAACTTAGGGGTAAATGGAAAATTTCAAACCCTAGGATGAGTAGAATAAGTAGCAAGAGAGAATTCAACCAAGATTGAGACTGAGTGATTCTTTGCAATTGAGATGAGAATTATCCACTAGAATGTAATTTTATTCAATTCCAAGTGGCTTTGATACCAATCTAATGAGGAGGTCCCATGGATTCCATAATACAACCTCTCTCAAAGTCACAAAATAGAAAATTTAAAGGAGAAAAGGAAAATGAAAGCTTTATTCTTACCCAAATGGAGAATTTACATATGAAATGAAGCACAATTCCTAAGGATAGACAAGAGATTCAATTCAAGTTTCACACACTCAATCAAAGCAATCACACACACAAGGATGATCATCAAGGCACTTTGCCAAGACTTTATCTCTCCTTCTACTCTTCCTTCCCTCAACTCTCTCTCTCTTTCTCCCTCTAGACTCTCTTTTGACTCTCTTGATTAGATTGGAGGCACAAGGAGTCTATTTATATCTTTTCTCCCCTATCTCTTCATCTTCTCTCCAACTTATCTTTTAATTTAATGTCCATTAAAATCCATGGGAGACGTTTACAAGAAATAGAAGACTTCATTCCCAACTATAGAGGTCTCATAGTAGATGTCTTCAAATCATGTGGGACATCTTAGTAGAGACATCTACAATGAAAATGGGATGTCTTACTTACATATGGCACGTCTCACTTGGAAATGGGATTTCTCCTTTGCAAGGCTAAAATAAAAAGATGCTTGTTTTCAAGCTTGAAACCTTTGGAGACCTTCAAACAAGTCCCCATAGCCCCCAAAGCATCCTAAAGTCATCGAAATAGGCTTAAAACACTCCCAAAAATGCCAAAACTCCAAGGAAAGATCCCATCAATGGAGAGATGTTACTTTGGCTTGTTTGATGTCCACATCACACATGTCCTATTTTATTTTCTCCTTGTGCTTTGTTTAATTTCAAGGCATCTTGTTGGATTCCTTTTTGTTGAACCCTGATCCATATGGCATTCATACATTTAATTGTAGTTTTATCATATAATTCTTTATATTTTATTTCGTTTTGGTTTTAACTTTAGTTTCAACCCATTAACCTAGGTATCCTTAGGTATAATTGCTTGAAAAGATTTTTGACTTTATTAGTGAAAGTTTTGGATGGCATGATGATGATCATGCATTTGTTGATATTACCTATAACACCATTTTGGCAAGGAGAATATAACTTGCAAAGGATAGGTGAAGGCCATGCTAGTCGCTAAGGCATTGTTGCATCTTGTCATATGCAAAATTCTAGTACTACATTCATTGGAGGGATAGAAAAAATGGTTAGCTCATTATTTTATTAGGTAAAAAGAAAATACCAGTTTGAGTTACTCTTGAGGTATTATTACATTTCTTGATAATTTTTCTAATGTATGCCATTGCTATATGTCTTAGGGTGTACCTATAATCAAATTATTTTGGGTTTTACATCCACCTAAAAGAATTTATAATTATTGAATATATAGAATGGACTCTATTGAGGAGGGTGATATTGGAACTTAAAATATATTTTCATAATATTTACCCTTAAGACATATCATCAAATTAGAACTTGATAACTCAATATTATCTACCAGAATTAAGCTAATACCTCATTATTTATAATGAACTCTCTTAAGTTTTAGGGGCTTTTGTATGTCATGTTTACTTATAAGTAAAATGATTCTTAGGATTCCTATTTAATGAAATATAGGTTTTAGGATTTTACAAGGCTTTGTTCTCTAATTACAAAAATTCTAAATAATTAATGACATAAACAATAGATCATTTAGACTCATGACCATAACTTATCTTCATATTGGATTAAGTTTGGAAATAAAAAATTTGACCCTATTTTCAATGTTTTCTAATGCAATTTGAGACTTTGGCCATTGCATTTGTTATTCCTCCTTGCTTAACTTTCTTCTTGAAAACTATTATTATTATTCAAATATTTAATTCTAAATGGCAAAGAATTTTAGTCCATATCTTGGTTTGATGGTATCTTCAATTTTTATGTTGACAAAAGAGTACTTGACATCCATGTGTTTCTATCTTTGGTGTAACACATACTCTTTGGAAAACTAGTTGTACTATTATTACATAATAGGTCTTGACTTCAAATCCTAGTTTCTTAAACATTTTTTTCAACATAAACATATGTTATACATAATTAGCCATATCAATAAATTCACTTCACATGATGAAATACTAATAATACTTTATTTTCTTAACTTTCAAAATATGAAATTTTGACTATGAAATATTATGATAGCTAATGTAGACTTACATTCATCTTGATCTACATACCAACCATCATTCAAATAAGTATGAAACTTTTCATTTTCTTTAACAAAGTACAACCCATGATCAAATGTATTTTTCATATATCTTGGCATATGTTTGAGTGCATTTAGGCAGGACTCCATTAGATAAGAATGATTTACCAAACCCTAAATTAGGCCTTGTTTAACAAAGAAATATTAAAGATATAATAATAGTTTTATCTTGTTAATTTCATGTTTTGATGAAATGATGAATTTGCTATTTTAACATTTTTAAGCCCATATTTTTTAATGATAGCTTTTGCAAAATTTATTTGATGAATTTTCAGCCATCCTTCAACTTGATGAAGTAGGAGTTTTTGAAAATGTTAGAGTAGTCTTATATCTTTCATTTTGTTGGCACATTTTGGCCATTTGATGGAATAGGCTTTCTGAATAGCTTTGTCTGCGATTGCGATTGTAATATGCAGAACTGGTTGGATTATTATGAGAATAGATGCTGTATCAGGGATGAATGACACAAGTTGGCTATCATGAAAATGAGAAAAATTAAACAATAAAGGAACTGCTTGAAGTTCGTGTGCATCTAATGGTGAACCAAACTTGGTCATGGCCATTTTGGATAATATATGAGCAAGATTGGTAGGACTTAAGAGATCTCTTAAGCCGTAGTCCAAGAACAAGTCCTTGAAAACAGTTAAATCGGCAGGAATAATACGTACATATTGAAGCAAATGAAGGGGCCCGTTAGAACAACCTCATCTACTTTTGCGAATCCATCTCCCACCCACACTCATCGACTGCCTTCTAAGATCATTTTTTTACATCAGTCATTTCATCTGTGCCAATCATATTTGTCAGTAGGGAATATGTTCTGGGCATGGATAGAGCTAGAGCTTGGCGAAATGTCGTATCCATTACAATGTCATGATTTCTCTCAAGCTCAAGAAGTTGACCAGCCATAACGCTTCTCACTGGTGAAGCAGACCATCCAAGACGTTGTGATAAAGCATCAGATCAACATTCGCCAAAAAGTATACGCATATTGACACAACTAACCAAATAAACAAGTTTTGGCAAAGCAACGGTTGAGGACACTGTTGTCCTCAGGCCTATCTGATGCAGTGCGGCCAAGATTATCGGTTCCTCAAATCATCCACATGGAAAGCAATCATGCTCTTTAAGAAGATTGCAGAGCTCTTTCAGTACCCAAATTCGATGGGAACGGCCATCGGTTATACAATTAGTGCTTCTGTTAGCATGGTGGCAATTGAAAGATCCAACTGCTTTCACAAGAATGAAGGAGAATTCCCATGCCATATGTCAAGCGATTTATACATGGTGTTATTTGGAGCAGTCCAGGTGGTGCTTTCCCAGATTCCGAATTTCAACAAAATATCGTAAGCTTTTCATCGTTGCAATTGTGATGTCTCCGTCATATTCATGCATTGGACTTGGTTTGGCAATTGGGATGGCCTCAGGTCCTTGATTGTGCTTTAGACGATCGTTGGAGTACCAGGGTTTGGGAGCCACAGATAAAAATGTTAAGAATTTGTTACAATAGTTGTGTGGTTTTGAGAGCTCCATTGAAAACGAAATCAAAGCGTGCTACTCTGAAGATTTTCAGTTTGATGCAGATTATCATCTTAGACACTGTTTTCCTCGAGTTATTCTTTTCTGACATAAAATTCATGACGAGCTATGGCCATCCCCTCCTGGATCACAAAACCTTGTTACCCCCAGGGATAATCCTTGTGACTTCGATTTTGCTCTGATGGTTTCATTATTTACAATCAAAGAAGAGTTTAAGAGTCTACGGCAGATGATGGATGATAAGCCTAGGCCAAAACACGTAATAGAATGTTTACATCACTGCACAGTGAAATCCATGAGTAACCAAGAGGAATCTTCCGAGCCAATATCTGCTAAAGAGTATAAGAGGAGGAGGAGCAGGGAAATAAGAAATAATGGCGTTGTAGTGGCCGATTCTGACGTACGTCGTGGCGGCGGAAGCCATCGTAACTTTGTTTGTGACATTTCTGTGGTCGAGGCTCATCAAGTCCCACATAGTGGCCTTGATATCTTCCACACTGCAGCCTGCCCTTGACATTGTTTCGTTTTCCGCCTTTTCAATTTCTAGGATGTGATAACCTGTGATGATATAGATGTTACGTTTAAAACTTTAAATCCATTGGAGGGCTTGCTGATGTTAATCATTATATGAACTTGTTACCCTGCCCTTAAAAAGACCAGGATTATTTTCTCATGGAAGACTATTGGGCCCTCAAAAGGGAGTTTTGCTCTATGATCCTCCTGGGACTGGGAAAACTCTGCTGGCCAAAGCAATAGCAAAGGAATCAGGTGCTATTTTCAAAAATGTGTGCATAGCCAGTCTCATGACCGAATGGTTTGGGGTTGCCCAAAGGCTTGTGACTGCAGTGTTCACCCTTGATTATAAACTTCAACCATCAATAGGGTTGATAGCTTCCTGGCCAACGTCTATTTACTGAACATGAAGGCGTGATCAATATGAAGACAGAGCTCATGCCATTATGCGATGGCTTCACAACGAATCAAAATGCAAGAGTGATGGTTCTTGCTGCAACAAATAGGCCCTGGGAACTTGATGAAGCTATTTTACGTCGAGCATTTGAAGTTGGCTTGCCAAATGCCTTGGACAGGGCAAAGATTCTAAAAGTAATATTGAAAGGGGTAAGAGTTATAAATGAGAAATGTATCATCGAAGAGAATAAGGAAAGCCTTTACAAGTATTTTCCTCTGTATGCGGCCAAGCATCCAAACTGCGTTATTAATTGAGCGGGCAATGTTTACCAGTGTGATGCGGCAGGAATTAATTAGCCTTATTAATGAACATATTAAAAGGAATATACTGAAAATTGGAAAACAGTTCTACATTCAGAACACTGGTATTTCTAAGGTGATTGTCCTGTCCTCTTTGTTATGTTCCTTTTATTATGGCCATCTTGATAATAACAAAATCTGGCCTTCATTAAATCAAATCCATGATTTGAATTGTTTGTTACTGGTAATAAACAATGAAAATGAATTTGCTGGACATACAAAAAAGAATGTACAGAAGGTGAATTCGTTTAGTGCACTTGCCACATCCTCTGTTAGAAGAAATGAAGAGATGGTTGATGTTGGATTGCAATCAATGACCAGTTGCAGTTCTTATTCTCAGTGTGCAATTGAAAACAAAATGGTCTATAGGAATATCGGACAGTCAATGGATTTTCATAAAAAAAATTTTATTACTAAGATTTATTGAGATTTCCTTTTGATATCTACATCAAGGCAATCAGCAGCAGCTTTTGTTTCCGCAATATACACAGGCTTTGAAAAGTACAACTATCATTTTAATCAGCAGAAGACATCTATCAATTTTGACATGGAAATGTAGTAAAAGAACATATAGAAAAACATGCATATTAGTGAGGATGGTTCTTGTTTCATTCCATGGGCTGGTTTACTCATAAATGCCAATTCTCTAGAGGTTCAAGCATACTATACAAGGTACTGCAGTACTGTTATCAGATCAAGTATAAGTGTTTGGAGACAGAAAAAGCCAGGGGATAATCTAATATCATAAGACCAAAGTGCCATCCCATACTCTATGATGTGAATATCAACTCACCAGCAACAGTGAGATTAAACATTTATCAAGTGTTCTTTGTGCAAAGAAATTTCATTCTTAGTTGTGTTCATGCCTGACTGTTGGTGCCTTCAACGCGAAACATTGTTTTATGATTATCATGAAAATATCAGGGTTTTTTTTCTGAACTTCTGACTAGGAGATTGTAGATCATACCTCATCAGCTTCCAAAGGTGGCTCGAAAGGGTAATTACTAGTTCAATGAAACCACTTTGCCATATTATCATATGCCATGTCAACATGTAGAGTTGCTTTGTGAAGTTAAAGTTCAGCTTGATGAACTAGCTCTGCCACCTTAGCACCATGCCACATCATCATTGCCACATCAATGATCTGCTACCTTAGCATTTAGAGCTCATATGCAAGGCCATATTCCAACCTCATTGAAGAGCAAATGGAGCTTGGTCCATCAAATCATTAAAAAGCATGATGTGGTTGCAGGGGGTAGGTGTGGCGTGGGGGTGTGTGTTGTGGCGGGCAATGGGAGGGCGTTGGGGTGGGTGAGGGGAAACTTAGAAGAAGTATTGAAGATTACTTGTAAGAATAACTTGTTAATTCTCTTAGAAATTTAGCTGCTTTGTTTAAATTTTATGAGTTTTTTTCTTCTCATTTTGTTTTAGTTGTTTAGCTAATAGTTTAGATAGTATTGTGCTTGACATTTAATTTTGGGATTTTCTTAGTGCTCTTATAACTCTACCTTCTTGTAATTCTAGACTTCTATTTGTTTGCCATGTAAGAGCTTATATTTTCCTTTGAAAAGCATTTTGAACAATTTAATAGTAATAGTAATGTCTTTATGAAATTGCCTGTTCAAGTCTAGAGGGTTTAGAAAATCTTTGATATTTTGAGCTAACTTGAAATAGCTTTAGTTTTAACGTTTATTCTCATGTTCAATCTTGAAATTGTTAAATCTTTTCTAATAGCTCTATTATTGCAGTTCTTGACAACTATAAACTAGCCATATAATAGCTTGTATTTTTTCTTTTACAAAGCATTTCGATAGTTTAATAGGAGTGTCTTTTATAAAATTGCTTGTTGAGCTCAGAGGGTTTAGATAATTTCTAACACCTTGAGTTGAATTAGAATAACTTTATTTCAAAGTGTTTCCTCATGTTCATTTTGTCTTGCTTAAATGTTTAAGATTTCATGAATATGCTTTCTCTCTCTTTTTCTTTAAAATCTATTAAATCTTGCTCTATTTCTAATTTTCTTCCAGATCTTTCTTTCTGAGGAAAACTAGGAGTAGATTTCTATAGAGTTGTGCTTAAGCATTTTGGTGAAATTTTATTTGTTTCAAGCAACATACTATAGGGATTGTATAGACTAAGAGAGTTGACAAAATAGAAATTTTTAATGACTCACATTTTTCAACAAGGTTAGCTAAATTTCTTTTATAATAGCTTGTCATAGTTTCATACACAAACCCAACCATTTCAACATTCATAACAATAAACACACATTTATGCTTAGTTTGCTTTATTACCACTAAGTTTATTTGGAGCTATCCAAGCCTTGGTGTTTTCAGAGACCGGTAAACACCTAAACTCAAGTTTGAAGGAATACCTTCATTTTTCATGATCCGAGCCATGAGACTAAAGGAAAACATTGGTGGTCCCAAACAGTCACCAACACATTTTAAATTCATTTTTCATGTCATTCTTAAACTCTAAGATCAAGTTTACAAGTGCTATCATGAAAACTAAATCATTCACATATAAAAAAATCTTATTTAATGTGCTTGTAATAAAGTGTATGTTTAAATGAGAAAAATTTGTATTTTTTTGAACAATAATTCATTAATTATTTGAACCTTGATTTAGGAACTTGCTTGAGGCTATACAAAGCTTTTTAATGTTTGCATAAATTATGTTCTCTTTCTTCAATAAAGCTTTTAAGTTAGTAGATAAACATCTTCTTATAGGTTATCGTTTATAAATGCTTAGTTTTGATGTGGCTTCAAAACACTATGAACAATAATAAATATTATATGGTTTCATTCTTTCAAGCCTTGCTTGCAAATTTTTTCATAGTTATGTACTTCTTTTGCTTGAATCTCTTGTAACAAGCTTGCTTTATGTATGTTGATACAAGTTTCCAAGTTTTTTTTTCATGATGACATCAAATCTCTTTTTCATCTCATTTTTTTTTTACTTTGGATTTCAATTTCATTGCTTCATAAATTTTTTGTGGCTCATATAATAAAGCTAAGTAGGTAATGCGTGTTTTTGCTTATGATTTAATAAATATTCTTTTAAAGTCTGAATCTAAAATTTGATCTTGAGGATAATTGTTTTATATTCATGGTCTTGCATTGTAGGTATTCTTTTATTTTTAATGTTGGGACATGTCCATAAGTTGAAAATCATTTATTCCCACTTTTTTCTCTTCAAAAATCACTTCTCTAGATGAAAGCTACCTTCTTTCAATTGGTTTATACATTTTTGTACACATTTTTTTTTTGTCATATTAAAGAAAAATACATTTTTTGCTTTTATCCTTCAAGTTTGTATGTAAGAACATCTAGAATTTGAACAAAACATAGACATTTAAGAATACTAATATATGCCAAATTAACCATATTTTTATATAACATCTCATAATATGTAAAATAGTAATCAATTATTGTAAAATATAGGTATCCATGTGGATTGTGTGGTTCTAATCCTCATTAGACAAAAATGACATGTTTGAGTAGACATCTTTCAATTTATTTTATAAAATCATTTTTTTTGTTTTATCCATTCCCTTGCCTTTGGTGATTACACACATGTGGTTTATTTGCTATTACATTTAGCATAATAGTCTTCAAATTTTCTTGACGTAAATTTATTTCTTTTATTTGATAAATTTCCCTTTAAGATGTAGTCTCTTCTCTATCAATTTGTAAAAACTCTCAAAGGTGCTAAAGGTTTTATTCTTAGAATTTAGGATGTAGGTCTGAGTAAATATAGAATAATCATATAAAAATTTTCATCACTAAGGATGTGCATAATAATTTAAGTAGCCTTTCATGTTTAAATATTTTTTAGGAAATTCTTATTGAAATTAAATTAAGAGGGAGGTAAAAACACTAATGAAAATATTGTTAAAAGCCAAAACCCTACACTTCCCAATAGTGAGATAAATTCAATTATCCTTGTATCACAAACCTATATAATTTGGTGAACAGAATCAAAACATGATTAGATCAATTGGGTTTAGGTAGATCTCAAAGATAACTCGAAAAAAAAACATAGGGTGACATAAGATTACTAGATCTAAAAAATAAACTAGAAAATGAATAAAATCTAACTAGGATTCTTCTTAACTTGGTTTGAGTATAAATTCTTGTCCAATTAGACTAAACTCTAATTCCATTTTTTGGAGTAAAGAAAAGTTCATGTTTTGAAAATGATGTCATGATCATCTAGTAGAATTGATGTGCTTTTATTACTTTTTAACATCTCTAATGAGTTTACAATAGCTTGAATATTTCTTGGTTGCCTCCTTTGTTAGGATGGGCTTTAACTTATAACACCTTTATAGTTCTTTTTATCAGCTTCAAAGATGCTAAATGTAGAAGTTTTAAGATCTTGCAAGGGCATATCTTTCTATTGTAAAACATTTTCCTTTTGTTTTATTTAGCATTATTTGTTTGGATCTTATGGTACTTATCTTGAACCTTTAAAGTAGTTGAGGAAGCACATCCAATATTTATAGTCCTATTTATATCTTAGGGGTGAATTTGACTTGCTATCCTTGAAAGGAAAATTTTCCTTTAACCTCAATGGTGGATTGAGGATTTCAATTTGGTTTTGTATTGTAAACTATCCAATGGAATTATGGGAGAATAGTCTATTGGAATAAGTTATTCGAGGCTTTGGAAAATACATAAAGATTGATAATGTTATAGCCAGTATGTTTAGAATGTTGCTTAGTAGGTTTTGCATTTGGATATCATTGTAAAGAGCCTTTGAGATGAATCAAGTGAAGTTCAAAAGAAAATGGGGCATCCTAACCCTCAAAGTTAAATATGAAAACCTCCTAGTAAAGTGCACTGTATATTGAAAAATAAAACATAAAGAGGAGGCTTGTATTCTTAGTTCAAGGATGTGCTCATACTATGGAAAACTTGATAATAACTTGGCTTATTATAGGAAAAGATAGATACAACTATAATATTTACAATTAAAGATATAGACTAAGCTAGTAATGTAAAATGATGTTTCTTCTTTTGTTTGGAAACTAGACTATACATTGGAAGTTTGTAGGAAAAAATACTAGGGAAATAAAATTCTAATCCTTAAAAGAGGCTAAGGGAAATTTTTGTTAGACTAAGAAGTAAGCACAACACCTAAATTTGTGTTGGAATCTAGATGTCATTGGTTTATGCAACTATGCTAGATGTAATCTTTTCCATGAAGTCAACACAATCTACCCATGTACAAGAAACTAAGGAAAATCCATAATTTCAAATAAGAATATCTCAATTAGTGAAAACCAAGCAAACTTAGAAAAAGAGTTTACATAATAGGTAAATTTGAAAATTTTTTAGAATATGTTAGCTAAAGTGTAACCCCTTATTGTAGGATTGTACATTATTGTGTTATGTTTATGATGTGAATATAGAGTAGGTTAAGGATTATGGGGTCAGGTAGTTAAATTCATTATTTTAATAATATATCTTCAAAGATCTTATGATATTATACATAGTTTATTATGATATCATGATTATGCATATTGATTTTGCTAGATATATAGTATAATGTTTGTGTTTCATAGGTTGTGAGGTTTATGAGGAAAGATTAAGCATCAAGTAGTTATGACCTTGAACTATGTGCCATGATTATGTCTTCATGAGTATGATATCAATTTTATCTAGAAGATCATGTTTTGTAGTTGTGAGTTAGTGTTGTTTGATTGATTGTGTTATGAGATCATGATGCACTGGTATGTTATGTTATGATGCTAGATGGCATGTGATAGATAGAGTATGATGTTATTAGACTTGATTGACATTTGATTTGAATGTTTTGTGAGTGTGTAATAACATGTGGATTCCTTGGTATTAGTTGGAATAGAGGAAATGGATGGCTAAATCTTAGAAAAATGAAAAATATGAATGAAGTAAATTATATTTAGTTTTATAAGTAAAAATATAAAACATATTTAGCCTTTCTTCTCTTGATTGTGCATCCCAACTTTCTTTAGCATTTTTCTTTCTTAATTCTATTTTATTTCTTAACTAATTTCTATAATTTCTAGGATATTGAAAAGTTGGTACTAGGTAGGCAATAGTTAAGGAGGTTTGGTTAAGGTTTTAAAGGCTTCAAGGCCTCATGAGGAGCATTTTGTTTCCTCAATTATTAAATTTAAGGTTTCGGCCAATTTACTAGATTTCAAAAGGGATTCTTTACTCATCTACTATTTTATGTTTTAAGATCATTGTTGATCAAACCTTTTGCATGTAGACTATGATATCGTAACTATGATATCATAGTTACAATATCATAGCTCCACATATGTCATCATAGATGTGATGTAGTGGATCATGGTCATACCTATAAATACTTATCCACTATTGTGTCAAAAGAAGAACTTTTTACCAACCCTTAGCAAAGTTATTTTAGTTTATTTTCATAAAGTTAGAGTTAGAGTAAATCCCCATAGTGTGATGAATTATAGTTGAACTGAATTTTTATTTGAGTGGATTTTTTTCATATATATTTCATGGAAGGAATAAAGATCAATATTATTCTTCATCATTGTAGCATATCACGTAGCATAGATTTACTCTTCTATCATGTTTACTTTTATTTAATCATTTGCATTTACTATTCCCATGTCTATTAGTAAGGTAGAATAAGTACGACAAGTTTTGAGCATAAAGTGTAATTGTTTGGTAATCTAATAGTGACTTTGCTTTATTCACTTAGTATGAAATTTACTTGGTAATTCCAATTATAGTTACATTAACCTAGGATGTGTATGGAAAATTAGAAATGAATACTTATTGTTATAGGATAGAATAGCTTTACATTTTCATTGCACTTAGAGATAGAGTTTACATTAATTTTTACTATGTCTATACTTAGCATACTGAAAGTCAACCAACAACATTTTATCATATACCTCATTAAGAGTTAAGTTATATGTTTGGTACCTCACTAACTCTAAGTGGAAAGAAAACAATCTTGAAGTTAACATCAACTCACTAGTATACTTATATTTTCCATCCATGGATTACAATTTGGTTATGTGTGAACACTTGTGACTTGTATGGTTGAGTATTGAAATACCCAATTGCTCATCATTGACACTGTTTCTAGGGATATGTCAATGTTTGCTAGTTAGTTGATTTTACAAAGTTCATTGTATCAAGCACCACAAAGTATATCTTTCATACTTGAATAATTTATAAAATATACACACTTAAGTGTCAAAAAAATTAACATGGCTTCTACACCTAAAGAAAAATCTCCACCTACTATTGATTTTATTAAAATTCATGAAAAAGGTTATAATGAAAAATATTGGAGTGTACCGATGCAAACTAGGATTTCATATGCTCATATTGACCCTTATTATTTTGATTTCACATTTATTTTTTATTAGGATGAACAACTTAGATGGAGAGATCTAGAGGGTAACATTGTCTTGTCACCTAAATGTAACACCCCATCCTAGTGAGGGCTAGGTGATGCCTAGGATTAAGAAATATTAGCATAAAAGCATGATAATTGATGAGTGGTGAGGTACCCCTACACTCAACCATATGAATATGAGCATTTCACATGTGATTCGGTCAAACTCCAAGGACTAAGTGCTTATGAGACTTAATGGAACACTTAAGGTTAATCAATTGTTGTCTTCCCAAACTTACTTGTATTGTCACGGTTGTATGATTAAGTAAGCTTGAGGTATATGATTTTTATAACTTTTATCTTTTTAATGTCTTATGCTAATAGGGTAAGGTGAAGAGAACTAAGTGACTAACTTTCATTAATGATTCACTAACTAAGTTCTAATTGTTCCTAACACCAGTATCCATTCCCACTTGCCACACACATCCTAAACCAGTGCAACGCTACTAGGATTACCAAACGCTAATCGTTACTGGGTTACCAAGCGCTACACACATGCTTGAAGCGGTCGTACTAAGTGTACTTAACTAGGAGAGTCAAGGGTTGAGAGAGAGATTAATTAACTAAGAAAGTATTTAAACATTCAACAATAATTAATTACTATTTATCTTAGTTCGTATGTTGCAAGGTTTATCATAAAGTTTTTCTTTATTGTCGTACACAAATGTGTGCTTAGGTACAATTTTCTCAAATAAATATCCGTTCACTTTAAGACTCCTACTGCGGGCACATGGAAATTAGTATAACTCTGGAATGGTAAAACTGCAAGAGTTTAGCTAAGGATCTAAGTCTCACTTCCTAGAACAAGGGAAGCCACCTCTTATTTATAGAAATTAAGGCAGGATGTGATATCGCGTACGCGATATCATAGCTCATCATACCCCCATGACTGAATGAAAACTTGTCCTTGATTTCCTTACAAAATATTGGGAAGGTATGGGATTATTGACTTCAATGACACTAATGGTGAATGGGATGACATGTGAAAGGATCAATCATTACAATACATGAAAACATTAGTGTTCATGACTACAAGAATGAACACTATACATGTTTGACATCCAGCATTATTTGGTAGCTGAGAAAGAAGAGAGAGAGAGAGAAAAAGAAGAAGAAGATGTGTTGCTACCAATGCCAAGATTGCACCTTCCGTTGTCCATCCATAGCTGTGTCATCAATCTGGTTCCTTGCATAACTGTTCTAGCACACGTCCATCCAAGGTTTTTTCTCCAAATCCAATCCATTGCTTTATGATGGTCATCTACACACACAACACAGTCACATATTTGCAAGGGTAAATAAATCACAATGTAGTTGATACCTTGCCTTGGTGTAAGGTCCATTGGCTGAGTTGTTATATGGCTAATACGAATTTTGGGGATATAACACTGTTGACTACCTAAGGTGTAGGGGTTAGGAGAAAATTGAAAAAATTGGACTAGAACCCCCATGACTAAGAGCGATCCTCCGGTAGCGATAGAATGGAAAAATAGAAGGAATAAGAAAGATGGAGAAAAAGAAACAATGGAAAAGCCAATAAAATGGATGTCAGAGGTGGAAATAAACAAAATAAATGTTGATTGCAGAAATGTTTAAGGGAAAGAAGTTAACTGATGCACCAATTAGGAATGCTAGTGGGTCCTTCCCAAAGTAGGCTCATGCCCTGAATGCCCTGACAATCCCACATTCAAAGAGTCCATCGGCTTTGGAAATTTCATTGGAAAGAAAGAGTTAAATTTTTAACCACAAGATTTTATCAACAAGAAAAAAATACATCAACCAAAATATAAACTATTGATACAATCGGCAATGAGATGGAAAATGGAGAAAGAATGATGAGGAGAAGAGAATGGAATGGAGTCCCAAGGACAAGGTGGTGTACAGCCCCTTGTGTATTTATGGTTAATGTGACTTAGTAGATCTCATTCCAAATCTAGCCTCAAACAATCCACATCCAGTGACTTCGCATTAATACACTTGGCCAATCCATCCACCTAAAGTAACAAGAATGCTTTTGTCAAAGAGTCACCACCATTCTGAAGAAAAGAGAAAGGAAAAAGTAGGAAGTGAGAGAGGGCCTTAGTTAGAGAAAACACGTTTTTTTAGTTCCATAACTAGTTCTTGTAGCCTAGATGATTATTTTTTCTAAGGGGTGTGCTTTGAATTCTCACTATTTTTTTTTTGTGTTTTACATGAGAACCACACCATGTAAAGACTTATTATTTTTATTAGCTTAGATTCCCAATAATGGAGCAATGTCAAAATGGTAAGGAAAACCCAAGAAGAAAACATCCAAGCACCTAAGAGAATGGCCAGCACAAATGCATCAAATCCCCTTGAAGTCACACCCTTTTCAATCCTTGAGTCCTTCCTTAGTTTGAGAAATTCCCAGTCACCAACTCGTTGATAGTTCTATTATTTAAAGAAAGGGACTGTACAGTTCCAAGCTAAGAGATACCATAGAAATTCATGGATGCATGGATGACGTGGAATCATTGCTTGTTATATTAAAAGAACCATACCTTAGTATCAATATTATAACTCAAAGGTAAAAATCAAACATTAGCAATCAATGGAATACAGTTCATACCACCATCAGGAGCACTTATTAGGTGATGAACCTAACAAAATAAACAAACAAACATACAAAGAAATGAAAGAGTATAATTGCAAAACAAAAAACAAGAAAATTTAAAGAAATTTGTAAAAAAAAAATGTGTAAAACAAAAAACTTAAAAAGGAACTGAGGGCCTCAAATTATTAGCAGAGGTGGCCATCTCCCCCATGACTGAATTGGAAGGGGGAGATCCAAAATAATGAGTGAGGTCATCCCTTCTTTGAGGTATTATGTGCATTGACAATTCTAGATTCATTGTAAGGGTTGGTCTATTGCACATTGACTAGTAATCTCTTATCAGAGCACTTGTTTGAATTTTTTAGGAGTTTCCAACTTCTCCCAATTGATGTTTTCATGTTAAGGTTTGGAAGTTGATGACGCTCTTGCTCCAGTGCATCTATGCTTTTGATGTGAGCATAATTTTTTTCCTTAGTTAGTTCCATGCATGTTGGTGAGTTGCTCTCTTGATCAGCTATCAACCATTGGGTGTCTTCTTGTTGTGTAGTTGCTACATACAGACACTTTTGTATGTTAATTTCTTGTGCACATAGGTTGCATGTAGGCAATGCTAAACATTCCTGTATGCAATCACACCCTATATCACTATATGTGATGCATAGAACCTTCTTCTTCTTGATCTTACCAAAAGTGTTTTCCTTAGATATTTCTAGGGAAAGATCGTGGATTCCTAGGCATGCATTTATGGTACTTAGCCATGCCCTTCCCATGATTATTGGGAAGTCCCCTTTATCATTGTTTACTTGTATCACTAGGAAATCAGCTGGGTATGACCACCCACACACAATGGTAACAATGTCCTCAAACTATCCCAAGGGAATAGTGATGGACTGGTCGACCAAATCTAGGTGAATATTGCTCTTCCTCACTAGAGACAAGTTCCAGGATTTGTACATCTCTTGCGATATTAAGTGGACTCTAGAACTTGAGTCCAGAAGAACTTTACATGGTTCATTCCCAGCGACTTGGAGATAGATTAGAGGGCTTTCGAGGTCTAGGAATTTCTTGGGAAGGTGGCCCTCCTTAATCTAGTTAGTAACAACATATGTTAACATAACTATATGCGTTGAGCTTAGTGTTTGGTTTGAAGGGAACTTTGAAGCCTTATTTGATGGAGAGGCATTTAGAGGTTCAACCACCTGTGGTTGTGAGGGCTTGGTTGGAGTATTGCTTCTAAAGAAAGGTCTTCTCTTCACATGGTTGTTAGAATTAGTAGTGGGTTGAAGATTCATAGCCATCGTAGCATTGCATTGCTGTGGTTGAGTGGGGAATTCTCCTTGCATTGCTGGAGCAGGTGGTAATGGAGCTATTGGTGTGAGAGTTGCGGATGGATTTGGAGGATGGTATGTTTGTGGGTTATCTCTTGTAGGAGGAGTCCTATAATACTCCTAAGCTTGGTAGTGACATTACAGTGTTACGTGACCAACAGAGTCATGTGGAGAGGTTGGCTACTGCATGTAGTATGCATATGGATCCGGTTGCTGGTAGGGGTATTGTTGCCTCAGTGGTGGCATCCCCCATGATTGTGGGTATTTCCACTATTGGTGTTGCTCAATAGGTTGTGGTGGAGTTCCACTTGGATAATATGTTGAAGGTTGGTGGAACTGCCTTGGGTTACCTTGGGAATAAGGTAACCATCGAGGTGCTTGTTGTTTTTTAAGTCATGGGTTGAGTGCATACACCCTAGACTCTTGTAGATGTGAGATCACTGGGCAACATCACTTAGGATGGTCGTAGTGGCATATTTCACATCCACCATCATTGTCCATATCCAAATCAAAAATCTCTTCGGTGATGGCCATTTTACCCTTACCTTTGTTATGTGCATTGTCCACTTCTCTCTTTTTCTTTTTGTCATAGTCATTACCTCACTCCCTAGACTCCTCTACGATTTTAAGAACAGTTTTGAACCTACTCTCTAGGGATTCCCACATTTGGTCTACCTTTTTCAATACCTCTATTGTTAATTTTTGGAGTCGCAAGGTTTTCCTATTCACCATCTCTTCGAGTGGTGACTCCTCCTCCTCCTCACAAAATCTCACTCCCCTTTTTCAAAGGGAAGGATCTTAGTTGTACCCTTCCAAACTTTCTCTCTTACGTAGCTCCCCTTCTTCCTTGGCTACTTGCTCTAGCAATCTATGAACCTAATGAGACCTAAGCTTTGATAATCTCCCTTGGGCATATGTTTGAAGGGTTCTCCTGGTTTCATGCCTAAGTCCATCTACGAGATGGCGTAGTTGATCCTGCTGCGAATAACCATGGCTCGGGCAACAATGTAAAAGTGCATAATAATGGCCCATGGTAGCATCCAAGGATTCATGATTTCCCTGCTTCCATCCTTGGATTTTTTTTGTAGGTTAGACACTCAGGAGTACGTTTGGTACTTATCATTAAATAGTTCTAACATTGTACTCCACCTTTGAATGGATTCCGATTCTAAGGACCGATACGAGCTTTCAACTACTTTCACTAGTATCCTTGGGAACAACTTTAGTTTTTGCCATTCGTTCTCTATGTTCTACAAGGCACATGCATTATGGAATTCTTGTAAATGATTTTGAGGATCAGTGTTGAATCCCCCCTAAAATCGTGGGATGTTATTCATGTCTAATCTCTTGATCCTACGATCTTTTTGGTGCCTTGTGGGAACTCTTATGGCCTCAGTTATGTCTAGCATGCTTCTAGTTGTGAGTAGGGGTTCTTCATGGTCATCTTGTTCATAGTTTTTGTGATGTCTATGCGGTTTCCTACTCTCCCTTCTTCCATGCCTCTATTCCTTAGAGTTCCCTCACCCTCGTTCTCGACTATTTCGTCGATGTTTGCCACTCTGTTTACCTTTATCCTTACGATCGGTTTCCTTATGACTGTGGCCAGATACTGAAGGAGAGGGTGAATGTGATGATGAAGGTGAAGAAGAAGGAGAACCATTGTCATGATGGTGTTTTCTACCTTCTCTTTTGTGATCCCAGCCACAATGGTGATTACGATCAGAACGTTCGCCCTTATCATGTGTTTGTGTTCCCTTGTTGAACACTTTGTGTTCGTGGGGATTAAAACCAGGGTTGTGAACTGTGAAGTGTAAGTTCTAATACACCACCTCCTGACCATCATTAGGAGGGCGAACATCATTTGGTGGGGATCCTGTTGAAGCAGGTTCACCACCCTCAATTTCGCTCAAGACATGTGGAGCATTATGGGGCCATTTACCTTTTGAGGATGTATGATATATCTCCTGTTGTAAGTTCCTTTGACGTTGCACTTCTGTGGGATGGTATTCCCTTGTGTTATGATCACATGCAACATATTCTGTGTACAAAAATGACATGCTTATTCATGAAAGAGCACAAAGGAGCATGTTGGGGACTGATCGGTCTAGAGGCAACACTATGTTACCTTCCAAGTCTCTCCAATGAATTTTTTCATCTTGATGGAGAATAAAGGTAAAGTCGGGTAGATACTCATCGTGATGAGTATATACCACACAAAATTGTTGAGGAACTAGTAGATCTTGGTTACGTGTGTTATGCCACTGACTGTCTCTTGTGTTAGTCCTAGGTAGTGAAGTGCTCTTATGTGAAGAAGAAGACATCTTTGTTTTGTTCAGTGTGCAATTTACCATTATCTTATCTTTTCTTGATTAACCCTAAGGGTTCATTCTAGTGTCCCAATGATATGAATGATTTCCTATGTTCTACATAGCACACAAGCAACTAAGTCCTCGGTAGTGGTGCCAATTATGAGTGGCGAGGTACCCCTACACTCAACCATACGAATACAAGCATTTCACGCACGATCTGGTTGAACTCCAAGGACTAAGTGCATATGTGCCTTAATGGAACATTTAAGGTTAATCAATCGCTATCTTTCCAAACTTACTTGTATTGTCATGGTTGTATGGTTAAGTAAGCTTGAGGTATATGATTTTTATAACTTTTATCTTTTTAATGTCTTATGATAATAGGATAAGATGAAGAGAACTAAGTGACTAACTTTCATTAACTATTCACTAACTAAGTTCTAATTGTTCCTAATACTAGTATCCGTTCCCACTTGCCACACACATCATGAACCAGTGCAACACTACTGGGATTACCAAACGCTAATTGTTACTAGGTTACCAAGTGCTACACACATGCTCGAAGCGGTTGTACTGAGTGTAGTTAACTAGGAGAGTCAAGGGTTGAGAGAGAGATTAATTAACTAAGAAAGTATTTAAACATTCAAAAATAATTAATTACTATTTAGCTTAGTCCGTATGCTGCAAGGTTTATCATAAAGTTTGTCTTTATTGCCGTATACAAATGTGTGCTTAAGTACAATTTGCTCGAATAAAGATTCGTTCACTTTAAGACTCCTACTATGGGCACATGGAAATTATTCTAACTCTGGAATGGTAAAATTGCAAGAGTTTAGCTAAGGGTCTAAGTCTCACTCCCTAGAATAAGGGAAGCCACCTCTTATTTATAGAAATTGAGGCAGGATGCGATATCGTAGGGTGGTTGTGATATTGCGTACGCGATATCGCGGCTCATCAATAACTAAAACCAATAATGCATAGAATACATGCTAATAAGAGAAGTCAAACAATATAGAACTTTCCTACCATTTCGAAAATGAAAAATGCATGTCTCTACCTAAAACAAACTATACACTACTATGCAAAAATACAAAAGAAACACATAACCTCATCATCATATAAAGAAGAGTATAGAGAGTTCCATACAAGGATTGTACATGAAAATATACATTAACATGAAAATATACACTATTGTACATGAAAATATATAGAACTAAACACTATTGTACATGAAAATATACATCAACATGAAAATAGACAGAACTAAACACTGAAGGATTTCCCCTCCTCTACTCTCTCTCTCTAGGCTCCTCTAGGCTCCTGTGCCTTTTACCTGTAATGAAATAAAGTTAGTACAAAACTAAGTGGGAAGCCTTTACACTTCCCCTGCTAGATGGTCAACAAGTGCTACACCAGAGGAGAGGAGTGGGGTACAAGGCAACCTATTACCATTGTTAGTATTATGCATGCTCAAAACAACACACACCATATCATCCATAAAGCTATCAACCTATCATAAAAGCATAGATAAGGCCACAATTTGACATCATCTATCATTCTCATGTCATTGAACCCATGATAAACCATAAATAGTCCATGATCCACATAACCATAATCCAACTGGAAAACATATAATTCATGATATGACTCACAAACCAATACTATCACATACATAGCCCACGTGGTTACTAGCATATCTACCCTTAGTGTAGCATGTGAAACATTGTCATGAGTACTCATAATAGCCATTTCCTATAGGTATTTTATTAGTATTTATTTATCGAATCAGTGCTAGGGTCCATCAACTTGTGACTCGCAACCACTAGCCTTTTGGAGGACTGGCGATAGGGACAAACATACCTATGTCACAGACCAGTCGTAGGGATGAACACACCTATGCTCTCCCACTCTCAGAATGAGGCTTGAGATAGGAGCCTCACTGATGCATCACAGTGGGGGTCAATCCATACTACCTCTAGGGTTCCTCATCACCAATCGGTCCATACCCTTATGCTAGCACCACTCGCCAATGCCCGTCACAAGCGTTGTTACAAAAACATATACATAGTCTAGCTAGCTTAAGCCAACATAGGTCATAAGCACCCCATACCCAAACAACATAAATGCACATCTCCACCCCTAACAGTTATAGTCATTCTAGGAAAATAATACCAAACTATACAATGTTCCTCAAAAGACACGTATCTCCATACAAATGACCACTAGAATGACCTTCAAAATGATCTATGCCCAAAGAGAAAACTAATCCCATGATTAGAAAGTGCTTTCCACAATGATCCAAATGACACTAAGTTTACCTAAATTGGATTCCTAGAAGCAAATTTATGCATGTTCAAAGGTTGATTAATAAAATAACATTTAAATGGTATTTGGAATGCCCAAAAATGCTCGTGCCCCAATAAGTCCCACAAAGAGCATATACCAATTATATGAGGCTCATCAACACCAAAAATCATATTTCACAAGTCCACATCAGCCCATACATCCCATAGATATGAACAAACAATTTGTAACCAAAATTGTACAATTTTGGAAAACATGCAAAATAACATGCTTATGCTTAGACTTTAAGCTAACCACCTCACATGCCCCCATTGCATGATCATATACACTAATCCAGCATAAAAATATAGGAAAAAGGTAAAGAAAACCCACCAATTAAAATTGTTGGGGTAGAATATCCGAAATAAGAAGAAATTCCTCAAAAATCCGGTAGGACATCATTTCACTCCCAACAAGTTTTGCACCCATGTAGATAGGCCCATAGTAATCCCAAGTTCAAGTTTTGAATAAGAAAAAAGCATCCACAAGGCTTAGAATATAGGAAAAGAAGAGAACAAAAAAACAAAAAAAAAAAACAAAAAATGAAAGAAAACATACTCCTATGCGTTCCTATTTAGTGTGTTTTCTATTTTTGAATAGAAAAAAAATGAATAAAATAGACCCAATGCATGTGGGTGGTGGCAGAAAAAGGTGGTGGTCTCTTAAGAAAATAAAATAAGATTTTAGGCCATGTTACTTGTGGCAGCAATAGAAAAAAATGATGATCAACATTTGGTAGTGAAAATAAACAATATAAAACTTATGTTCACTTTATGTTTTGTTTTTGTTTGAATAAAAAAGAAAACCAATGTTGTGCCTTCCTCACATCACGTGAGTTACTTTACTTTTTCGTTAACTTGAATTATTTATTATTATTTTTTATTTTTTATTTTTTTTATCAACGAAAATTTTTCCTAAGTTAATGTTTTTCCTCCACAATTAATATTATCAACTTTAAACCTACATAATAAACACACTGAGACTCTAAATCAAAAGCCGTTTGAACCTACGAGATCCTTATTAGATGCTCTACACATTCACATGCCAAAACCACTTGAACATCATACAACATAGTGCTATAGTACAAATTTTTAAATGTTAAAATCACACATAAAACATGAAAACATACCAGATCAATGCTCTTATACCCTAATCCCACACCCCTGCTAGCAACATCACCTGTTTAACACATCACATAGGGCTAGTGTAGATAATCACATTAGTTAAGCATGCAAAGATATCATAATCATAACAAAAAAAAGAAAGCCTCATAACATATAAAATACATTAACTCATCCCCGAAAACCCACTGGGACTCCACATGTAATGTTGAAATCATAAGCATATGACCATACCAACTAGCTTTGGGTGGGGTGTAACACTCTCCACTCCTTGAGAATCTTCCTCCTAGAAGATCTTAGGATGAGTTGCATGCATCTTAGTCTCCAACTCCCAAGTAGCCTTTAAAGCTCCCTACCTACTCCATAAAATTTTGACCATAGGAACAACTTTACTGCGTAGCTGTTGCAACATACAATCAACAATTTCTATTGGTTGCTCAACATGACTAACATTAGACTGCAGTTGTATTCTTGAATGGCTAATCACATGCTTCTGATTAGGCACATAACGTCATAACATAGATACATGAAAGACATCATGGACATGTGGCAAAGGAGGAGGTAATTCTATTTGAAAGGCCACTTTCCCAATCCATTGTAACACATAAAATAGACTAATGTATCTAGGAGCCAGTTTCCTTTTTCAACCAAATCGAGTAAGGACTTTTAAAGGAGAAACATGAAGAAATACATGATCTTTGATTGAAAAATCTAGTGGCCTTTGATGCCAATTGGCATATGCTACCTACCTATCTTATGAAGCTCTCAATCTATCTTAGATCTCCCAAATTTGCTCTATATTCTACCTCATCAAATCTGTGCATACCTGTTGACAATCTTCTATGGTGTTCCAACATAAAGGTATTCTACATGGCCTACCATATAAAATCTCATATGGTGCTATTTGTAAACTCTCCTGATAACTATTTTTATATGAAAATTCAACTAATGGTAGTAACTGATCCCAACCTTCTCTATATTGCAATGCACATACTCTCAACATGTCTTCTAGAATTTGATTCAATTGTTTAGTTTGACCATTAGTTTGTGGATGATATTCTAAACTTATATTCAGCTTTGCACCCATCTCCTTGTGAAATTCCTACCAAAAATATGACATGAATCAAGCATCTTTGTCATTAATAATCCATCCTAGCACAATATGCAACCACACTATCTCTACAAGAAAGAGATGTGCAGTTTCTACAGCACTTACTGATGATTGTGTGGAAAGGAAATACGTGGACTTTGTTAAAAAATCAAAAACTACTAAGATAGCATCACGACCAATACATGCTCATGGAAGACCAATAATAAAATCCATACCAATGGCATCTAATGAGTTGTGATATCGTGTCCACGATATCATGTACATGATATCAGAGCCTTCCATGTGATATCATGTATTCGATATCGGGGCCTGCCTCATTGCCTATAAATAAGAGGTGGGCATACTTGGTTTGCATAGTTAGTCTTAGTCCCTTACCAAAACTCTTGTCTTTTTCCCTTTCCAGAGATAGAATTATTTTTGAGTTCTTGTAGTAGAAGTCATAAAGTGAACAGATCTTTATTTGAGCATTGTGTACCTGAGCACACCTTGTGTACGACAATAAAGATGAACTTTGTGATAAACCTTGCAGCATTTAGAATAGATTAATTAATGTTAATTACTATTACTTAATGCTTTCCTTAGTTAATTAATGTTCTCTCTCTCACCCTACAACTTTTCTAAGTAAGCACGCTTAGTATGATCACTTTGAGCATGTGTGTAACACTTGGTAACCCAGTAATGATTAGCATTTGGTAATCCCAATAGTGTTGCACTGGTTCAGGATGTGTACAGCAAGTGAGAATGGATGTTGGTGTTAGGACTAGTTAAAGCATAGTTGAGTATTTAAATCAAATTTAGTTACTTAGTTATCTCTCTCCTCCCTTTGTAGCACTAGGACATAAAAATATAAAAACTATAAAAATCATGTACCTCAATTTTACTTAATGATAAAATCGTGCTATACAAGTAAGCTCGAGAAGACAATGATTGATCAACCCATCCTTGTTCCACAAAGGCGCATAAGCACTTAGTCCTTGGAATTCAACCAGATCATGCGTGGATGCTTGTATTTGTATGGTTGAGCATAGGGATACCTCACCACTTATCATTGGCACTGTTGCTAGGGACTTTGTTGTTTGTACGCTAATTAGAACTTAGGAAATCTTTCTCATCATTGGAACAAACCTTAGGGTTTGTTATAAGGAAAAAAATATAATAATATATAATACATTGCACATTGAATAGATAATCATATCTCCTTATTCATACAAAAGTGTTTCATTGCCTAGGTCTAATACAGGGAACAATCAGAGGTGTAGTACACATAATAATTCGCTATTCCCTCAATAGTTTCGCATGGTATATGTTCATCTCAATGAGTATATACCAAAATTTACCTTTATCCTCCACCAAGATGAACAACTGCATTGGCAAGATTTAGAAGGTAACATAGTGTTACCTCCTGATCGCTTAGTCCCAGGCATGCTTCTTCATGATCTGACATGAATTGGTATGTAGCACTTACAGGTAGAGTACATTGTGCATGATCATGAATTAGAGAGTATTGATCCACGGAGGCACAACATCAAAGGGATTTACAATAGGAGAAACATCATGAATCCATGAAGGAAAAGTTGTCGCAGAATGTCCCACATGTCTTAAGAGAAAATGAGGGTGGTGAACTTGCCTTAGGTAGTTGCCCACACAATGATGTTCCTCCCATTGACTTCAGTCAAGGGGTTGTGTATCAGAATCTTTACTCAACTATCCATAACCTTGATTCTAGTATTGATAGACATAAAGGATATGAAAAAGGAACACAAACACATGACAAAGATGGACATTCCGATCATAACCGCGATTGAGGCTACGACCACCAAAGAGAAGGAAGTAGACATCGACATGGTGATAGTCATCCTTCTTCTTCACCTTCATCATCTCCTTCACCCTCTCCTTTAGGATCTAGATGCAGTCACAAAGAAAAAGACCACGAGGATAAGGGTAGGCAAAATGGAAGTCATGGACAAAATAGTCAAGAAAGGGGATGAGGGCACTCTAGAGAAACACACCGTGAAAGAAGGGAGAGTAGGGAACAACATGGACATCATAGACACCACAAACGAGATGATTAGGATGAACCCCTACTCACTACTTGAAGTATGTTAGACATAACTAAGGCCGTTAGGATCCAAATAAGGCACCAAAAGGATAATAGGATCAAGAGATTAGACATAAACAATATCCCATGATTTGAAGGGGGATATAATGTTGATCCTAAAAATAATCTACAGGCATTTCATGATGCATGTTCCTTACAAAACATAGACAATAAATGGAAAAAATTAAAGTTGTTTCCATAGATGCTAATCAAAGAAGTAGAAAGCTAGTACCAATCCTTAGAATTGGAATCCATTTGTAGGTGGAGTACCATGTTAGAATTGTTCAATGATTAAGTACCAAACATACTCTCTAGTGTTCAACCTACAAAAGAAAATCCAAGGTTGGAAACAAGGAGGACATGAACCCTTGGATGCTACCATGGTCCAATATTATACACTGTTACATCATTATCCCAGCCATGGTTATTTGTAGAGAGATCAACTATGCCATCTCATAGATGGGCTTAGGCATGAAATGCAAAGAACCCTTGGGACTTATGCCCAAGGAAGAATATCTGAGCTTAGGACCCATCAAGTACAAAGATTATTAGAGCAAGTTGCTAAAGAGGAAGGTGAGTTATGAAAAAGAGAAAGTGTAGAGGAATATAACAGAGATCCTTCCCTCCGAAAGAAGGGAGTAAGATTTTGTTAGGATGAAGAAGAGTCACTACTTGAAGAGATGGTGAATACGAAAAATTTGCCTATTCAAAAACTTGCATCAAAAGTATCAACAAAGGTGGATCAAATGTGGGACTCCCTAGATGATAAATTTCAAACTATTCTCAAAATAGTAGAGGAGTCTAGAGAGCAAGGTAGTGAATGGGAAAAGAAGAAAAAGAGAGAAGTAGAATATGCACGTAACAAGGGTAAGGACAAAGTTGTTATCATTGAAGAGGTTGTGGATTCAGATATAGACAATGATAGTGGATGTGAGATATGCCAATATGACCATCCTAAGAGATGTTCCCCTGTAATCTCGCATCTGCAGGAGTCTAAGGTGTATGCACTCAACCCAAGATTAAACAAAAGGTAAACACCTCGAAGGTTACCTTATCCCCAAGGTAACCCAAGGTAGTTCTACCAAACCTTAACGTATTACCCAAGTGGAACTCCACCACAACCAATCAAGTAGTATCAATAGTGGAAATACCCACAATCATGCGGAATGCCACCACCATGGCAACAATAACCTTACTGGCAACCTAACCCATATGGATATTATGTGCAACAACCAATCTCTCCAGATGACTCTACTAGTCACATCACTCCTCAACCTTACTACCAAGTCCATGAGTACTATAGGACTACTTCTCCTAGGGGTGATGTTCCATAGACATACTATCCTTCTCATCTGGCTACACCTCTTCCACCCATATCTCCATTACCACCTACTCCAACTATGCAGGATGAACTCTCTACCCAGCCATAGCAATGTAACGCTATAAGGGCTATTAACTCTTAATCTACTATTGGTTCTGACAACTGCATGAAGAAAAGACCTTTCTTTAGAACCAACATCCCAACTAAGCCCTTGCAACCACAAGCAGCTAATCCTTTAGATGCCTCATTAACAATCAAAACTTTGGAACTCCCTTCAGGACAAACATCGCACCCAACACATACAGTCATGTTAACTCATGTTGTCACCGATTGGATTAAGGTTGGACATATTCTTAGGACATTTTCTGATCTTGAAAATCCTCTTATATATTTACAAATCGCTAGGAATGAATTATGCAAAGCTCTTTTGGATTCAGGTTCTGGTGTCAACTTAATCTCTTAAGAAATGTACAAATCCTGGAACCTACCTCCACTTAAAAAGAGTAACATTCATTTAGAGTTGGTCAACTAGTCCATCACTATTCCATTAGGGCTAGTAGAGGACATTGTCACCACTGTTTGTGGGTGGTTGTATCTAATTGACTTCATAGTGATTCAAGTGAACAATGGTAAGGGGGACTTCTCAATCATAATGGGAAGAGCATGGCTAAGCACAGTTGATGCATGCCTAGGAATCTGTGATCTTTCACTAGAAATATTGAAAGAAAATATGTTTGGAAAGATCAAGAATAAGAAAGTTCCATGCATCACATACAATGACACATGGTATAGTTACATGCAGAAGTCATGGTTTGTACCACATTTAACATTGCTTGCATGCAATCACTATGCACAAGTGACTAATATACAAAGATGCCTATATGTAGTAGCCACAAGATAAGAATGCACCCAATGGCTAACAACTGATCAAGAGAGCAGTTCAACTATATGCATGAAACCAACTGAGAGTTTGACTTGCACTTACATTGATAACATAGAAACATTAGAGGAAGTCCATTGCCAACTTCCAAGTCTTGACATTGAAAAGTTCAACTAGGGGAAGTTGTAAATCCCTGATAAGTTTAAGCAGGAGCCCCTTGAGTTAAAATCATTGCCCATCGGTATGTAGTACACGTTTCTCAAGAATGGAAAATTGATAATTATTAACACGAAACTTGCTCCTCAACAAAAAGAGAGACTGTTGAAGGTGATAAACAAATGGTCGAAAGCCTTCACTTGGTTATATCCTAAATTAACCAAAATTGATCCTAGGATATGCCAGCACAGAATTTACATTGACCCCTCTATGAAGCCTCTATGACAATCGCAGAGGTGATTGAATCCAAGCTGAAGCAAGTGGTTAAGGAAGAAATTGAATAGCTTCTAAAAGATGGGTTCATATACCACATTGCTGATAGTGAATGGGTTAGTCCCTTAGTTATTGCACCCAAAAAGGGAGGTAAATGGAGGATGTGCATAGATTTTACGCTACTAAATATGGCAACATTCAAAGACCACTTTCCATTTCCATTCATTGACCAAGTCATAGACACCATTGCAGGGCATCACTACTATAGTTTTCTAGATGGGTATAGTGGGTACAACCAAATACAAATAACCCAAGAAGACCAAGCCAAGACTATGTTCACTAGTCCTTAGAGAACATTTGCATACAAATAGATGTCGTTTCGCTTGTGCAATGCCCCTGCAATGTTTCAACAATTGGTTCTAAGCATATTCCAGTAGTAGATAGGAAATGGTGTGGAAGTCTTCATGGATGACTTCTCCACTTACAAAGCAAAATTTGATTAGCCTTGGACAAGTTAGAGCAAGTACTAAAGCAATGTGTAGAAACCAATTTAAGGATCAACTAGCTAAAAAGCCATTTAATGGTCCAAGAAGGCATCATATTAGGGCATAATATTTCACAAATAGGGATAGAGGTAGACCCAAAGAAGATCAAAGTTATCCAAGGAATCACTCAGTAACCTGAAACTGTAAAAGATATCCAATCATTCCTTGGAAACACTGGCTACTACAGAAGGTTTATTGAGAACTTTTCAAAGGTTACAAAACCATTGGTTGAACTAACGAAGAAGGACATACCTTTCAAATGGACTAGGGAATGCGAACTAGCTTTCCAAACTTTAAAATAGAAGCTCATAGAAACACCCATTCTACAAGCTCGTTACTGGTCTAGACCATTCCACATAATGATTGATGCATGCAACTATTCTTTAGGAACCATACTTAATTAGTTAGATGACCAAAAACATCCTTATTACATCCACTGTGCAAGTAGGAGTATTGCTAGTGCACAACTTAACTACACCACAACAGAGAAAGAATTAATGGCTGTAGTGTTTGCACTAGAAAAATTTAAGCACTATGTCTTGGGCTATAAGGTATTCATGCACATGGATCATAGTGTAATAAGGTTCCTAATGAATAAAATAATGGTGAGCCCTTGCATCATACAATGGCTTGTAATCTTACAAGAGTTTGGTCTTACAATGATTGATCAAAAAGGCACTAAGAATGTAGTTGCTGATCATTTATCTCAGTTGTGATGGGACAACAAAGAGGGTGAGTATCCAATTTTTGATCACTTTCTTGATGAAATCCTCTTTGCAGGTGTAGTAACTAATCAATTGACCATGGAAACAAACTGGTATAGTAGTATTCTCACCTATCTCCTTACACAACAAACACCACAAGGGTTAGATGCTAAAAAGAAACAACAGTTCCTTCACTAAGCCAAGTATTTTATGGAGATCAATGGACAACTTTATACAACATGTCCTGATGGCTTGGCTTGATGGTGCATTCCTAATATAAATCAACTGTGAGTTCTCCAAGATGCTTATGAGGGTCCTTGTGGGGGTCATTATGCTAGAAGACGAACAACCATTAAAATCCTACTTGCAAGATATTATTAGCCTACATTGTTTCGGGTTGCCCATAATTTCATCCAATCTTGTGAGAACTGTCAACATGATGGGGGAATGATTGCTAGAATGGAGGGTTTGCAATAATGAATTCAACCTTTAGAACCTTTTGATATATGGGGAATTGATTTTATGGGGCCTATTACACCAATTTCCAATGGAAAAGCCTACATCATTGTTGTTGTTGACTACTTTACAAAATGGGCAGAAGTAGCCACTGTTAAGGATTGTACATCATCTACAGCTACACTATTTGTTCAACAACAAATCGTAAATAGGTTTGGTATGCTACATGTACTTATTTTAGACAATGGTATACACTTCACAGGTGCAAATTTTTAGAAGCTGATGCAATGCTTAGGGGTTGAGCACAAACTAACTACATCATACCACCCTCAAGAAAATGGTCAAGCCGAGGTCACCAATAGGGAGATTACAAAAATATTGACAAGAACTATTAGCAAGTATAAGAGAGATTGGAGCACGAAACTGAATGATGCTCTTTGAGCATATTGATCCACATGGAAACTCCCTATAGGCTACTCTCCCTATTAGTTAGTGTACAGGAAACTTCCAATGCTTCCCATTTAAGCAGAACTCTATACACTATCTATGGCATGTGATCTCGATCTTGACCTTAATCTAGCATAAAAAGAACGGTTAATGACCCTTAACTTGCTAGATGACAACTAATTAGCTACATTGTCATCTAATGAATTGCACAAGGCCTTCAATAAATGATGTCATGACCTAAAAATTAGGAAATTTAAATATCAACTAGGAGATAAGGTTTTGTACTAGAATCCCACACACATGCCACAATGCACTAAATTTCAAACACTATGGGAAGGACCTTATATTATTTATGCAACTTTTCTTCTAGGGGCCATGATGATTTACAAACTTGAGAGCCTAGATAAGAAATTGTTGGTCAACATCCAATAAACCAAACCTTTCCATGAGCTTAGAACAGCTAGTACCAATACTACCTCTGTTGGTGGACAACCTTGCTTGCTATTTTGGATTGCCTCCTACCACCTCAGTCATGGGATAGATAGCCACCAATGTTAACCATTCAAAGCCCTTAGTTCCTTTTGTATTTTTGTTTTACACATTTCCATTTTGCACATTTTTCAAATTTACGTATTTTTTTTAAACCATCATTTACAATTTTACTATCTCTTTGTTTGATTTACTTTTATTCATCATACAATAAGTGCTCATGATGGTGGATTGTATCATAATGATGTTGGTTTCTAATGTTTGGTTTTTACCTTTGATTTTCAATATTGATACTATAATATGGTTCTCTTGATAAAATAGGCAATGAGTCCACATCGTCCATTCCTCCATTCAACTCTATGGTATCCCTCGGTTATGGAACTATACTATCCCTTTTTCTAAATAAACTTATTAATGAATTGGTGGCTTGATATTCTTCAAACTAAGGAAGGACTCAATGGTTGAAAAGGGTGTGACTTCAAAGGGATTCGATGCACGTGTGTTGGCTGTTCTCATGGGTGCTTGGATGCTTTTCATGGGTTTTCTACCATTCTGCCATTGATCAAATATCAGGAAGTCGAATAAATCAAATAGGTCTTTGCATGGTGTGGTTCTCATGTAAATAAAAAAAATAAAAAAACAAGTGTGAGAATTCAAAGAAGACCCCTTAGACATAATAAAGAAATCTAGGCTACAAGCACTGGTTATGGGACTAAAAAGACATGTTACCCATGCCTGAAGGTTCCCTCTAACTAAGGCCCTTTCTCACTTCTTGCTTCTCCATCTTGCTCTCCTTTGAATGGTGGTGAATCTTTGGGGAAGCATTCTTGTTGCTTCAAGGGGATGAATTGGCAAAGTGTATTGATGCAAGGTGATGAGTGGTGAGGTACCCCTACACAACCATACGAATACAAGTGTTTCACGCACGATTCGGTCGAACTCTGTAGATGGACTAGTTGTGACATCTAGACAGTTATCCTTAGGTCATAGTTCGCTGTCTTCCCACATAAACTAGTGTTAACTTTGTCACATATGGTTTAGTCTAGAGTGAGGTGTATGATATGTTTCTATGCTAATGCTACTCCTGAAGGCAATGAAAGATAATGTTAACTAAGCTAAGAGAGAAAGGGTGAGAGAGAATCTAAGCTAGCCTAAGTGCGATAAGCATATGTTCCTCAATCATCTGTACACATCTTGGACCTTGTGCATGAATACCATTAGGATTACCAAGCACAGATCCTAGGTACGCTACTGGGTTACCAAGTAGTCACACTTAAATGCTCATAATCAAGTCGTACTCATTCCGCATTTAACAGGAGCTTAGGATGAGAAGAGATAACTAAGAAAGTAGTAAATAAAAATTGATTAAATAATTAAGCTAAGTGAATGCTACAATGATGAAGTAATCTCAATCTTTATTTCTGGTCATGTGCATGTCCAAGTACGTCACACTCGAATAAAGGTTCCATACAATTACAATCACCACACTGTGGGCATGCACTAGGAGGAAAAGGGTTAAGAGAAAAAAAAAGAACTAAAAAATTAACTCTAAACTAAGAATTAACCAAAAACTTCCTATTGGAACTGTCTACCTCTTATTTATAGATGGGGAGATAGGCTGCAATATTGCGTACACAATATCGTGGTTAACTAAATGGCAACTCATCATACCCCCACAACTGAATGAAAACTTGTCCTTGAGTTACAGTGAGAACAAGCTCCATTGATTACACAGTGGATAGGTATGGGATTATTGGATGGTGAAAATGGGTTTATGCCAGAGTGTGGAATCAAAAAAAAATTAAGACACAACACAAAGAATGTTCTAAAGCTACAAAATTGTTGGAACTTATGTAGTTCTTGGTGGTGGCAGCTCCTCCATAGGTGCTTTCCCCTTGTCTTGTGCTCCAGGTCTTGGGCTTGATGGTGTTGAAGTATTACCTAGAGTTTCTCCTCTTCAGTCCAGGGATCTTGTGTCATCCATGCTACTATTTCAATGTTTGATGGAGTCGGCACTTTCCATGGGCAGGGTAGTTACAAAAACATTTGATTTGCCTTGACATACCAAGCTGCAAACACCCATCGTTCCTCCTCGTAGGCTCTGGCTTTATCTTTTTACTCTTGAAAATCCACAAGCCATCGAGCCAAATCTTTTGTGACACCTTTTTGTCCTTGGTAACTTGCCTTTATCACCTCAAGTTCAGAATTTGCGATCTCTATTTTTTGCAATAACTTCTTGCGTTATGTAAACTCTATTTGATATTTGATGTAGGTGGTAGGTACCTGTTTCTTGAGCTCTATTCTTGGGGACCCTACTATTAACATGGCTAGGTTGGCATACTGCAGGTTTGCCAACTCCATGTATTCTGTAAGATCTTGGATCTGTAGGTCCCGGTTCTTAACTTTCGCTTAGTGGGCTAATGCATATGTGTCCAATATGGCCCACCAGTTAGTGTGTTGAGCACTAATAGCATTGATGCGGGCCTCGGCCATATGGATCTCCATTTTAAGGATCTTTTTGTACATCCCCACCTAGTCTCGGAAGTGCTCCTTTAGTTTTGATGCTATTTAGCCTCATTTTGCCACACGCTTATTTTGATAGCTGTCTTTTGACGGATTGCACATACCTCCTCCATTGAGAGGGTTCAGTTCTCCTTGGCTAAATGGCTTATGTCTTGGTTGACTTGAATGAATTGTTCTTACAATTGATGAAAGTGTTCTTCGAAAAAATTCTTTTGCTTCTCCAAGAAGGTCAACCGAAGGTTGTCAACAACAAGCTTCTTGTTTTCCTCTTGTAAGGCTTTGAGTGCCTTGATATGCACATGAATTTGTGCCCGTGCTGTAGAGGCATCCCAAACAACCTTCTCTTTTTCTTCAGGCACCTTCTTATTCTCCGTTAGTAGTTTTATTAGTTGCTCAATTTTGAAATTATCTAGTTGGTCTATGGGAACAAATTGCAAAGGGTCCCGTTGTGCTGCTTATAGGGCCATGAGCTTTTCTTGTAATCTATGCACCTCTGCTTCAGCATGCTTGGCCCTTGCTTTTGTTAAGACTAGCTTCCCCTTAGTGGAAATGAGATTTGATTGAATTACCGTAACATCTTGAGGGATGTCAAAGAAAGATGTCATTATTTTTCCCATTTGTAGCAATCGATTAGGTGCATCCTCATGTTCCATAGGAGTCATTGAGGTTCTGGCCAAAGTTTGAGCATCTTCTGCTCCTGTGAGATCTACCGATGACACAATAGGTACATTGAATGATTCTTTAATGTGATATGCAACCACTTCTACAGCTCCTNTGATTACACAGTGGATAGGTATGGGATTATTGGATGGTGAAAATGGGTTTATGCCAGAGTGTGGAATCAAAAAAAAATTAAGACACAACACAAAGAATGTTCTAAAGCTACAAAATTGTTGGAACTTATGTAGTTCTTGGTGGTGGCAGCTCCTCCATAGGTGCTTTCCCCTTGTCTTGTGCTCCAGGTCTTGGGCTTGATGGTGTTGAAGTATTACCTAGAGTTTCTCCTCTTCAGTCCAGGGATCTTGTGTCATCCATGCTACTATTTCAATGTTTGATGGAGTCGGCACTTTCCATGGGCAGGGTAGTTACAAAAACATTTGATTTGCCTTGACATACCAAGCTGCAAACACCCATCGTTCCTCCTCGTAGGCTCTGGCTTTATCTTTTTACTCTTGAAAATCCACAAGCCATCGAGCCAAATCTTTTGTGACACCTTTTTGTCCTTGGTAACTTGCCTTTATCACCTCAAGTTCAGAATTTGCGATCTCTATTTTTTGCAATAACTTCTTGCGTTATGTAAACTCTATTTGATATTTGATGTAGGTGGTAGGTACCTGTTTCTTGAGCTCTATTCTTGGGGACCCTACTATTAACATGGCTAGGTTGGCATACTGCAGGTTTGCCAACTCCATGTATTCTGTAAGATCTTGGATCTGTAGGTCCCGGTTCTTAACTTTCGCTTAGTGGGCTAATGCATATGTGTCCAATATGGCCCACCAGTTAGTGTGTTGAGCACTAATAGCATTGATGCGGGCCTCGGCCATATGGATCTCCATTTTAAGGATCTTTTTGTACATCCCCACCTAGTCTCGGAAGTGCTCCTTTAGTTTTGATGCTATTTAGCCTCATTTTGCCACACGCTTATTTTGATAGCTGTCTTTTGACGGATTGCACATACCTCCTCCATTGAGAGGGTTCAGTTCTCCTTGGCTAAATGGCTTATGTCTTGGTTGACTTGAATGAATTGTTCTTACAATTGATGAAAGTGTTCTTCGAAAAAATTCTTTTGCTTCTCCAAGAAGGTCAACCGAAGGTTGTCAACAACAAGCTTCTTGTTTTCCTCTTGTAAGGCTTTGAGTGCCTTGATATGCACATGAATTTGTGCCCGTGCTGTAGAGGCATCCCAAACAACCTTCTCTTTTTCTTCAGGCACCTTCTTATTCTCCGTTAGTAGTTTTATTAGTTGCTCAATTTTGAAATTATCTAGTTGGTCTATGGGAACAAATTGCAAAGGGTCCCGTTGTGCTGCTTATAGGGCCATGAGCTTTTCTTGTAATCTATGCACCTCTGCTTCAGCATGCTTGGCCCTTGCTTTTGTTAAGACTAGCTTCCCCTTAGTGGAAATGAGATTTGATTGAATTACCGTAACATCTTGAGGGATGTCAAAGAAAGATGTCATTATTTTTCCCATTTGTAGCAATCGATTAGGTGCATCCTCATGTTCCATAGGAGTCATTGAGGTTCTGGCCAAAGTTTGAGCATCTTCTGCTCCTGTGAGATCTACCGATGACACAATAGGTACATTGAATGATTCTTTAATGTGATATGCAACCACTTCTACAGCTCCTATGGAATCCTGGTGTTGCATGACCACCACAGTGGCCCCTTCACCAGTTTCTAATTACACTTGGAAAGATGCCACATTTCCTGAGATCTGTTGTGACCAAATACTCTTCCCCCTCCTGTATGAATAGAAACTTCACCCCTTGTATAATCCAAAGAAACTGTGGGCTATATGGCATCATCAATGATGCGAAAGAGATTTGCGTCATCATGACTTCCCTAATTGACCATCTCAGTAATGGCCCTGAGGTGGCTCATCGATGATCTATAATCTTATGGTGATAGTGGTTGATCCTAGCCTGTGCTAGGCCTTGCTTCCTATTGTTGGTTGGGTCCCATACTTGGATATTGGCTGGTTCCTACAAGTTGAGTTGTAGTTGGTCCAGCCATCTATTCTTCTTCTTGTTCCGATCCTAGTGTCTCACCAGTGATTTTCTTTAAGGCTGGTGGCTTTAACAGTTCAACATATGAAGCATTTTGGGATTTTTGGAGGACATCATTAGTGTATCCCCTGATACCAGCATGTCGGGATAGCTTTCTGATAAGGCAAGGGAAGGGCAACGCCATCTTCCCTGTCTTCCATTCGTCGAACTGCCTCAGGATCTTCATAAGGTATAGATGAGGTAGGTTAGCATTAACCTTTCCCATTAGCACTACACATCCTCTTGCTACATATGTTAAGATTATTTTTAAGTCCTTTGTGGGGAAGAGATGATACGTTCCAATTTTGAAATAGATCCTCTCTTCCATCATCAACTCTCCAAATGTATTATCTTTGCCATATGCCCTTTCCAACCAAACTCATCGTACATTGCGGTCTAAACGGGTGGATAATTGAGCAACCTTGGGTCTTGTATTTGGAAGGTTCAATAATTCCAAAATTTCCTATGCGGAGAAATTGACTGTCACACCACAAATTTTGATGGTGGTGCCTTGTTCTCTATTGTGCTAGAATTGGTACGTCTCCCCTAGGTACTAGGCACCACTTGTAGAGAGGGTAGGTCATAAGTGAGACCCTTTGAGGTGATCCCTAACAACCTTGGGAGAGAATTCTACAAAAGATTCAAAATTTAATTCCACGATCACCATAGTGAATGTGGACCTTTTGTGGATAGCCTGAATGCAATCCTAGGGCAACATGAGATGTTGTCCCTATTCAGGCGTAGCAGCAGCTCCTCCTTCTGCTTGCCTAGATTGTATGGTAGGAGGGTCCTCTTGATGAATGCTAAATGATTTTTCCTCTTGTTCTGCATGTTTTCCAGTAGGGACTTGTTCTTCACCTCTCCTAGGTTGTTTACTTCCACCTTGAGCAGGACCTTCCTGTTGTCCACATTTTGGGACCATCTACAATCACACGGGGTCAAGCGTTAGTACAGTTGTTTTTGAAGTTAAGTTATACTGTTACTACTTGCCTTAATTAGTTTATTTTATCTCTGTATGATGTTGCTTGAAAGATTATAATAGTGAGTCCGTTTTACTTAGGTGGTTTCCAATTTTACTTTCCCAGTGTACCTAAGGGGATAAAATTATTTTTGGCACAATTATTCTAAATATTATAGGTAATTACCCTTGATAATGTCCTTTGGGTGATGAAAATTTCCAAAAAAGTTATGTGCTATTCAGCATGTGTCCCTCCCCCATGACTAAGCTGAACACTCCAGGTTTAAGTAGGTTTAGATGGAATTAAAATCAGAGTACCAGCGTGCGAGATATAGGTGTAGAAGCAAGGTCTCACAATCGCAAGTCGTAGAGAAAAAATTTCAAAAATCCCCCCCATGTGAATGGTTGAAAATGACGCTAAGTGTTGCAGGGGGTCATGTATATATAGTTTATAGGGACATGATATTGCATACGATACATCGCATACGCGATATCGCGGCCTAATGATGCTTAGGCCTGAGGGAAAATACCAAATTTTTAGGGTTTTTCTAGAATTAAAAATGGAAATTGAGGACATGTGCTAGGTGTTTAAGGGTTCTAGTGTAAATTAGCTCATTTCAAAGGCATGAATAATGATATATGGGTGAACTTGAGCATTAAGGCCTCGGGTGGTAAGTGAGAGAAAAAGGCCATGTGATGGTTCATAGGAACATTGAAATTCAGAGGGATAGTAGTAGGGAAAGAATGTTATGAAAAATATGTTGAGAGTAAGAAATGGTGTGTGAGCTGTGTCATGAGTGAAAATTATAAAAAATTACACAAGTGGGTCCTCCCCAAAGCAGGTGTCAACCTATAATGCCTTTGTGTAACCACACTTAAAAGTGTCCGTGGGCACTTGAAGGGTTAAATGCAATCCACATTGGTTCCACAAAACACACACATTTAAATATCACTAGAATGAGGTAATAATTCTACGTTACATGCGACATGAGCTACAATTACACAAACAGTGAGATGAGATGAACTATAGAAGGGATTGTAGAGATTAGGACATGAGGTAACTGACCCAGGGCACAACGAATCCTATGTGTAAAGCATGATTAACATGTCATTAACCCATCGTTCCAAGATCAGGACCAAGTCCATTCCTCTGATCAATGACATTGCATTTTTTCATCCCATGATGAGAAACTATGAGAGTACTAGAAAAACAAGGCGTATGATCACTTTTCGTTTTATTCAAGGGAGGAGTGGTTTTTGTTTTGTGGCACTTCCTTTGTTTTCCTTTTCTTCTCTTTTTTTCTTCGATTTTTGAATCCAGAGAAGCTGCCAACCTTTAGGTATGGGTGCATGTCTTTCCAATGGGACCCCGTAGAATAGCATTGGATTTTTGAGTGCCCTCTTGATTACTCTTACTTCCATTTTTCGTTAGATCTACAAGGATCTTAGTACAACCCCATTGCATGATAACTCTCATAGATGTCACCAAAGAGAATCCGCAAGTTTCCTTGATGTTACACCATAATCATTCCCTCTTGGTCCATCCTTCTTCATTATGGGTACAATGAACACAAAATTAATTTTAAGTTTTAAGAATGTCAAGAATGTCATTGTACCCTCGAACAGAACCTCTTATTTGTAGAATGGATAAGTGGGTGTAATGAGCTCACTGTCCACATAATTGATCATTTGAGACTTGATAACATAGAACACACCTTAGCCAACAATCCACATGAGTGTTTTATTCATAGATGAGATTACTTATAAAAATGTAAAAAGATAAAAGGACAAAAAGGTAAAACAAGAAATTGAAAAATGAAAAACTGGAAAACAAAAAGTTGTAAAATTGAAGAAAACAAAAAGTGGTTATTAATCCTACTTGTTACTAGAATGGGGGATATCCCCCATAACTAAATGGTTGAGGATGACAAGGATTAATAAATGAAAGATGAGGATCCTTGCATGTGGGAAGTATTGAAACTTGGCCATACTTACCCCATCGGGGTTCACACACTTGATTATAGTAAGCATAGTGGGGAAATTTATAAGATGTGGTTCTTGGGTAAAGAGTTGGCCCACTATGATGTTTGTGACCGTAAGATGGTGTGCAAGGATCAGGGTGTTTCCTTCCATGGCTATGTTCATTGGGCCGTATGGTTGTTGGAGTGTTAGTTGGTGGCCCTGATGAAGTAACATGAGGTGTTGGGTTTGAAGATAAGGGTGCACCACAGTGTTGGACTTGTGCTAAGTTGGAGGATGTAGTGGCCTTGGAATTATGTTGTCCCTTCTTATGGTCATGATTAAAGAAGGGATGCCTTTGATGTTGAGGAGGCCTCTCACTATTGTTGTTAATAGTAGCATAAGTAGCGTTTGGGGGTTGTTGCTGTGGTGTAGACACCTTAGGAACATTTAGTGGTAATGTGGAAGGAGGAAAAGGATGAGAATGTTGAATGTTAGGAGAAGTAAAAGGTGCACAAGGTGGTGATTGTGTTGAGGGCATGGGCTGATAGTATTGAGGAGAATGATAATGCGATGAGATAGAGTATGTTGGCCTAGTTGGAGAAACAGGGTATTGGACTAGATAAGAATTTGGATTCGGATGATATGGAGGGTGTCTCCAGTTTAGGGGTGGCTTCCCCCATGATTGGGATTGTTGCCACTATGATTGAACATAGTATCTCTATATGAACTCTTGATTTAATGTGCTTCCCCAATGCTCATATAAATGTAACAAGATTGGGCATTGGCCCTTGGGGTGATCGTATAGGCAAATGTTACATTGATATGTATGATTGGTAGTTGAGCTCTTATTTTCTTCATCCCTTCTTTCTAATTGTCTACTGATACTTTGTCCTACTTCTTGGGTTGTGAAAACTCTATCTCCAATAATATCAATAAATTCTCCACACTTTTTATGTGTCCATCCCAACATCTTATTGATCTTTGCCTCGACTTCCTCTAGTGATTTTTGTATTGGAAAAGATGGTTCTTCCTCCTTGAGATTGGTTGATTTCTCGTTTTTGTGATTATGGAACTTTGTTAAGTTAAGATTCTGGTCTCGTTGATGTTTTTCAACACTCTCCCATCTAGCCATTTCTCCTTCTTCTTTTGCTACCCTCTTAACAAGCTCTTGGACTTGATGGGTTCATAGTTCATATAGTTGACCTTGGGCATACATCCCAAGGGTTTTTCTTGTTCCATCACAAAGCCCATCAATGATATGGTACGTTAGCCTTTCCTCAGAGAACTCATGGCCTAGACAATTGTTTAACAATGCATAATATCGTTCTAGGGCCATATCCAAGGGTTCATGTTGTGTTTGTTTCCACTCTTGGATTTGTTTCCTGAAGGCTGACACTCTTGTGTAGGTTTGATATCTTTCATTAAAGAGTTCTACCATTGTTGGCCAATGTCATATTGAATTTGGTTTTAACGATCTATACCATACTTTTTCTTGGCCAACGAGTGTCATAGGAAAGAGCTTGATTTTTTTCCAACTATTATCAATGTTGTTCCATGTGCAGGAATAATAGAAGGATAGTAAATGTTATTATGGATCTAAGTCATAGCCTCTTAAGAAATTGGAAAAGTTGTATTAATTGAGCTTGGGTAGACGACTCTCTTTACGATGCCTACAGGAGATTCGAACAGCCTCTTGTAATTGTGTTAGGCTTGTAGTGGCCAGCAAGGGTTCATCATCATCAAGTACGTTATGATTTCATGTGTTTGGATGATGTTGCTTTCATTTATGTTTATAAGAAATCCCCACCTTGGATTTTGTACTCCAATTTTCATTGTCATATAGTTCGTTGGTTCTCCAATGAACTTCCTCACTAGGTGTGACATTATTATCATTTTGTAGGAGAGGCATGATTGTGAAATTTGTGTGTGAAATTATGTATGAATTTTTATAATTATTTCTTTCTAAAAGATATATCATTAATTCTTGTACAATGACCTTGTATGATATAACTAATCTAAATAACTAGCACCATCCCCAACAACGGCGCCAATGATGAGTGGCAAGGTACCCCTACACTTAACCATACAAAAACAAGCATTTCACACATGATCTGGTCAAACTATGCAGATGGACTAGTTGTGATATCTAGATAGTTATCCTTAGGTCGCCGTTCGTTGTCTTCCCACCTGGACTAGTGTTAACTTTGTCACGTATGGTTTAGTCTAGAGTGAGGTGTATGATGTGTTTCTATGCTAATGCTACTCCTAAAGGCAATGGAAGATAATGTTAACTAAGCTAAGAGAGAAAGGGTGATAGAGAATCTAAGCTAGCCTAAGTGCAATGAGCATCCATTCCTCAATCATCCGTACACATCTTGGACCTCATGCATGACTACCATTAGGATTACCAAGCGTAGATCCTAGGTACGCTACTGGGTTACCAAGTAGTCATAGTTAAATGCTCGTAATCAAGTCGTACTCATTCTGCATTTAACAAGAGTTTAGGGTGAGAAGATATTAACTAAGAAAGCAAAGTGAATGCTGCAATGTTGAATGGATTAAATAATTAAGCTAAGTGAATGCTGCAATGATGAAGTAATCTCAATCTTTATTTTAGGTCATGTTCATGTCCAAATACATCACACTCAAATAAAGGTTCCGTACAATTACAATCACCTCACTGCGGGCATGCACTGGGAGGAAACATGTTGAGAGAAAAACAAGAACTAAAAACTTAACTCTAAACTAAGAACTAACCAAAAAATTCCTATCAGAACTATCTACCTCTTATTTATAGATGGGGAGATAGGCTGCGATATCACATATGCAATATTATAGTTAACTAAATGGCGACTCATCACAAGGTTACTGACTATGGTTGATTTGAGTCTAAATTTGGAATGAGTTCTAGTTAGTCATCTTAACCATAAAATACACAATGGACTTTACACAATTTTACTCTTGGGATTCCATTCCATTTTCTACTCTCCATATTTCTTCTCATTTTCCACCTCATTGGTAGTTTTATGATTAGTCTATCTCCTAGTTGATGCATTGTTATTCTTTGGTAAATTCTTGTGGGATGGTCTTTAAACATTGTTTCCATATGTCATTCCTAGAGCCTACGAACTCTTTGGTTTTTGAGCTTGTCATGGCATAAAGGGCATGAGCCTACTTTCAAGAGGACGCACTAACATTCCTTTATGGTGTAATTGCTAAATTCTTATCCTTAAACATTTCTTGCAATCAATAATTTCTCATTTCATTCCCATCCATGAAATCCATTGTATTGGCATCACCATTGTTATTTTTCCCCATTTTTCTTATTCCCTATAGTTTTCCACCCTATTGCTACCAGAGGTTCGCTCTTAGTCATGGGGACCCTGTCACAAATTTTTCCATTCTGCTACTTGTATCACCCCTACACCTTGGGTAGTTATCAGTGATAAACCTCTAACCTAGTTTCTACCATAACCACAACCCAGCCAATGTGCTTTATATTGAGGCAAGGCATTAACTACATTATGGTTTACTTATCCTTGCTCATTCATGACTGTGTTGTATGTGTAGATGGCGATTACATGAACTATGGATTGGAATAGGAGGAAGCACTCGGGATGGACTGGAGCTGGAGCATTTACACTAGGAAGGAGTTTGGTCGTGTGGCTATTGATAAATAACAAAAGGCACAATCGCAACATCGATAGCAATATGCCTCATTTTCTTTACTCTTTCTTTAAGCTATCGAATGAGGGTCTAGATGTCATCTATGTATAGTGTTTACCACAAAAGGCATGAACACTAATGTTGTAATGTGTTTTTTGATCCATTTATTGGGCACTTTGAGTCTATTATTCCTTGTCACTGTTAGTTCTCATTCAGTCAATAATCCCATGCCTTTCCAATATTTTGTAAAGGACTCAAGGATGAGTTTTCATTTAGTCATGGGGGTATGATGAGCTATAATATCGTGTATGCGATATCGGAGCCTTCCACGTGATATCGTGTAAGTGATATTGGGGCCTGTCTTATTGCCTATAAATAAGAGGCGTGCATACTCGGTTGGCATAGTTAGTCTTAGTACCTTACCCAAAATATTGCCTTTTTCCCTTTCCAAAGATAGAATTATTTCTGAGTGCCTGTAGTAGGAGTCATAAAGTGAACAGATCTTTATTCGAGCATTGTGTACCTAAGCACACCTTATGTATGGTAATAAAGATGAACTTTGTGATAAACATTGCGGCATTCAGAATAGATTAATTAATTTTAATTACTATTACTTAATACTTTCCTTAGTTAATTAATGTTCTCTCTCTCACCCTACAACTCTCCTAAGTAAGCACACTTAATATGATCACTTTGAGCATGTGTGTAATGCTTGGTAACCCAGTAACGATTAGCATTTGGTAATCCCAGTAGTCTTGCATTAGTTTAGGATGTGTATGGAAAGTGAGAATGAATGCTAGTGTTATGACTAGTTAAAGCATAGTTGAGTAGTTAAATCAAATTTAGTTATTTAGTTATCTCCCTCCTCCCATTGTAGCACTAGGACATAAAAACATAAAAATATAAAAACTATAAAAATCATGTACCTCAAGTTTACTTAATGATAAAATTGTGCTATACAAGTAAGCTTGGGAAGACAATGATTGATCAACCCATCCTTGTTCCATAAAGGTTCATAAGCACTTAGTCCTTGGAATTCGACTGAATCATGTGTGGATGCTCGTATTCGTATGGTTGAGTGTAGGGATACATTGTTTCTCATCATCATCCCATTTCCATTGACAAATATCATGGGAATGCAAATATCCCCTATGTCTCTGATGCTCTATCTTCACTTGTTGGAAAATTAAACAGTGAGATACATACTCTCTTACATTCCTCTTCATACCAGGCCACCAGTACATTCATCATAAGCTCTGGTATATTTTTTGACTACTTGGATGCATTTGGTATCTACTTATGTGGGCCTCATCCATCAACTAAATGTAGAGATCTTTCAGAACACATACTCAACCATCCCTCTATAGTACTGCATGACTATTTGCAGAGAGTAGTCCATTAGAGGTAACCTATTGTCTCAATGCCTAACACCAAGGATCGTGTTGTTGTTCTCGTATCTTCTCTTGCAAATCTAATTGGATTGTCAAGATATTAAGCTTACTTGCCACCCTACTTAATGCATCTACTACTTTGTTATTCTTGCCAGGCCTATATTTAATAGTAAAATCAAAATTAGCAAGCAGCTCCACCCATCTATGTTGTCACAGGTTTAACTATGGCTAACTGATAAGATATTGGAGGCTCTTACGATTAGTCCAAATAGAAAATTTCTCCTCATATTGATAATGCCATCAAATATTTAATGCAAAGATCATAACACCCAATTATAGATCATGCATGGGATATTTGGTTTCATGTGGCCTCAATTGTCAAGATGCATAAGCCACAATCTATCCATCTTACATTAATACAAAACCAAATCCATTCCCAGAAGCATCTGTAATAACATCATATGGATGTCTTAGTATAGGAGATATTAGCACAGGAGTAGTCATCAATTTGTGCTTCAACTCCTCAAATGTAGCCTCACAAGCTAGGCCCCAAGTAAAGATAGCCTCGTTTCTCAACAATCTAGTCAAAGGAGATACTATGTGAGAGAAATGTTCTACAAACCTTCAGTAATATCCTGCTAACCCCAAGAAGCTTCGTACCTCCACTACTAAGTGTGGTACAAGCCAATCATTAACAACTACAATTTTTGTAGGATCTGCAAAGATACTAGCTCTGGACACCACATGTCCTAAGAACTGAATCTTTGATTGCCCAAATGAAAACTTGGACAGTTGAGCATACAGTTGGTACTCCCTTAGAGTTTGTAAAATTTTCTACAAGTGCTATGCATGCACTTACTCATTGGGAGAATATACTAAGATATCATTGATAAACACAATCACAAATTGATCTAGGAATCAACACATCACATTGTTCATGAAGTGCATGAAAACTACTGGTGCATCTGTCAACCCAAAGGGTAGCACCAAAAACTCATAGTGGCCATACCATGTTTTGAATTTTGTCTTTTTCACATCCTATTCATGAACTCACACGTGATGATACCCTAACTTGAGATCAATGTTTGAGAATACATGAGCTCCCCAATGTTGATTCAACCAGTCATTAATGCATGGCAAAAGATATCTATTTTTCACAGTCACTTGGTTTAACTACATGTAATCGTTGCATAGCAAATCCCCATCCTTATTTTTAACAAATAATACCAGTGCATCCCACGGTGATACATTGGGACAAATAAGGCCTTTATTCAGCAATTCTTGTAGCTGAATCTTTAACTCTGCTAGATCTATGGAGGACATCCTATGTAAAGCCTTTGAAATAGGCGCTGTACCAAGTTTAAATTCGATCTTGAACTCAATCTCTTGCCTGGTGGCAAACTCGGTAATTCTAACTGGAATACATTAGGGAATTCATGAACCACAGGAATTTGATCTATTACGACTAGATCAATTTTAGAGATTGTAGCCACAAAACATTCTTGCCATTTTTGAAGCATCCTATGGTACATCCAAGAGGAGACTAAATTCATGTAGATAGTCCTTGGATGAGTTTGTACCTCAATTGGAACACCATCAATTGATTATAATCATAGGAGCTTTTTCCAATAGTCCAAACTAGCATTGAACTACGACAACCAATCCATCCCCAAAATTACATCATACACCCTAAGAGCCATAACATGTAAATCACTAACCCATTACACACCTTCCAATTCTACTAGCACATTCCTACACAACTGATCAACTTGAGTTTCATGACCCCCAATAGTAGATACTATCAAGCCAGGAGAAAGAGAATGACATACAAGAGCTACATGATGTGCAACCATAGGATCTATGAAAGAAGGGATAGCACCAGGATCAAATAAAATTAACACAAAAAAGCTCAAAATCGTACCACCCATATCCATGATTGTGTTTGGCTACACATCCAAAGGCTAGTTTGTTAAGGCATACACCCATCCTAGAGCCCTTTGGTTCCTTCCTCCAGGCTGAGTGATTGGTGCACCCTGTCCACCCTAAACTGGAGTTCACTATCCTTAACCTTTGCCTCCTCCACTACTGCCTTCTTGCTTTGGACACTCTTGAGCCTAATGCCCTAGTTGCCCACAAGAAAAATTGTTCTGGCAATCCCTCTGTAGATGACCAGGCTACCCACATCTATAATAAACAATAGCTCCATAACCAGCTTCAATAGTAGGACCACAAGTGGATGTTGAGTGCTCCCTTCCATGGCCATGAGCTTGCTTAGAGGGGCCAAGCCTCTCTTCAAATGTCGGTCCTCTCTTCTACCTTTGTTACCTCTCTCTATGTGCTATATCCTCCTATTGATTCCTCTCTAAATCCATGGCTACTGCTCTAGATTCATCATAGGAAGTCAATCTAAGAGGTAATAGGTGATCCTTCAAAGATAGTCTCAAACCACAAACAAACCTATTTGCTCATGCCTAAGAATCCATCTGCATGTGAGGTACATAACTACTTAGCTAAGAGAAATGAGCATCATACTCCACCATAGATCAACTATCCTAATACAAATGGTAGAACTCATTCTCCTTGGCCTATGCATATTGGGTAGACACATAACAACCTCTAAAATATGCTAGAAAATCATCCCATGCCACCTCTTGATCAGTCCATTCCTTGGCCTACTCTTTAGTCATCCACCAATGTTAGGCAGTACCAACCAATTGATAAACTACCAAGTGAGTCTGTTGAACTGATGAATAGTTCATCAAATCAAAAGGCTTTTATAATTCCTTTAACAATTCTGTAGCCACAGTGGGATCCTTAGTGCCATCAAAGTTTGGAGGTCCCAATTTCCAAAATTGCTCCACTAGTTCCCTATTGATAGGCTACTTATTTACTTCTCTTGAGCCTTCCCTACCACTACCACTTACCACTTCCCTAATTGTGGGAGTAGGAGTAGGAGCATAACTAGTTGCAACATGCTACTATAGGATTTGTAATAATTTTTGGATAAGATTTGGTTGCCTATTTACAGGGCCATTGTTAGATGTTGGAGGAGGTTGCTCCTATCCATCATTAGGCCCTTCTGGTCTAAGGGATCCACTAGCACCATGAAAATGTCTACTATACATCTCTAGAACCTGAAATTACACAAACAGGTGAGTACCCCCACCATCATACAACATTGAAGTAAACTATCTCCAATACCACAATGCAACACCCCATCCTAGTAAGGGCAAGGTGATGCCTAGGATCAAGAAATCTTAGGATGGAAGCATGATACCTAAAACCAATAATGCATAGAATACATGCTAATAAGAGAAGTTAAATAATACAGAACTTTCCTACCATACCAAAAATGAAACATACATATCACATCATAAAAATGCATGTCTCTACCTAAATTCCTAGAAGAAAAGTTATGTGCATTCAAAGGTTGATTAATAAAATAATATTTAAATAATATTTGGAATGCCTAAAAACTCTCATGCCCCAATAGGCCCCACAAAGAGCATATATCAATCATACAAGTCTCATCAACACCACATATCATATTCCACAAGTCCACATTAGCCCATACATCTCGTAGATATTAACAAACAATTTGTAACCAAAATTGTATAGTTTTGGAAAACATGCCTACACTTAGACCTTGAGCTAACCATCCCCACATGCCTCCATTTCATGATCATATACACTAATGCAACACAAAAATACAAGAAAAAGGTAAAGACAACCCACCAATTAAAATTGTTAGGGTAGAAAGGCCGAAACAAGGAGAAAATCCTCAAAAATCTGGTAGGACTCCATTTAACTTCCAACAAGTTCTTCATCCACATAGATAGGCCCACAACAATCCCATGTCCAAGTTTAGAACAAGAAAAATCCATCTAGAAGGCTCAGAATCTAGGAAAGAAAAAGAACAGAAAGAAAAATAGAGGAAAACATACTCCTGCATGTTCCTGTTTAGTGCATTTTCTATTTCTGAATAGAAAGACAATGAATAAAATAGACCCAATGTGTGTGGGTGCTGGCAGAAAAAGGTAGTGGTTTCTTAAGAAAATAAAATATGATTTTAGGCCACGTTACTTATGGTGGTAGTAGAAAAAATGGTGATTAGCTTTGGCAGTGGAAATAAACAATATAAAGCTTATGTTTACTTTATGTTTTGTTTTTGTTTGAATGAACCAACATCACATGAGTTACTTTACTTTTTGGTTACCTTGAATTATTTATTATTATTATTATTTTACAAACAAAAAATTTTCCTAAGTTAATGTTTTTCCTCCACAATTAATATTGTCAACTTTAAACTTGCGTAATAAACACACTGGGACTCCAAATCAAAATCTGTTTGAACCTACGAGATCCTTATCAAACGCTCTAAAGATTCACATGCCAAAACCACACTTGAACATCATGCAACATAGTTCTTTAGTAAAAATTCCTACATGCTAAAATTACACATAAAACATAAAAACATACCAGATCAGTGCTCTTATACCCCAATCCCACACCCCTACCAGCAACATCACCTGTCTAACACATGACATAGGGATAGTGTACATAATCACATTAGTTAAGCATGCAAAGAAATAATAATCATAACAAAAAAAAAATAAAGCCTCATAACATATATAATACATTAACTCATCCCCGAAAATCCACAGGGAATCCACATGTAATGTCTAAATCATAAGCGTATGACCATACCTACTAGCTTTGGGTGGGGTGTAATACTAAATGTTCAACATCATTAATGCTTTAAGTAATCCTCATGAAGTCAAACCTTAACCATGTGCAAGAAGGATATCAAGTCATTGAAAACATGACTAGGCTATACTAGCCAATGGAAGATTAGGCAAGAAGGGATACCACCATATGTGTAAGGTATGAATATAACAAAGGGAAGAAGGCATCTCAAATAGTTATCTTGGAAGAGAAAGAAGATGCTATATTAAAAATTGAGAACTTTCATTAAACTAATGATTCTCATTCCCAAATACCAATCCTCCACATTGAGGATCCTATTAAAATAAAGCTACGTTTAGCTCTTTCTGAAATCCATGGAAGAAATAAGTAGGACTCTATACTTAGGAGGAATTTAAGACCTAAAATCTCCAATAGATCAAGAAGAGATGAATCAAAGAGTCACAGATAGAGAACTATCCAATATCATTCTCTAGCTTCTTCATCTTCTTCCTTACATTAATCATTGGGTTCTAATAGGAGAGAATGAATACTAATGGATCATGATGGGGCAAGAAGGAGAGATTGTCAAAGATATGGATATAGAAGAAGTCATCTTGATGAAGAGGAAGATAACCATGATGAAATAAACGAAAGGATTAGATATGAAAGAAGATAGCATTAGGAGCATTAGAGGAGTCATTACTATAATAGATCCCACAAAACTGAAGACTCTAAAGAACCCTTCTTGATCACTTACAACATGATAAACATTTGGAAAGTTGTGTACATTCCTATTAGAAATTTAAGGAATAGTTGCATCAAGTTACCTCACATGAATAATATTCCAAAATTATAAGGTAGATATAATGCAAATCCACAACACCATCTTCAAGTCTTTGATGATGCCTATGCACTATAAAACATAGAGAATGATTGGAAAAAATTAAAGTTGTTTCCTAGAATACTCATAAAGGACAAAAAGAGTTGGTACAAATCCTTATAACTAGAATAAATTCAAAGATAAAATACCATGCTAGAACTCTTCAATGAAAAATATTAAACCTATTCAAGAGTGTCAAATTTGAGAAAATAAATCCAAGAATGGAAATAAGGGATACATGAATCCCTTGATGTAGCAATAAGCAAGTACTATTTCTTATTGCATTAATGCCTAGTCCATGGATTCTCTCAATGGAAAAAACTACAACATATCATTGATGGGCTAAGGAAAAAAACAAGAGAAACCCTTGGGGTATATGCCCAATGTAGATTATCTAAGATTATAGCTCACTAGATTCAAAGACTAATAGATCTAGTGGTGAAAGAGTAAGAAGATCTAAGGGAAAGGGAATTAGTTAAAGAGTATAACAAAAATCCAACAATAAGAAAAAATGATATAAGAATATATGAATCATAAGAAGAAGAAAAATTAGAGGATATGATATAGTGGAAGACTCTACCTATCTAGAAATTAGTTAATGATATTATAACAAAGGTAGAGAAAATGTGAAATTTTATAGATGAGAAGTTTACTACAACACGAAAGATAGTATAGAAAAATACTAAGCAAGCCTTTAACAAAATTAAGAAAAAAAATTAGAAAAGAGATAATGGATATTAAAACTACAAAAATAAAGGGAAAGTTACTATTTTAAAGGAAGTAATAGATTCAAGTTCAAAATATGATGAAGGATGTAAAGTGTGCCAATTAAAATATCCTAAGGGATGTTGTCTTATCATGGCTCACTTACAAGAATTTCTGGCATATGTACTTAACCTATAGTTTTTCAAGAAATACATGCTCAAACAATTACATTATTCAAAAGGTAATTTTCTATAGTCATACTAGAAATCATACTATTCATGGAAGCTTATTCTCAATTGCAAGAGTAATATAAGTAGTAGTGGAAACAACCACAAGCATGGGGAATGCCACCATCAAGGTTGTAGTATCCATATAGGAAACATGATCCCTATGAATACTCTGTACAATGTTTAATCTCTCCCATAAACACTTTTGTACATACTTCCTCTCCTTACTATCTAGTCATGTGGATCCTAATTCTTACATGTCCCAATCAACACCTAGTCCATCATATCAAGCTTCCAATCTATTATCACTAATATCACCACTAGTCATGCAAGGAGATCTACCATCATAACCATAATAGACAAGTGATGCTAGGGTGATTAGTATACAAAGAGATGATCATACAAACAACACTAAAGATAAATCTAGGAAATAATCTTTTTTCAGGAAAATTCTAGAAGAGCTAGGTAGAGCAAGGACTTTCTCTAATTAATTTCCTCCTATGACAAATCCTCCTACAATCATATTGCTTCCACAACAACCAAACCAAAAGATTATAACTATCATGCTAACTAATACAGTATTAGATTGGATAAAGGTAGAAGCACTTTCCAAGAAAAAAGTAGATCCTGAATATCCTTTAATTTATTTATAGATTGTTGAAAATTCACCATGTAAAGCTCTACTAGACTTAGGTTTTGAAGTTAACTTGATATCTTAAGAAACATACAAGGCATGAAACCTACTACCATTAAAGAAATGCAACATAAGATGAGAGCTTGTAGATCAATCACTCATTATTTCTTTGGGATAGATAGAAGATGTGATGATCACTATCAATGGGTGATCTTATCCAATATATTTTCTTGTGATCAATGTGAAGAATAATAACAAGGACTTTCCAATCATAATGGGGAGAGCATGGCTTAATGAAACACCACAAAATTTTACGTTCCTAGTGTCTTGACTGCAAATTTGGTAAGTGTCAAAATGGTGGCACTCTGCCCAAATTTATCTAAGTGTTGAGTGTAGTTAGCTCAAGCTGCTATGTTCAAGAGTGTATTTAGCCTCTGCTAGAGCATAGTCAACACTTAGCCACAATTTTCCAGTTTTTGACCAAATTTTGCCTAAGTTTGGGACTACACTCCAAATTGTAGTTAGAGTGTAGTGGGCAAGAACTGCCTCCAAAGGCCTCCACACTATAGCATTGGCATGTGCATCAGCTCTAGCACCTCTCTAGTAGTAGTATTTGTCATTTTTGCCTCTTCCTTTTACCAAAAATTATAACTACTCTCTTGAGCATAGTCTCCAAAAGTTGCATTTTTGGCATTTTTAGGTACATTGCGGTCTTCTCTATGTAGTTGGGTAGCATAGTCATAGTCTTTTAACTTCACAAAATCCATTAGAGCAATGACATTGCTCAACATTGTAGACCTTAACACTAGAGTGTAGTTGGGATGAACATAGTCCCAACAACCCCAAAGCATAGTCCCACCTACTGCTCTGCCATGTGTTACATGATCTATATTTTGGGCTAACCCTAGCCCTATAAATACCCCTACATCTTAATGTTTTAGGGATTGGCATTTTCATTTGGCATCTAGCATTTTGGCATTTAGCACTTAGCTTCTTGGGTGAATGAGACCCAAACACATCGATAGAGAGGCATAGTTGCACTAAACGGTACACCGAACCCCTGTTGTAGCCCTGTAGAACACCACATAGTACATTCGGATGGGTAACCCAGTAGTCATGGTACATCACAGCAAGCGCCAACCTTCATAGCTTGACACCACCGAGACTATGACTATGCTCCCACTGCATCTATTGTACACTACGTACCTTTTGAATCCATTTTGGTGTTAACTACACTCAATACCATTTAGGGTGGTGTTCCATTTCACTCTCTTCTTCCTTTGCATTTTATTTTCATTTTATCCTCATTTGACCTACAACTACACTTAGGTGGTAGTCCACGCATGCTAACACTTTCATTTTCTACCAAAAAACATGACTACGCTTGGCACTATTCACATAGTTGGCATTGACTATGCTTGGTACTATTCACATGGTTGACATCGACTACACTCAACATTGTGCACATGGTTGACATCGCTCGACACTTAGCATCATTTTCACATTAGTAGCATTTGCATTCCATAAGTCCCTATTCAATCGACAAGATCGTTTAGGTCACCCCATCTCCACCTTCAGCAAGGCCCTCATGAGGATGCGGGGTTAGGCTATGTGCCTACGAACCCCTCGATGTTTCAACCATCGAATTTTTTTATCGTTGCACTTAACACAATTGATGCTAAATTAGGAATGAGAGATTTGTCCTTGGAAATTTCTAGGGAAAATAATCATGGAGTCACATAGATGAAAATAAGTCAATGCATTACTTATGATGAAGAAGCATGAAATTGTGGACCAAAAGTTCAAAACGTCAATATGATCTTCATATCAGTCCACAACTAATTTGAAGAACAAGTATGTATGCCAAAAAAGAAAAAAAAAACGATAATAATGACGACAATGACCAATAAATCAAAAGGCACCAAATCTTTAAGAAATTAGAAAATGAAATTGTCCAAAACATGCATTCAAACATCTAACCCACTTATCAACTCCTATCCCGAGAAAGTAACCTAAACTAAGAACTTAAAAAAGGCTATTCTAAACCATGATCATACATTGATAAAAAGTAGTGAACATGGAGACTCAAAACTTGAAATTAAGAATAAACATGAAAACATATTTGGACTATATAAAATAAGACTATCATATAGTTCAATAAGATATATGTCTCCAAATGATTAAAACTTGATTATCATAAATGTCACATGGGACAATAAATAAAAACATAAATCACTAAGGATGATAAATAAGAAACCTAGAGTGTATGATCTTGGCGATGTACAGTCCATTTTTCATATACTTCACCATGAATTCAGCCATGAAGAAGGTATCTTATCTTGAATCAAGAATTGATAAGTGCATTTTAACTTTTTTTTTTTTTAAAAAAATTGTTACACTTTTTACATTTCTTAATAATTTCTATTATACTTTTCACAATTCCTATTATCTTTCATTCTTTAATATCTTTGTTCTTTCCATTTTTCATTTTTCTATTTTTCTATTATTTTTACTATTTTTCACATACATATTTTTGTTTATTTTTCTAATATACTATAAAGGAATAAATGGGATGTAGTCAAAACAATGAGAATTTCACCCTATGTTATCAAATCTTTAAAGGATTGATTATATATGCAGTAGGACTATATCAACCATTCACTCATTTTTAGTAATAAGAGGTTCTTATTATCGACTTAATGACATTCTTTTCATAATAAAACTAAAATAAACTTGTGATCATTATATTTGGATAGAAAAGTAAATAACCCAGTAAAAATCAAAAAGGGTGTGATATTAAGGGGATTTGTGAATTTTCTAAAGCTACTACTATAAGTCTTATCCTGTTGTTAAGTTATATTATTTACTTAAGGTCTAAAGAAAAAAATGAAAGTATGTTCTACAATAAGTGCTACCTTACCATATCATTGGAAAGACATGTTACTCATGCCTGAAGGTAGTGCTTAGGTTGACCTAGTAATAATATAATAAATTCACATAATGAAAATTTTTGAGACTTCCATTGGAAAGAAATGTTACCCATGCCTAAGACACTCCTATTTCCAATGGACAAGTCTCCTTTAAAATAAACTATGTTGTTAAAAACTTGCTTCATTGTACCTCTTTGTAGAGTTTCAATATTTCTTATAGTTGTGATAGTCTTATGGTTGTTAGTTTTGGAATGATACAATGTGGTATCACTAATAATTATTATGGACTTGGTTTGGATCTTAAACAAAAAGGCTAATGATCATCCTAGCCGTTCATTATACATAAAATTTATTATGCCTCTGGTAAAACACCTCATGCCCAATTTTTTGCAATCCTTACTACTACAATTCCACCGCATTGTCATATATAATCATAATTTGATGGTTTTATATAATATACTATTATTTTTTCATTGAGACAATACTAACATGGGTATTTTTGGAAGACAAGTATGTTTTACATTCAACTTCTTAAGTACCTATGGATACTTGTAGGTATAGTTATACAAGGGCACTAAGGGCAAGAGCTTACTTTGGGGAGAATCCACTTGTATAACTCTTGTACTTCATACCTAATGACCAATTCCACATCATCTTATTCCTTCAAAACACTTATATAATAATTTTTATTTCCCTATATACTCATCGTTATTCATATGTTTGGCAATGTAACCATTTATCTCCTAATAAGCTTAATCAACCTATCTTGTCCAAACTCTTTTATTCACAAGACTTTGATGATAAATTCTTATATTCTAAGAATCACATATGATTAATAACCCTTTGAGTAATCTTTATACATTCTAGAAAATTCATTTTATCCAATTTTCCATCAAAAATTACATAAAATTTTGAAAATTTTAATGGTGATATCGTAGATATAATGTATTAGCCCTTGTGATATCACATCCATGACGTTGTATCTATGATGTATCCCTAAGAAAAACTTATATATATGTGTGAGGTGTTAGGAAAACTTTTCATTTCTCATTTCACACATAGGAAGTTCATGTTGTTTTTTTGACCTCCAAATTTCATAAAGCTATATCTTCCTCACCACAATTCTTATTTAAGTCATTCTTGTTTTCTTTTGCTCACGAAGTAAGTAACTTGGTTATGGGGGAGAGTATTGCATGTAGGTTATGTGAAATTACATCAAAATTTTTTGATGTTTGGAAGAGAAAAGTAAGGGTAGGAACAATAAGAGATGATTATATTCTAACCTAACTTGAGCTAATAAACATAATAATTATTTTCAAATAATCATTTAAACACATTTTAAACAAGTGATTAATGATTTTGATATAACATCAATAATAAATCTGTTTGGAATTATTATAAAATTTTTCAATCAAGGATTTTTTCTTGTAAAATATTTTATCCAAGTTATAAATTTTTCTAGCTTTGAAATTTTAATTACAAGTAAAAGTAATAATGAGGAATAATTTTGATCAAAACCAAAAAACTTGAGGAAGCATTTTGTACTATTAGAGATTTTTTTTGAATTATTTTGGTAATCTTAAAATTATTCATGATTCCAGATGTTTCCCAAGAGACTAGAAGTAGGAGGGTCATCACAACTAAGGGGAAAGAGATCTAGAGGAGGAGGAAGAGAACAAACTTGAAAACAAACTCCACCTACATAGAAAGAGGCTCATTCTTAGAGCATGCATTAATCTACACTTGTGAAAGGATAATCTATGTATGTAGAAGTTGATGCACTGCCTATTCTAGAATAAGGAAAACACCTCAAATTCTTAAATAAGTGTCTATAAGCTATTCAAGAGAAGTTCATTTTGTCTATTGTCATAGTGGAATTGAATTTTGGACCATTCATGGAGTTCACACTAGTTGAAGTTCATGAATAACTACAAGCCTTTCCTCTATGGTCCACCATATCAATTAATGTTGAATGATACTTGGAAGAATATTATCAGTTCTAGAAAAATAAACAAGCTGATGCTACTATGAAAGTAGAGGAAATTTCAGTGCCATACTCAGTAAAAGGAATAGCCAAGATATTGAAGATTTCAAACATCAGAGCCAACTTCACTCATGGCTACAAAAGGCCTATGGAACTAGTTAGAAGAAGTATAGTAGATTGTCCATGTCTAAGAAGATATATTGTAAGATTGGAATAGACCACATATTTTCAACAAAAATTAAACAAAATTTTCATATTTGCTACCAGAGGAAGCACCATCTTAATGGAAAAATTCTAGGCCAATATAGCTCATATTTGCTACTCTACCATTTCCTTATCTCATTGGAAGATTATGCCAATAAGAAAAAATTCTAGGCTACATGAATGATGTACTCTATAAAGCCCAAAATGCCTCATATTCTAAAATCTCTAAACTAGTCCCACCAAAGAAAGATCAAGTGGACATGCTAGTAAGAATTAAAGGAGAATTAGGATCTACATTAGCATAAACTATCCTAGACATGGAAATGAAACAAGAAGGATCTAGTGGATCAACACTAGCTATTGACATACTAGGAAAAGTGCTCCTTCGACACAACATGACTATTGACCCTTGATGAGCCATTTTTAGTAGATTGCTAAAACTATAAGTTGGAAAAGCCATGAATTCTAAAGTATGTATAGAGTGTGAGACACGCCTAATAAGCCTACCATATCAATAGAACCTACAAGTTGTTAAGTCTCATTTCAAATAAGAAAAAATGAATATTGGACAACAAATTTTGAGGAATGCTACATCTTTCCAAGTGATGCTAGAAGTAGGAGAAGGAGCTACAATAGTGGTGATGCAACATTTGGATGAAATAAGAGTAGCATAGATTATCATAGAAAACATAAAAGAATCCTTTAACATTTTCATTGTGTCACATATTAACTTTATTGACCAAAATATATAAAAACTATAGCTAGAATGTCAATGGTTCTAGTAGAGCATTAGGATATACTAGAAAGATTGATAAAAATGGAAAAATTCATGAAAAGCCTCTTTGATATCCCTAGTGATATCACTATATTAGTTAAAATTAATTTGCACCAAAGTTAAGCTGGTCATGACTGAAACTAGGATGCAACATGCTAAAAATGAAGTGCAAAAGTTATAAGAGGACTTGCTTGTATTGAGAGCGAAAAAGAAAATCCCTACATAATACATTGCATCTATTTAGTTAGATCAATTCAAGAATGAATAGAATATCTAATTGATGGCCAAGTATGCATAAATGAAGATTGAAAAGGAAAAGACAACATGAAATGCTTCAATGGTAGTTGCTTAAACATATGCCCATGCCAAAGCTCTAACTTGATTAAAAGAAGAAAATAAGAGAACTGCAACTGAGAATATGAGGTTGAAAGATGTAGATAAATAGATGAATGTACTGGAAGAAAGTATTCATGATCTAAGAAAGTAATTTTCTTGGCTCAACCTTGACATTAGATAATTGGTCAAGAGAAAAAAAAAAAACCTATTAATGGAAGAAGTCTGTGATGTATGCCAAAAATTAGCCATTGAAATTAGCACATTGAAAACTAAGGACAAGAAACATAAATGAATGAAGAACCATTTTATAGATCAAGTAGGCATGTACAGGAAAATTAATGAAAAGAAGATCCAAATGGCTAAAGCTAGAATCAATTCCATTCCAACACAAATACCTTATTGGCAACTAATAAGATGTGATATGTTAGGAAACTTCATTGATGCATCCTCATCGATGCATACCCTTCAACACATTGTAGATGCATCGATGCATATGTGTGGATGAAAATGTGTAGATGCATTAATCGACAACACATCTTAGATGCATTGACGCAACCCCATTGACACATCCCTGTTAATGCATGCTCATCGACACATCCACATCAATGTAACTAAATGCATTAATGAATCTTCTTCAACATAGTACATGTATTTGCCTAAAAATATGTGAGTGCCTACTATGTATTTGACATCATTTGGTCAGTAGCATAGTTAGACTCTTGTAGTTTTCTCCTGTAATCCTAGAAAATAATTAGTGATTGCTCACAATGTGGATCTAAGTCAACTGTTAACTATCTTATTTGAGTGGTAGTTTACTTGGATACATTCCATGAATGAAAATAAGATTGATATTGATTCCTTTCCATTACAACACTTTGACTTAGAAAAAATTTACTTTTAATGTAATTTACTTTTGATGTACTTAGTTAATATTTACATTCTCATGCATATTAATTAATTGGTAGAATGAGCATGACTAGTTTTGAGCATAAACACATATTCACTTCGTAATCCCAGTAGAATGATTGCTTGGTTCACCTAGTAGCATAATACTTGGTAATCCTAGTAGTGGATACATGAGTTCAGGATGTGTACGGCAAGCTGGGAATAGACACACATTGCCTTGAAGCTAGCGTAGAATTTATCTTCTTGTTATTAATTAGTTTAAATAATTAATTTCTACATTATTATCCAATTAGTTTAAGGACCATAGAACATCAATAATCATATTCCTGACTTTGGACTAAACCATATGTGACCAAACTACCACAAGTCCAAGTGAGAAGACAATGCCTTGCAATCAATGGTTAACAATCTAGATAGCACACTAGTCCCATCCATAGAATTCAACTAGATTGCATGTGAACATGTGTGATTCATATGGTTGGGTGTATGGAGTACTTGCTATTCATTAGTTTCCCTATCATTTTATGACATTTGGATTTATTTTTATCATTTTAACAACATTTGTCCCTACCCCATAAAATGTTTTTATTTTTTGGCATCATTTGACCTTGGAAGACTAGGTTTGACATTAATTTACATCATTGGACATCACTATGACCTTTTCTTGACCCTCAGGAACATCATTGGGTGGGATTCGATCATCATTTGGGCTCCATTTAACACCATTTGGTATCATTTGGCTTTTTTCCATATTAGTTAGCCTCTTGGTTTACCACATCTACCTTATCCTATCCCCTATGACCTTTGTTGACCATGTTTTAGCCTTGTTCAACCTTATTTGATGGTGCTTGACCATCATTAGACCATCAATTGGCCTCGTTGGTCACCATTTGGCCTTGGTTAGCCTTATTTGATGTTATTTAGCCTTTGATGCATCTTTTCCATCCTTAAATGCTATTATATGACCTCCATAGACCATGTTTTCCCTAATTAACATCATTAGATGAGTTTTACCATCATTTAACTTTCATATGATTCCATTCTACCATTGTTTGACCTGACCTTTTTTAAGCCTTTCTTGGCCCTTAGTTTGATGTATGTTTTCTATTGCTAAAGTAGTTTGCTTTATTATGACATTATTGGCTTATTTTATCACATAGGTGCCGCTTATTGTACTTATGGTTGATATGTAGAATTGGAGTATAGACACATGGGAGCAATTTTTTGTGCCATTGAGTCTAAGTGGACTTCATGGTGATGTTGAATGATGTATTGACCTTAACTGCCTAGATATTGAGCTTGAGGGTCTTGTCAACCACATAGCCTCTATAGAGAAACCTCTAGAATGGCCTAAAAACCTAGTTAGAACCCTTGACCTTAAGGATGGCAACGTTACAAAAGACTCTCTAGTTGAGGTTCTTGCCATGATACATAGTGATGAGGAGAAAACACTAAAATTAAGTTCCTCAGTTGAACCTCAATAGGTTCAATACATCAATAAGGTCCTCTAGGATAATATTAAGGCCTTTACCTAGTCATATGAAGGTATGCTAGGTCTTGGCCCACACCTAGTACAACATAACATCATACTTAATCCTAGTATTAGAATAGTTAAGAAAAAAGTTTGTAAGATTAGGCTAGATTTAGCCTTGGTAGTTCCTGATGAAATCACAAAATTATACCAAACTAGTTTCATTAGAGCTATCAATTACATAGAATGGGTGTCCAACATAGTGGTAGTTCTTAAGAAAAATATGAGTATATGTATCTATATTGATTTCTTATACTTGAATCAGGAAACCATCAAAGATGATTTTCCTTTACCTAGTATTGAAAAACTTATCAATACTACAATTGGGCATGCCTTATTATCCTTCATGGATGGGTTCTATGGACATAACCAAATTAGGATTAATTTAGATGATCAACTTTGTATGACCTTCATGATCCCTTTGGGTACCTTTGTTACACCATGATGCCTTTTGGCTTAAAGAATGAAAAAGCAACCTACCAAAGAGTGATGACATATATCTTTAATGATTATATGCTAGGATTTCTCAATGATTATGTAGAAAATATAGCTATTAAGTCCAAAATGTCCAATGACCATGTGCATGACCTTGACCTTCTGTTGAAACAATGTCTCATATATGAGCTTAGGCTTAACCCCAAAAATTGTATCTTTGATGTAAAAATTGGTATGATGATTGGATTTGTAGTATTTTAAGTGGGAATATGCATTAATCCTAATAAAGTTAAGTGCATATCCAACTTGGCAATACCAACCAACTTCAATAAGCTTTGGGGATTGCAAGGTAGATTTTAATTTATCCATAACTTTATCGTTAGGCTTATGGATAAGTTATAACCCATGCAACACTTGCTTAAGAAAGATGTTCACTATGAATGGATAGAAATGCCAAGAATCCTTTCAAAACCTAAAGCAAGAGTTGGCATAATTACTAATGGTCTATCCACTGCAAGAGAATAAGCCTTTTTACATCTACCTTTCTATTTCTAACACATCCATTACCTCTCTACTCTATTAGAAATGAGATGGAGTAGAACTACCCATATAATACCTAATCCATGCATTAATATCCCATGAGAGTTAATACACTAAAGTGGAGAATTATTATCTAGTCTTGGTCTTCTCATTGAAGAAGTGGGGACACTACATCTTTTGGAGCCAAGTTAATGTCATTTGTAATGACAATGTACTTAGAGCCATAATGATCAATATCTACGATAGTAGTTGTATTGCCCATTGGAAAGCCATAATAGCTACATTTAACCTTCATTACATCTCTCAAGCATCAACAAAAGGTCAACTAATAGCCACACAAATTACTACTTTACCAATGGAAAACCATGTAGCCATAGATCCCAAATTCTTTGATGATCATGTCAACATGTTTAGCCAGGTACCCAAGGACTACGAGGTAATTATGTACTTTGAAAAAGCCTCAACTACCCATGGGGTCAATGCTATTACCATCATAACACTCTCATCTAATAAAATCCAATTCTTCGCTTACCATTTCAAATTCCCATGTATGAACAATATAGTAGAGTATGAAGAATTAATTATAGAAATGATGGTACCTTGTGACTAAGGAATCAAGTGCCTAATGATTAAAGATGATTCACAATTTGTGGTTAACCAAGTAACAGAGGTTTATGCATGTAAGAACAAACATTTGTAGTCTTATTATGATCTAGGTAATAAACCAATGAAATAATTCATAGACATTGGTATCCAACATGTACCCCCAAACAAAAACACATTAATTAATGCCAATGCAACCTTAGCCCTTAGTGTAGCTCTAGATCCATTATAAAATATGCTATTTTCATCACACAAAACACTAAGAACAACTCTATAGACTCTGTCGGTACCACCCCTTCAAGGGAATGGTATGATGATATTAAGTTTTACATCATGCATGATGAATCTCCACAAGGCATGATTGCTTCTCAAAAGGATATTGTATGTAAAAGATAAAAATAATATGTCATTTCAGACAATAGCATATTATGTCAATGATGTTATGATGACATATTGTTGGTGTGGTTGGGTAGAACCAAAGCCTGCATAGTCCTTAAGCAAGTTCATGAGGGTGTATGTGGAGGACATATAGGACCTAGGGCCATGGATGCTAAGATTAGATGGCTAGGCTATTACTAGCCTTACATCAAAAATGATTGCTTACAAAAAATTAAAACTTGTGATACTTGTCAACAACATACTAAATTGATACATGTGCCACCAACTGAGTTACACACTACTTAGATAACTTAGCCATTTAAATGATGGGGATTGGACATCATTGGACCTATAACACCCAAGTCTTCCATAGGACATAGCTTTATCATTACTATAATTGAGTACTTTACAAAGTGTTTTAAAGCTATTTTCCTAAGGAAAACAATGTCTCACCAAGTTTGTAGATTTATACTCAATAGCATAGTAGCCTATTTTGGCATACCTATGACCATAGTCATAGATAATGAACCATAATTCAGTAGCCAAGAAATGAAAGCCTTTTGTCAAGATCTAGGCATTAAACATTTCTTGTCATCACCATATTACCCTCAAGCCAATGGACAAGCTGAAACCATCAAAAAATCCTTCATAAACTTGCTTAAAAATTCTTAATAATAGCAGATGTAAGTGGCATGAGTGGCCTATCCATGCACTATGGGCCTATTGAATCACCTTTCAAACCACAACCAATGTAACACCACATAGCCTAGTTTATGATTTTGAAGTTTTTTTTTCCTCTTGAGTTATAGGTTATGTCACTAAGAGTAGCCCTATCAAACTTCATCAATAATGAATAGAACAAGGAGCTATATATCATTGACCTAGACTTGTTAGAGGAGCAACATGTGTGAACATTTGCACACATCAAGTAATACCAAGAGAGGCAGAAATAATAGCATCACCATGACCTAAATAAATGAAAGATCAAAAAGGAAGAGTTGGTCCTCAAGGCTATATATGAGCATGCAGATAAAGTCTCAACCAATTCGGAAGGGTCTTTCTTGATCACCAAGCCCTATGGCAATGAAGCCTTCAGAATAGCAGACATGGATGGGAATGACTTGGCCAATCTAGTTAAACATTCCTACCTCAAATCTTATTACATGTAATATGATTTCTTTATAGGTATCAACATTAACATCCATGACCATAGTGACTAATAACCATTAAGCTAGCATTCTTTCTTTTATCTCTTTTTGGAAAACAAGTGTACAAATTTTTTTATAATAATAAAGTCCTATGGTGATGTAGCTTGCTGATCATCTCATGTGACATTATGTTTTACCATGTAATAATGGGTTTTCTTTCTTTTATTTTCTTGTTATCTTGGAGCTTTGTTCATAGGATAAAGCCTAAAATCATCACAAATGTGCAACTCATTACAGTAGCAAGTTACTACATGATCTTGATGTGTAAGGTTTGGTTAGCTTGTCGTGCTATGCCAAGAGTGCTTATTCTACTTTACTCTTATTATCCCTCCTTGAGTCCAAACTTGCAACCTAATTATGACCTTCCATGCTCTGAACAACAATGTTGACCTATGTTTGACATTCATGCATTATGACCATCTGACATCTCCTTCATAACGCTCCATCATCAAGTTTGTTGAATGTAATACTTCTCATTCGATGAGAAAACAAAATCAAACTCAGCCTTGGCAATGAAACCAAATGAAGGTTTTGACCCCCAATAGGGGGAGCAGAGAAAATTTCCAAAAGGTCAAATGGTCAAATGAAGATCAAAAGATAAACCAATGATTTCAAACATGCAAAGGGAGGAGCCTAATGACCAAGGAAACATTGGAGTGAGGTATTGGTTCCTCAAGAAATAGTACTGAGTGATCAACATTTCAAATCATCAAGTGTGAAGTCTTATTAATTATTCAACATGTCATTGCCATAATTGTAGTTATGATGTTAACATGCAGAGCTCATTGTTAACCCTCATGACCATTTCCTTGTGAACAAATATAACTTGCAACAATTTACCACCTCATCATTACAAAGCACTCTTTGGTATGGTTCGACACTATAGGATCAAGCATAGAGAGAAAATGTTGGTGATGGCCTTGTAGTGGTGTTTTAAATTCCTTTTCAATGTCTCTTGGGATAATCCTTTAAACATCAACAAAGAGGGTCCAATGAAACACCACCTAGAAAATTCATGTTGCGACTTGTAATTTTCACCACCCAATTTAAATTAAGATCTTATTGTAATTGTAAGGTTTATGGTCCATGAGATGAAATCTTGCATAATTTAACTTTTTGAGACTGCAAAGTGCTTTATAAGTTGTTACTGCCTCACTTCCCAAGTGGGAGAACCAATGTTATGTTTATGTATGGGATTGGGAAGGCTAAAAATGCCTTGGGGACTATCAAATATGGCATTTTTATGGGTTTTTGTGGGGGTATAGCCTCAACTATGCTGGAGCCAACTATACCAAGTGTTGATGGTGTTGGCTTTCCATTTCCCAAAACTTCTTGGCATAGTTATCACAAAAGCCAATGTGGATATTGCAAAGCTAGCATTGATGATGTTTGGTTATGAATTTCCTAGCAATTCCTAGTGTAGTTGTTGCAATTCCCAGCAAATTCCAACATTGCTAGCATAGCTCTCCAAGGCTAGCATAGTTGAGGTGAATCTAGTATAGTCATTGATGAACCATGATATCACGTACACAATATCATGTCCACAATATCAGATTGACCATATGATGTCAGATACCCGATATCGCGGCCTGCCTCCTTGCCTATAAATAAGAGGCGGTGCCCTTGGTCTTAATAGTTAAAATTTAGTCCCTTAGCCAAACTCTTGCCATTTTTCCCTCTAAAGTTATAATTATTTCTACGTGCCTGTAGTAGGAGTCATAGAGTAAATGGATCTTTATTCGAGCATTGTGTACTTGAGCACACTTTGTGTACAACAGTAAAGATGAAATTTATGATAAACCTTGCAGCATACAGAATAGATTAATTAGTGTTAATTATTATTTAATGCTTTCCTAGTTAATTAATGATCTCTCTCACCTTACAACTCTCTTAGTTAAATATACTCAGTACGACTGCTTCAAGCATGTGTGTAGCGCTTGGTAACCCAATAACGATTAGCATTTGGTAATCCTAGTAGTGGTGCACTAGTTCAAGATGTGTATGGTAAGTGGGAATAGATACTGGTGTTAGGAGTACTTAGAACTTAGTTAATGAATAGTTAAATTAGAATAGTTACTTAGTTATTTCTCTCTCCCCTCCTTATTAGTGTAGGATATATAATACATAAAAGCCATAAAAATCATATGCCTCAAGCTTACTTAACCATACAACTGTGACATACAAGTAAGTTTGGGAAGATAATGATTAATCAACCCATTATTGTTCCCTGGAGGTGCATAGGCCTTAGTACTTGGAATTAGACCAAATCATGCATGAAATGCTCATATTCATATGGTTGAGTGTAGGGGTACTCACCACTCATCATTGGTGCCGTTGTTGGGGACTTAGTTGTTTGTGTGCTAAGTAGAACTTAGGAAATCATTCACATCATTGGAACAAAGAAAGTAGTAAAAGAAGAAATTGAAAAACTTCTAAAGGCTAGGTTCATATACCACATTGCTGATATCAAATGGATTAGCCCCTTGGTAATCATGCCTAAAAAGGGAGGCAAATGGAGGATGTGTATAGATTTTAGGCTACTAAACATGGCAACATTCAAGGATCATTTTCCATTGCTATTTGTTGACCAATTCTTAGACACAATCGCAGGGTATTGCTATTATAGTTTTTTGGATGGCTATAGCAAATACAACCAAATACAGATAGCCTTAGAAAACCAAGCCAAAGCTATGTTCACTAGTCCTTGGGGAACATTTGCATACAAACAAATTTCGTTTGGCTTGTTCAATGCCCCCACCACGTTTCAACACTTAGTTCTAAGAACATTCTAGTAGAAAATAGGAAATGGTGTGGAAGTATTTATGGATGACTTCTCCACCTACGAAGCAAGTTTTGATCAAGCCTTGGACTGATTGGAGAAAGTGCTAAAAAGATGTGTAGAAACTAATCTAAAGTTCAACTGGCAAAAAATCTATTTGATGGTCCAAGAAGGCATAGTAGTTGGGCATAAAATTTCACATGTAGGGATAGAGGTAGATCCTAAGAAAATCAAGGTCATCCAAGGAATTACTCGTCAACCGAAAACTGTCAAAGACATTCAGTCATTCCTTGGACACACTAGTTACTATAGGAGATTCATAGAGAACTTTTCAAAGATTGCAAAACTATTGGTAGAGATGATGAAAAAGGACATACCCTTCAAGTGGACCAGGGAATGTGAACTATCTTTTCAAACTCTGAAGTAGAAGATGGTAGAAACACCCATTCTACAAGCTCTTGACTGGTCTAGACCATTCCATGTCATAACTGATGCATCCAACTATGTCTTAGGAGCTATACTTACACAGTTAGATGATCAAAAATGTTCTTATTACATCCACTATGCAATTAGAAGTATAGATGGTGCACAACTTATCTACACTACTACAGAAAAAGAATTAATGGCTGTAGTGTTTGCACTAGAAAAATTTAGGCTCTATGTATTGGGGTACAAAGTATTCATACACACAGATCATAGTGCCATCTGGTTCCTCATGAATAAGCCAATGGTAAGCCCCTGTATTATACGATGGCTAGTAATCCTACAAGAGTTTGATCTAACGATGATCGATCGTAAAGGCACCGAGAATGTAGTTGCTGATCATTTATCTCGGTTGTGCTGGGACAACAAAGAGGATGAGTATCCTATTTTTGATCACTTCCCTAATGAGTTGCTCTTTTCTGGTGTAGTGAATAACCAATCACCCATAGAGACAAATTGTTATAGTAGCATTCTTACCTATGTCCTTACCCAACAAACACCACAAGAGTTAGACCTTAAGAAGAAACAACAGTGTCTTCATAGAGCCATCTATATGAAAAACTAGTATCTATATGAAAAATATTTGACTAAATATATTTATAAAGAAATCCTAGATAAAATCCTGCTAATCTCAAGTAATGATGGTCATGTAAGAATTTAGATGTGTTTAGAGCCATCTAGATTGGGATTTTTCCTCTAATGGCTCATCTACTATATCAACTTTGAGACCATTTACATAAGGATTTCACCTCTAAATGGCTCATCTTCCATGAAAACTTATAATGTTTAGAGATATCAACCAAATACATAGAAAATAAAATAAATCTTAAATATTCTTTCTTTCAACAATGTATGATGAAAGTAATTTTTAGAATCAAGAAAAAAATCAAATATTAAAAAAAATTTAACATCAAGATTTAGAACTAAATATGTCATGTCAACATTTGAAAAATGTCTTAAGCTTCATGTAGATGCAAAATATGCATCTAAATATTTCATCTACAAATTTAGATTGGAATAGTCAAAATCCAACTCAGCATTTAAAAGATAAATATAATTTCATCTAAAGGTAAAATAATATTCTCAATAAGTTAAGTTAAAGAAGTTGATTCAAATATTATAATTGAAAAATGATTTGAGTCAAAAAGCTTAACGACAAAGTGTAGCAAATAACTAGAATAGTCTATAAGCACCATAGATGAATTACGTGGGTTCCATTTTAAGCTTCATAACCATCATATCCACTTGAAATAATTTTTAAGAGACGTTAAGCTACAAAGCTATAGAGGCAAAAAAATTCATTTGGAACTAATAGAGCTTTGCAAATGCATTTTGAATAATTTGAAGCTATGAAAATAGCTCGAAAAGAAAAAGAAAGAGCTTCTTAAAAGTTTTAATATGTGGGAACCTTTTAATTATTTTAATATTTACCATTTATTTTAGTTTAATACCTATTAGCTCTAGTCTTGGACTAATGTTAGAAAAAGAACTAGAAGAAGAAATATCTAGCTTGTTTCAATTTGATGGGGATCATAAGTATACAAGAAAGATTGGGCTTAAAGTCTTTGAATATTTAAAGAAATTATGATTAATTTATGATAAAATAGGACTTCCCAAGATAATATTTTAACTAAGGGCTAATGTGATTCAAAATTTTATTACTGAACCATGGTTAAAATCATTTGAAAAAAAGATAAGTTGAGGTTCAAGAGAAATTGAGATCATTTCATTGATATCATCTTCAAAAAGAGCTATGAGTTGTATGAAATTCTAAAGCCATTAATGTCAAAATTCAAATCTAAGTAGTAAAACAAGGACATTATCACTAGAAAGATTACCTTGTAGGCCTAAACCAAAAAAATTGTTATGTTCTCAACCTAGTAACTTGTCGTGACATTAGAATATAGAGGTAAGACCAAAAATGAATCATAAGCTCTCAACTCTTTATTAATGACTCTAGTAACATTAGATTTCTCTTATATTTATTTGATAGGAAAATCTTCCAAGTCATTCAAGGTAAGAGATAAGAAAGAAACAAATCATTTGGAATCAAAAGCATCCAACATAGCTAGAGACCGAATCAAGTGTGATTTTTCCCTATAATGAAAATGACTTGGAAACATGAAAATAAAGGTTAGTTATACCACATAAGGATATGGTTGAAATAACTATTTTTTTGATTAAGAATATGGACTAAGTAGTAGATAAAAACATAATAAGATTAAAGAAGATTGTAGAAGAACAGGCTAAAGAGATTAAGGATATAAGGTCAAACTTGAAGATACCAAAGATCAAAATAAAGATATGAAGCTTTCCTATTCAACAAAAAAACTCTAGTTAAAAATAAAAATGAATCATTAAGAGCCTAGAATATTAAATAAAAGAAATGCAACAAGAAGAAACTAGAAAGGATAAGGAAATTTATTTATCATCTATAAATATCTCTAGATTTTAAGAATTTGATACAAATGTTCAGGAATGGGTTGTTGAAGTAAATAACCAAATCAATAAAATTGAATAATAGAAGGTTTCATATGAGAAATTTTCAATAAGATTTTAATAACTTCTAAAAGGAGTTGTATGAATCAAAGAAGCCCTATCTTAGAATAAATTTTTTTTAGACAACTAGTGATGATATTTTTTTTTAAAATCATGATAGAAATTGATTATTGAAGATAGCTTGTAAAAAATCATATTGAAATATAAAGGTTTCTTTGGAGAAATCAGTTAAGGTATTAACACATCTCAAAGTAGAGAACTTAGATGAAGATCTCATGATATTTAAGATAGATAAAATAAAGTTAAAAAAATAACCTAGGCCATTAAAGCTATCTATGTATTTGGAAAATTATCTTAGTAGTTATCAATGGAAGACTAATAAATCCAAAGCATACAAGCTACATCAAGCCCGTTGGAACAACTATGAAATAGTTTTAAAAATGATTCATAGAATTTTCTTTTAATGAATGTATTTAGTTGTAACTATTTTAACTAGCTAAATTTTGCTATTAAAAGGTAAAACTTAGGATAGATAATGAAATTTTTTTGGAGGTAATCTCTTGGGTGAAATAATTGTAATTTATAAAGATAATGACATTCTAAGCAAGTTTTAGTTTTTTCAGTTTTAAACTTATAAGTTTTTTATTTTTATTTTATTTTTGTAATTTCTTAGCTTAGTGTTTATTTTTATCACAAACATAATTCAAAAGTTTTGGAATAAGATGGTTTCTCTATAGATGGAAGTTGAGGATTAGCCTATTTTTGCTTACACATAGGATTGAATTGTTTCATTTGAGTGTTCAATCCTAAATGAGTTTGGATCATCTTTAACACTTTAAATCTTATACCTTGAATGAATTTTTCTCAAAAGTCATTAAAATCCTATCTTTAATTATTAATCTTCTTGTAATTTATTTATTGGAAAAGGTCATAAGTAGATGATTTGAAATATTTTTAGCATTTGGAGAAAAAAATTTATTTATTTTCTTTTTCCTATTATGGAAAATAAAATGCTAAGAACTTAATGATTACATTAAGTTTAGAGAAGGGTTTCAACTTCTTATAATTTAAAATTTTAAAATTATTTATTTATTTATATTATGCTCTACAAACTTTATGCTTTTATTCACTAATATCAATTCAAAATTTTTATATCAAATGGATGTTTGTATATGTTTCTCAATTAGTTATAGCATTGACAACACACATCAGTTATTAAATAAAGAATAAGATGTATATTAGGTCATGAGCTCTAAATTTAACAACTAAAGTTATGTGGAGATATCCCTACCTTGATGGAACTAAAGACTAGTAACCATCTAAAACAAGTTTTTCCAAGGATTGTTTAGGAATTATACACAATAATCTAATTCTTGAAACTTTCAAAAGATGTAAAGGAGTGTGAATTAATATTTATCTTATTGCTCCATTAGTAAATAAATAAATAATCTCATGAATTATTAAATATATAAATAACTAATAAACTCTTGCATGCATGATTTGGTTTTTGTTTTAAATATCTTAATATACACATTAAGTAAACATCCAACTTTAACATGATAAAAGTTAAAATGGATGCTAACATATAATAATAAATTCTTAGGTTGGGTTCTTCTATGTGATGTAGAAACCCCTATGCATGACTCTTTAGATTTTTAGTATTTATTTTAGAATACATCATGGATAGTTATAATATATGTTTTCTAACATGAAACTTTCACTTTTGTTTTACCTTATAAGTAATGTAGGAGTTATTAAGGGTAAAAAAAGTTTTAAGTAGGATGCATAGAATAGAATTTATTAGTTTTTATTATTTTCCAATTTTTCTCTAAATTATGTATAAGTTTTCTACCTTATATTATTTATATTTTTAGTATTATTTGGTTAACATAAATGTAGTTATACTTTCATGTCTTAGGTAAGGCTTGACTTTTACTTTCAATTATTTAAGTTACATTTTTGGTATTTAAACTCGTGGAAACACAATTGGAATTCTAGATAATGGTTATGTTTTAGATGTTATTTTTTCATTATTAAAAGTCTCATGAATTAGATGTTTCTATTATTTCCTCCACTTATTAGTTATATTTCATAATTAATAGTTTACATTTTCATGATCACCATGTCACATCTCTATTCTAGCTAGGGCCTCTTTTTAATTAGTATGTTAAGCCTTGTCTAGAATTAAAGCCTTAATCCTTTATTCTATTAAATTCCTTTTCTTAAAACATTTAATTGCTTGTTAGGCTAATTTTCTAGGTTCTATATAGCTATAATTATTTTCCTTATAAGCTATGTATATTTATGTAAACTTGTGTGATGTTTCACTATAACTTGCTATACTATATGACCTTGATTATTTTATTTTATTAGTGATGAATTATAATTTCCTAGGCCCCAATATCGGGTATGTGATGTCAAGTACACGATATGGCGTCCTGCGTATGATATCGTATACGTGATATAGTGATTCCTATGTTAGCCTATAAATATAGCACTTAGGTGCATATTTGAGGGGAGAATTTGAATGGATTTAGAAGTTCTTTTCTTTTGGTAGTTTAGTTTTTAGTTTCTTTCTTTCAAGCTAGTTATTCCTAGTGCATGCCCATAGTGTGATGTTTGTAATTGTACAACACCTTTGTTTGAGTGTGATGTACTTGGACATGTGCATGACTGGCAATAAAGAACAAGATTACTTTCATCATTGTAGCATTCACTTAGATTAATTTTTTTGTTTTAATTATTTAATGCCTTCTTTAGTTAACAGTTGACTTATTGTTATTTACTTTTCTTGTCATTAAGTAGAATGTGTATGCCTTAATCATGTGTGTTTAAGTGCAAATACTTGGCACTCCCAGCAGTAATCCCATGAAGTCCAAGACATGTACAAATGATTAACGATGGATACTATTACCATAGGCTAATTTAGGTTTTTCTTCCCTTATTATCTTAATTAATTTATCTTTTCTGTTATCAGGAGTAACATAGAATTAGGACAACATTATATGCCTCACTCTAGACTAAACCATACATGACAAAGCTACCACTAGTCCAGGTGGAAAGATAATGAACTACGATCAATGTATAATTGTCTAGGTGCCACAACTAGTCCATCCATGGAGTTCAACTGAATCACACATACACGCTCATATTCGTATGGTTGAGTGTAGGGATACCTTGTTACTCATCATTGGCACCATTGTTGGGGATGGTGCTAGTTATCCAGATTAGCTATATTACACAAGATTGCTGTAAAAGGGTATTAACAATATATCTTCTAAGAAATATTCAAACACACACCAAAAATTAACAATAATGTCTCACTGATGCAGAAATGATTATGAGATGTATAGTGCACCTATTCATTGGAGAACTAATGAAATATACAATGAAGAAGATTGGAGTGATCCACCTTATGAAGGGATTTTTCATGACCATGGTCATCCTAACGACACTCAAAGACTACATTCACCTAAGGTAGATAATCTTGAAGAAGATGACATCATTCCTAAACTAGGGGATGCCTCAAGGCCTAATACCTCCTCGATACTTAGAAATGATTAACCAAGGGGCCTTGAGGAACATTATAGAAGTCATGACTATCCTATCAGTTCCTCCTTTTCATCTTCCCCATCAACTTCAACATCTAGTCCTGATAAAGATGAACATAGGTATAGAGATAGAGCTTCAAAAAAGGGTCAAAATAAAAGCAAAAATTGATTTCACAGACACACTCAAGGTCATCAACATGAACACAAGCCCCATCATCACCATCAATCAAATAGATATTTTAATCAAAACTTTTTTGACAATGATAAATCCTTGTTAGTCCCAAAAAGCCTAATGTTGTCACCGAGGTTGTTAAGATATCTCATAGGCATCATAAGAAGAGTCAACTACCTAAGCTTGACATGAATAATATTCCAAAATTTTCAAGAAGCTATGATTCAGATCCACAACATCATTTACAAGCTTTCCATGATGCTTGTGTGCTCAACAATGTGGACAGTAAATGGTAAAAGCTTAAGATCTTCCCTAGGACACTAATTGATAAAGCTGAAGTGTCGTATAGATCATTGGAATCAAATTGAATTAGGCGATGGAAACTATGTTAGAACTTTTTACTAAGAGATACTAGGCCTATGCATGAGTGTCTGCCTTGAGGAGACAAATCCAAAGATGGAAATAAGAATAACAAGAACCCTTGGACATGGCCTTAGATAGATACTATGATTTATGAAGTAAATGTCCAGGTCATAGGTTCTCTGAGAAAGAGAAAATACTCCACATTATAGATGGGCTTAGCAATGAAATAAGGGTGAACCTTGGAAAGTATGCCTGAGGACAACTATATAAGCTCCAAGGCCACCAGGTCAAAGAACTAATAGAGCATCTAGCAAAAGAAGAGAGAGAATTATCCAAATGGAAGAATGCCAAAGCATTTGAGTAGGATCCAACTCTAGAAATAACAAGGGCCCAGAACTACAATGAAGAGGAATCAACCAATTTTGAAAGGATGATACAGTCCCAACCTTTGCCAATATAGAAATTGATAGATGAAATTGAGGCAAAGCATAAAAAGATGAATGTATGGGCAAATGAACAAAGTATGAACTTATAAGACATTGTTGGGGAGAGGGTAATTGAAAATAAACCTAGAAATCAAAACAAATAGAGGGCATAGAAATCAAAAATAGTTAAGAACATTGTTTAGCAACCAGGGAGAATGGCTAAGGGTAACAAGGCCAAGGGCTCAACTATAGATAATGAGGATGGATGTGATGTCTATTTATATGACCATCCAAATGGCCATTGCCCAATCTTGTAAACTCTATATGATCATTGCGTAGGGAAGATACACCCAAAATTCATTCAAAGGTATCAATTTAGACACATCCTTGTTCCACAAGGTAATTGTGGACAACCGCATGACCCATTGTACTATCCTGAGGGGAGCTATTACCAACCTTAATATTTTGCTCCTCCACAGTGGAAAAACTCATAGGTGTGGGGGAGGTCACCATCTAGCTAGCCACATCCTCCCTATCCACCAAAACCAAATGCCTACTTTGTTCAACATCCTATTTTACCAACCAGTTCTAAATCCTATACCTCCAATCACCATTATCACTCTCCCGAGTACCATCGACCCATGTCTTCTCCTAAGGGATCACCACCTCATAATTCTCACACTTCTTCTCACGCTTGGTATTCTCATCCTTCACTTCCCTCTACACTGCCATTAGATGTATTGGATGCTTTCACACCACTATGCCATCCAACTGATGTAACTTGTGCTACTACTATTAACAAAAGTAGGTTCCCTACACAATGTTGGAAGCATCCCTTCTTTAGCATGATTGTAAGAAGAAGAATCACACTTCTAAACCTACTCCACCCTCTAAACTAGCCCAAGGTCAACCTGGTGCCACACCTTCCTTAGCTCCATCAACAACCCTTGTCACTATATCTAGGTCTCCACCTCACACTTTGACATGCACACAATCTAGTGAATTCACCAACATGAAAGGACATACAAATCCATGCATATAGCCATATAGTCAAGGGTACCATAGTGGGCCAAATTTCCCTCATAATGTACACACACCATGTAACGTACCCCACTATGCTTCCTATAATCAGGTGTGTGACCAACAATTTCTCTACCTAGTCACCATACCACCAATTAATACCTAGTGGCTAAGGCATGAAGGATTTCTAACATTTCATACATGCATGGATCGTATTCATCCACTTATTAATCCTAACCATGATCAAATGTTTAGTTGTGGGGGTCACCCTCCATTCTAATTTCTAGGACTCTTAAGTGTTATTTTATCTTTTATTTTACGATTTTTTTGTCATTTCTCTATTTCTTTTATTTCTTCTACTTTTTCTAATTGTTATTTTCAATTTTCTATTGTAATCTTGACTATGCATATGTTGATCATGTTGCCCATTAAGGTGAGGTTTTTCTCTATGTTTCCTAGTCATAAGGAATTGATTATTTAGACATTGCAACCATGACATCCATCCACCTATTCCATTAATAAGAGGTTCATGCTCTAGTCACAATGGTAATCTTTTATCTCATTCAACTATAAATAATTTGATAATCATTATTTCTGGAGAGACGAGTGAAGGACCAAGGTGGAATGATAAGGGTATGACATCAAGGGGATTTGTAGATTCTCTTTGGCTACTTCCATATGTTTTATCATGTTGCTGAGGTTGTAACTATATCCTTGTATATCTAATAAAAAATGGGAGTAAGAGAAACTCAAAATGGCATTAAATAAGCTTCTGTGGATTCCACTGGAAAGACATGTACCCATGCTTTAAGGTAGGTGACTTCATAGAGCCAAAAACAAAAAAGAAAAGAAAGAAGAGGAATCACGAAGAAATAAAATGAAGAAGAAGAAAACATAGTGAGCCATTATGACACTCGTCTCTTGCTCCTCCCTTGAACAAAATGCCAAGTGATGTTACTCCTTGTAACTTTGAAAGGCTTATGGTTATTTGTCGATGGGATGAAGTGACTTGGTGTCACTACAATGTTGTATGAACTTGGTCTAGAACTTGGAAAGCTAGACACAAGGTTAGTTAACCACTATGTACACACAAGATTCCATTGTGACCATCATTAGAAACCTCATGTCCCGATTTCTATGATTCCTTTTGTAGTCCATCTCATCTCATTGTCTGAGTGTTCATAACTTGTGGTTGGTGTAATGTAGAGTTATTATCTCAACTCAGTGGTTTTAACATGTGTGTTTTGTTCATAGTTATATGTTGCATTCAACTTCTCTAATGCCCATGGACATTATAGGTGTGGTTCCAAAAGGGCATCATAGGCTAGAGCCTACTTTGAGGAGGCTTCACTTATGTAACTTTTGTAACTTGTCCCTATTGCACACATCGCATTATTTTACATGCTCCAACTACTTATCTAAGTGAACTATCCTTTCCCTTAACCAATCATTCCTCAATAAGTACTATACAACCTTTGTCCTAGCCCCTTTTCACAAATTTTTATATATGAGTCCACCATGACACACTTTTGTGCCTCAAAATTAATTCTCTAAATACCCCAAACCTTCCAATTTAATCTCCAATCCTTCATTAAATATTAAAAATTTATTATCCCCACTTAGTCATTACATTCAATGCATGTTGGTGGGGATGCGATATCACGTACAACCTGATACTAGGTACATGATACCAGGTATGCGATATGGGGTCTTCCCTACCTATATATACTAACAACCCCACCTACTTTGATTTCATTTCTTTCATTTGACACTAGGGGAGTTGTTTAAATTTTCCTTTGCAACTTAGAGCTTTACATCTCCATCTTTCAAGTGAAATATCTCACTTCCTAACATTCTGATTTCAATTCTGTCTAATCCTAGTTGAACTCAGAGTGTTTCACTTAGTCGTGGGAGGGGGGAGAGGGGGTATTGTAGTAGGAAGTGTACATACCTTTTTAAAAATTTTCTCTCATTCAAAGGATATAATAGGGGAAATAAATTCAATTTTTACCAAAGAAATATTTTGTGTTGAAATGCCATGTTAATTTTCATCAATCATCTAGGCCACCCAAATGATTGTAAGTGCCACATGTATAGAAAATGATGAAACCCAATGATGTGAGGTTAAGAATAATTATAGACTATTAATTAAGGTAATGAGTATGGTATGAATTGGTAAACATTTCTCTACAAAACCTTAGTAACAGTGATTTTGTGGATTACAAATGGCCCCAAAAAGAGGAGATTGAGCAGGACCTTCCCAACTAGCAACTAAATGCCCAAGAGGAGGCAAAGGCTAGGAACCTCATGTAGAACATGTAGAGCAAGAACCACACTCATTCAACATCCGTCAAGAAATCCCTACAATAGTGCAATTTGTCCATGTGAAAGGTGGCAAAGTTAGAGTTCCAAAAATAGGGCAACATCTCACATTGTCCCTTGAATGTCACCAAACCATTCAAAAGAAGTCCACCTTTGCAGCTATGATTGTGGAGTTTAATTTCATGCCTTTCATTGAGTTTGCCCTTAAGGCATCTCCACTATGGCCCATTCTCTTAGAAAGTGGTGACTAGTATTTGGGTGAAACATACAAATTTTGGAATGGCAAGGAGGAAGGCACCATTGCCAATGTAGGTGGAATTTTCATTGATTTCTCCTAAAAAGGCCATTGATTTTGGCATACTCAAACTGCTGGTGTTAAGGAAAGACGTTGGTGAGCAATTAGAGTAAGAGGAAGAGTGAATGGTCAGGCCCACTATGCCTCAAATGGTAGGGCCTAGCCAATAATAGGAAGCAAGGTCAAGCACACAACCCATAAGCCATCAAGTCCAACAATTGCCACCGTCCATTAATCACCTTTGAATAATCACTAAGATGGTCAGTTGGGGGAGTCATGATGCCAAAAATTTATTTAGGATCATTGATGATGTCATGTAACCCACTATTTTGGCTGACCCTACAAGTGGACAAATTTCATTAATTTTAGGAGGAGAGTCCTAGTGGTCTTAGTAGATCTCTGGAAATGCTGCATCCTTCCAAGTTAGATTAGAAACTAGTAAAGGTGCCACAGTTGTGGGCATGCAGCACTAGGATGTGATAGGCATAGTATAGGTGGTCGTAGAGCACATAAAAGAATATTTTTAATGTCCTTGTTGTGCCACTAGCAAATTTCACAAGAGCATGTGATGCTCAAGTTTTGGCCAGTTCCTCAATAACTCCTACAGAACATGAGGATGTTTTGAATTGCTTGCTGCAAATAGAACAAGTCATGACTTCCTTGTTTGATATCCCCCAAGATGTCATAGTAGCACAATCAGATCTCATTTCAATAAAATGAAAATTCATCATGGCTAAAGTTAGGGTTGAGCATGTGGAAGCAGAGTTATAAAGATTGTAGGAAAAGCTTATCATTCTACAAGCTGAATGAAGGGATCCTTTCCAATTCATCACAGCTGACTAATTGGATGTTTTCAAAATTAAGCAACTGAATAAATTGTTGGAAGAAAATAAAAAGGTGACAAGGGAGAAAGAATAGGCTGACTGTGATGCTTCCAAGGCATAAGCTCAAACATACACATATGCTAAAGCTCTCAAGGCCTTACAAGAGGAGAATAAACAACTTACTACTGAAAATCTTCAGTTGACAATAGTTGAGAAACAAAAGAATGTTCTCAAAGAAATTTTCTAATAGATGCAAGAATAATTATTTTAGGTCAAAAAAGATATGAATTGCTTAACTAGGGAAAATAGAACCATCTCCATGAAGGAGGTTCATTCCATCCATAAAAAGATGCCAATAGAGATAAGTGTGTGGAAAAATGAGGCCAAGAAGCATGAGAAGCTAAAAGAGCACTTCCGTGATCAAGTGGGGATGTACAAAGAAATCATCAAAAAGGAGATCCATATGGCTAAGGCTCACATTAACTCTTTCAATTCTCAACACACTGACTAGAAAGATGTATTGGATACATATGCCTTCATCCACCAAGCATAATAGAAAATTTGAGACCTACAGATTCAAGACTTAATAGAGTACATGGAGTTGGTAAATCTACGATATGCCAACTTAGCCATGTTAATAGTAGGATGCCCGAGAATTGAGCTTGAGAAATAGGTAGCTACCACTTATGTTAAGTATGAGATAGAGTTTGCTGAACATAAGAAAACATTGCAAAAATTAGAAGTTGCAAACTCTAAATTAGAAATGGCCAAAGCAAGCTACCATGACCAAAAAGATGTAGTAGCAAACTTGGCTTGATGGCTAATAGATTGCCATAAATTATGAGATAAAGCCAAAGCCTATGAGGAGGAATGATGATGGTTTTCTATGTGGTATGTTAAAGAAAACCAGATGTTTCCATAGCTACTATGTCTATAGGAGGTTCTAGCCCCATCAAACATTGGGACATTAGCATGGACTATGCACGATCCTCAGATACAAGAAGAGAAACTATATGCACTTCTCACTCATCAACAATCTCAGAAGCCCATAGGGCTAGACAAAGGGAAAGCACCAATGGAGAAGCCACCACCTCTAGGAACCACATGAGTTCCAACATTTTACATTTTGTATTTTTTGTTTTGTATCCAAGTTTTGTGTTTCACATACTATGGCATGGTTAGTCAATAGTAGTCAGTAATCCCATACCTTCATAATGTTCTGTAAGGGGTTTGTTTCTCATTGTATTAACTCAAGGATGATTTTTTATTTAGTCATGGGGGTATGATGAATCATGATTTGCCAGGCCCTGATATCGAGTACGTGATATCATGGCCTAGGTACAATATCGTATACGCAATATCATGATTCTTGTGTTAGCCTATAAATATAGCACTTAGGTGCACAGTTGAGGGGAGAATTTGAAGAGAGTTAGAAGTTCTTTTGTTTTGGTAGTTTAGTTTTTAGTTTCTTTCTTTCAAGCTACTCATTCCTAGTGCATGCCCGTAGTGTAATGTTTGTAATTGTATGACACCTTTGTTCAAGTGTGACATACTTGGTCATGTGCATGATCGAGAATAAAGATCAAGATTACTTTCATCATTGCAGCATTCACTTAGATTAATTATGTTGTTTTAATTATTTAATGTCTTAATAGTTGATTTATTGATATTTACTTTTCCTGTGATTAAGTGGAATGTGTACACCTTAATTACAAGTGTTTAAGTGTGAATACTTGGCATGTCTAGTAGTAATCCCATGAAGTCCAAGATGTGTATGGATGGTTAAGGATGGATACCATCGCCGTAGGCTAATTTAGGTTTTTCTTCCATTATTATCTTAATCAATTGATCTTTTCTGTTATCAGGAGTAATGTAGAATTAGGACAACATTATATGCCTTACTTTGGACTAAACCATATGTGACAAAGCTACCACTAGTTCAAGAGGGAAGATAGCGAATTGCGATCAACGTATAACTATCAAGGTGCCACAACTAGTCCATCTGTGGAGTTCAACCAGATCATGCGTAGATGCTCATATTCATATGGTTGAGTGTAGGGGTACCTTGTCGCTCATCAATTAGGTAATTCCCAATTATTATTTTGACTATTATTTTATGGTACCCTTATGTGTCACACCATAATATGGTTGTTTGATTTCAAACTCTTTACCTCTTACTTAATAATAAATATTTATACAATTATTTTCTTATGTAAGCTATTATTTTTTATTATGTAGTAATTTTCTATATAAGCTATGTGAATGTTGTTAACTATATATAGCTATAAATGCTATGATAATGCATGTTATTTTTATTGATGACTTGATTTATTTATTTTAGCAAGTTTATTTACGTTAACCTTTTCTATGGTTATGTGTGACTATATTTAATATATAGCTTGGATAAATAATCTACTTTAAATATTTTTGGAAGAAAAATTTAGAGTTTTTACATGCCAAATTCTCTCAATGGTTTATCAATTTTGACGTCTTTTAGTGAAGTTTTTTGTAGTATAATTTCTTTGATGAGGAATGATCTAAAGATGGAAAATGCTAAGGCCTCTTAGATCATAGAGACTATGAAGAATTCTAAAGCTTTTGATTTTGTTTTACTTGATGATTTATAGAAATACTTGTCAAAATATATCACTTCATGATACATATTTCTAAAGATTATTAGATTTGTTTGCTTGAATAAGGGTTTTATAATAGTGATTCAGACTATCCTTGAATGTTATGGAATTAATGTTTTGCATGATCAGTACTTTCTGAATATTTTTTGCTTGTTAAATTAGTAAGTTATGAAATGGTTAAGAAACAATTGAATCTTAAAGTTTTCATGGATCAATGTAATATTTTTATTACTTAGAAATGAAGAGTGAATTTTGATCTATATTCTTTTGATTATTCTAAAACTCCTTGATGGATTAAATTAGAAAATCTTTCTCTTCTTGTTTAAAGTATTGAAAGAGAAATTTTTGATAGCATTAGTACACTCCTAAGGATAAAGTGAAAAACATTACTATATGGTGTATAGTGCACATATTATTTTGTAGAGATTAATTTAAGGAAAAAGAAGACTGAATTAAAACTTAAGATCAATAATCCATGTTTTTTCCAAAAGTTACATATTATAACTTATGAGGACATTATAGCTATTTTCATTATGAGTGTCATGTTATTGAAATCTATCTCATTTTCAATAAAAATGTGATTCATGAGGAAAAAATAACAATTCTTGAGAATGGAGAGATGACCAAGAGAGAGTGGATGAGAACATTGGATGAGTGCAATTGATGATTGCAACTTCAAGATCAACTTGTGATGTGTTGATCCTTATGTTCTTTTCTCTTATATCTAACTTGTGTGTTGCGATCTTAGTCTCAAGTTTGTGGGAGAGATTCTCTATTGGTTGGATCTTGTATTAAGAATAGCCATTGTATGGTTGTAGAGCCTCATGCTTTACAGTATTGATTAAGTGTGATAGGTTTTGGGTGTTTGTGGGTTTTGTGAACCATGTGATAATATTCTAATAAAGTAATTGAACATAGCTAGTTTTCTTAATGTTTAGCAAATAGTTTTATCTTTGCATATTATATAGATATATTATTTAAAGGTGATTATTTTTAGATTTAACCTACTTCAGCATTATTAGTATTAGGGCCTAGGATCTATTATTATTTTTATTTTTGTTTGAGAATTTGATCACTTTTAGATGACATCCAAGAAGAAATAGGTGTAAGCTCTACATTGGGACATGGAGAGCATGAAGTCTATCTTCCATATGATGGTTACTCAATTAGATGAAATCAGTGTGAAGGTAAACCAAAATGCCAATCTTACTCATATCTAAACTTATAAAGGTGAAGAGCATGTATGTTCAAATAAAGAAGTTTCATAGCCAAGTAGAGATCGAGTAGATGAAAAGGAAGGACAATCTAGCTATGGAAGTATAGGAAATCATCAATGAAGTATTCTAGTAGGAGAAAATCCTATTCCTCATATGAAAACTCCAAGGGCTCTAGTAGTGTTAAATACTACTTCTTCAAGCAAGCTTGATGAGGAGGATAAGGCAAGACTTACTAAAGTTTTTAGAAATGTTGCAAGACTTTCATACATGGAGTTGAAGACTTTTAATGGTGTAGATGACACCAATGCTTTAATGAGTTAGCTGAAGGCACTTGAGAAGTATTTCTAGTTAAAATAGGTATCAAATAACTTGGGGGTACCTATTTTTGAATCCATATTAGAAGGCATGACTTCTACTTAGTGGGAAAAGGAGTTCCAAGGTTATGAAAGATGAAATGGTTAACCTATCAGATACTAGGATTTGATGAAATACATGTTAAAAAGAAATTTGAGAAATATTTTCAAAGAAAAAAAACCATTTTAAAGTTAAAATTCCTAAGGTAAGGTGACAAGGATGTTAAAGAATTCTATATCAAATTTTGTAATCTCTTCCATTATGCTAAGGTAAATAGAGAAGAATATGAGTAAGCTTCAATCTTTTTATCAAGTGTCAAAATGATGTACTAGTAAGAGTTGTCCTTTTCTGAGACACAAATTGTTGATGAGGCTTATGACTTGACACTCAAGGATAAGATGAAATTGGGTGGATTTAGAGATAGGAGAAAATAAAATTTTAAAGGAAAGAAGAAGGGATCTAGATTTGATAATATATCCAAGATGAAATTTGAAGACAAGGAGGATAGACAAGATAAGAAAACTAAAAGAGGTGATGAGAAGGAAAAAGCCAAGTAGTATGATTGTAAGGGAGGTAAAGGTCAAGGTAGCAACTCATAAAAAAATTAGTACTTCAAATGTAGAGAATGGGAACATAAGTAATGGGAACATCCACTTCACAAGGTAGCCAAGGAAAAAGATGTGTCAAGCATGGACATGGAGAAGACATCAAGCTAAGCTCTTCAAAGAGCTAATCCTAATGCTTCAAAAATTAATGATGTTTCTAAATTTAATTCTTGTGCATTCATGGGAAACATAAATAGAGTAGATCATCCTAATAGGAAATTGTTGTCTTAGATTGGAGCTAGTTGCTTGCTTACTAGGGAATGAATTCATGTTTTGATTGATGGAGGAGCCAAAGAAAATGTTATTTCTTCTATGGAAATTTCTAAATTAGGTTTGATAACTAATCCTCATCCAAGAACCTATAAGGTGCATTGGTGATGAGATGCGGTTTGCATCGGCCATGATATCGCATACGCGATATCGTAGTCGACGTGATATCGCGTACGCGATATCGCAGCCGACGTGATATCGCATCCCCTGCGATATCGCATACGCGATATCTCGTCCTTCCCTATGATATCGCGTACGCAATATCGCAGTCAGCCACCATGTCTATAAATAAGAGGTGGCTCTCCCTTGTTTGGGGATCCCAATTTTAGAGTAGTGAAGCTCTGGCAGTTTGATCCCTCCAGAGTTAGAATTTTTCCCGTGTTTGCCTGCAGTGTGGTGAATGTGATTGTACCGTGTCTTTATTCGAGTGTACCGTACTTGGACACGCACATGACTGGCAATAAAGATCGAGATTACTTCATCATTGCAGCATTCACTTAGTTTATTTATTTGTTATTTAATTAATGTTATTTATTGCTTTCATAGCGTGGTGTGAGTACGACTTAACTACGAGCATCT
>MNCI01001745.1:201975-295332 GCA_015680685.1 Gnetum montanum | reverse complement strand
AAAGTGTGTGAAATCCAAGGTGATACATATGGACCAGCTTCAATATTTCCAATATGCAAGGATCCTCATTTCCCATTTATTAATCCTAGCCATACTCAACCATTTAGTTATGGGGGGTACCCCCCCATTTCAATAACAAGCAGGATTAATAAATATTTTTAATTTTCTTTAATTTCTCATCTTTTTGTTTTCCAGTTTTTTCCTTTTTCAAATTTTTGTTTTATCTTTTTGTGTGTTTTTCTTTTTCTGTTTTTGTAAGTAATCTCATCTATGAATAAAACACTCATGTGGATCGTTGGTTGAGATGTGTTTTATGTTATTAAGTCATGAGTGATCAATTATTTTGAAATAGTGAGCCCACTACATCCACTCACCCACTCTATAAATAAGAGGGTCTGTTCGAGGGTACAGTGATATTCTTGAAATTTTTAAAACTTAAAATTAATTTTAATTTTTGTGTTCATTGTACCCAGAATGAAGAAGGATGGACCACGAGGGAATGATTAGGGTGTGACATCAAGGGGACGTGTGGATTCTCTTTGGTGACATTTGTGGGAGTTATCATGCAATATGGTTGTACTAAGATCCTTGTAGATCTAACGAAAAATGGAAGAGTAATCAAAAGGGCACTTGAACATCAAAAGCTATTCTAGGGGGTCCCACTGGAAAGACATGCACCCATGCCTAAAGGTTAGCAGCTTTTCTGGATTCAGTAAAGAGAAAAAGAAGAAGAAAAGAAAAAGAAGTGCCATAAAACAAAAATTACTCCTCCCTTGTACTAAATGCCAAGTGATCGTATGCCTTGTTGTTATGGTACTCTCATAGTTGTTCATCATGGGATAAAACAATGCAATGTCACTATGTAGAAGGATGGACTTGGTCTTGATTTTGGAATGATGGGATAATGACACCTTAATCATGCTTTTCACACAGGATTCATTGTACCCTTGGTCAGTTACCTCATGTCCCGATCTCCACGATCCCTTTCTATACTTCGTCTCATCTCACTGTTCGTGTAATTGTAGCTCGTGTCCCATGTAACATAGAATTTTCATCTCATTTCGGTGATATTTACATGTGTGTGTTTTGTGGAGTTAGTGCAGATTACCTCTAACCCTTCTAGTGCCCACGAACACTTTAAGTGTGATTACACAAGGGCATAATAGGTTGAAACCTACTTTGGGGAGGACCCGCTTGTGTAATTTTGTTGTAATCTTCATTAATTCTCTCGATTAAACACACAATTTCTTACCCTTAGCTTAGTTTTCATAATTTTCTTTCCCATTTATTAACCCTCCAAACTTTAACGTTCCAATGTTCCATTACCTTCCCTTTTCTTCATAACTGCCAAATTTTTAATTGTTAAATTCACATCTTTATCATTCAAAGTGCCTCTCGAATTTATGTAATTAACCTTGGATACATTAATTCTTGTTAATGTCCTCATTTTACACATTAATTTCAAGAAATATCATTAAAAATTCGGTCTCTTTCAGGTGTCTATCTAAAGTTGAGACGAGATATCGCGTACGCGATATCGCGTCCCATGAGATATCGTGTACGCGATGTATCGTACGCGATATCGCGTCCCCTATTCCTATAAATAGGAGCTCCCGCCATAACACTTAGCTTCATTTGGCATTCACGCAAGGGGGAAGTTTTTGAATTTTTTCTCTGCGACTTGCGCTTGAGTGACCCTTGCTTTTTCAGCGATATCTCGCGCGTTGGTACTCCGATTTGAATTTCGTTTGAACCTTCTTGAACTTGGAGTGTTCAGTTTAGTTGTGGGGGATAGACACTTGCCAAAAAGTGCCTAACTTTTTTGAAATTTTTCATCACCCAAAGGACATCAATTAGGGTAATTAATACTAACACTTAGACAAATTGTGCCAAAAATCATATAACCTTAAGTATACTAGAAGATTAAAATGAAATCCACCTAAGTCGTAGGACCCATCATTATAATTTTTGGGCACAATCACACAATAATAAACGATCTTTAATTAAGAAAAGTAGTAAAGTATAACTTGATTTCCTAAACAACCTTACTAACGTTTGGCCCGTGTGATTGCAGATGGTCCCGAAACGCTCTCAGTAGAAGAGTCCGACCCAAGGTGGAGCGAAACAACCTAGGAGAGGTCGAAGGAAAGCCCCTGTCGGACAACATAATGAACAGGAGGTGCATTCATTCAGCATCCATCAAAATGAACCTTCTACTAGACGATCCGGGCAGGCGTAAGGAGGAGCTGTTGTGCCTGAACTGGGACAACAACTCACGTTACCCCCGGAATGTGTTCAGGCTATTCACACGAAGTCCACAATCGCTTCGGTGATTGTGGAACTCAACTTCAAATCTTTTGTAGAGTTCACTCCTGAGGCTGTTAGGGATCACCTCAAAGGGTCTCCCTTATGGCCCGTCCTCTCTGAACAAGGTGCCTGGTACTTAGGAGAAACGTACCTCTTTTGGCACAAAAAGGAGCAGGGCACCACGGTAAACATTGGTGGTGTGATAGTCGATTTTTCTGCACAGGCGATTTCGGAAGTGTTAAACCTTTCGAATTCAGGCCCCCACGTTGCTTGGTTATCTACTCGATCAGACCCTGATGTGCAAAAGGATTGGCTAGAAAGGGCTTATGGCAGAGATAAAGCTTTTGGTGAGCTAACCATGGAAGAGAGAGTTTATTTCAAAATCGAAACCTATCACCTCTTCCCCACAAAAGGTTTAAAAAGAATATCAACGTATGCCGCAAGAGGATGTGTATTGTTGATGGGAAATGTTAACGCTAACCTTCCTCATTTATATTTGACGGAGATCCTAAGGCGATTCGAAGAACGGAAGACAGGAAAAATGGCACTCCCTTTTCCCTCTCTTATCAGAAAACTGTGTCGTCGGGCTGGGATTCAGGGATATACAAATGATGTCCTCCGAAAAGCCCAAAATGCTTCTTACGCTGAATTGTTAAAGGCGCCAGCTCCAAGAAAGAGCACTGGCGAAGAGTTGGTACCAGATGAAGAAGATGAAGAACAAGTGATTGAAACCCCTGCAACTCAGCTTGCAGGACCCAATCAACCTCCATCCATAGCTCCCAGCCAACAACAAGAAGCAGAACCCGGTACAGGCCAGGATTAGCCGTCACCGCAAGACTATAGACCGTCGATGAGCCATTTGAGGGCCATTGCTGAGATGGTCAGTTGGGGAAGTCGTGATGACGCCAATCTCTTCCGTGTCATCGATGATGCCAGCTAGCCTACAATTTCAGTGAATTGCACAAGGGGAGAGTTGTCACTGCAGACAGGAGGAGGGGAAAGTAGATGGTCACAACAGATCTCTGGAAACGCGGCATCTTTTCAAGTGCAATTAGAGACTGGTGAAGGGGCCACTGTGGTGGCATGCAACACCAGGATGCTGCGGGAGTAGTTGAAGTGGTCGCATACCACATCAAAGAGTCTTTTAATGTACCTGTTGTGCCACCGGCAGATCTTTCAGGAGCACAGGATGCTCAAACCATTGCCGGAACCTCAATGACTCCTTCTGAACATGAGGATGTATTGGACAGACTGCTTCAAATAGGACAAGTTTTAACGTCCCTGTTTGACATCCCCCAGGATGTAATGGCAATTCAGTCAGGCCTCATTTCAACAAAGGGGAAACTGGTCATATCTAAAGTGAGGGATGAGCATGCTGAGGCTGAAGTGCAAAAATTACAAGAGCAGCTCATTGCCTTACAAGCAGCACAGCGGGATCCCTTGCGATTGGTTCCCGCAGACCAGTTAAACAATTTTAAAATCGAGCAACTAACCAAATTAATTGCAGAAAATAAGAAGGTGGTAGAAGAAAAGGAGACGACCACTTGGGATGCCTCTATAGCAAAGGTGCAAACTCATGCACATCTTAAGGCACTCAAGGCCTTGCAAGAAGAGAATAAGTAGTTGGTTGTAGATAACCTTCGGTTGACTTCTGTGGAGAAGAAAAAGAATGTTCTCGATGAGCACTTTCATCGACTGCGAGAACAATTCATTCGGGTCAACCAAGATGTAAGCCGTTTAGCCAAAGAAAATCGAACCCTCTCAATGGAGGAGGTACGCGCTATCCGACAGAAATCAGCCATCGAGATTAGTGCATGGCAGAATGAGGCTAAACGACATGAGAAGTTGAAGGAGCACTTCCATGACTAGGTGGGGATGTATAAATAGATCCTGGAGAAGGAGATCCATATGGCCAAAGCTCAAATCAACAACATCAGTGCTCAGCACACTGATTGGGAAGCCATTGTGGACACTTATGCCTATGCCCACCAGGTGGAAATTAAGAACCGAGACCTGCAGATCCAGGACTTAACTGAATACATGGAGTTGGCAAACCTTCGATATGCCAACCTGGCCATGTTAATAGTAAGGTGCTCGAGGTCAGAGCTTGAGCAGCAGGTAGCTTCCACCTACATCAAATATGAAGCAGAATTTGCAGAGCGAAAGAAGTTGGATGAAAAACTAGATGTTGCAAATTTTGAACTCGCGGTGGTAAAAGAAAGCTACCAAGGACAGAAAGATGTGGCAACCAACTTATCTCGATGGCTGATAGAACTTCATGAATACAAGGATAGAGCCAGAGCCTACAAAGAGGAACGACAGGTGTTCGTGGCATGGTATGTCAAAGCCAATCAGATGTTCCCGCAACTACCCTGTCCGTGGGAAGTGTCGACTCCATCAAACATCGGAGCATCAGCATGGATGACACAAGACCCTCGGACGGAAGAGGAGAAGCTCCAGGCTATTCTTCAGCGTCATCAACCTTCAAAGCTTGGAGCATGTGACAAAGGGAAAGCACCCATCGAGGAGCCGCCGCCACCAGGAACTACATGAGTTCCACATTTTTGTAGTTATAGCATTTTTTCTCTGTGTTGTGTCTTCCCACACTGCGGCATTAGTCCATTTCTTTTTCTAGTTAATAATCCCATACCTATCCACTGTGTAATCACTGAAGCTTGTTCTCCTTGTAACTTGAGGATGAGTTTTTATTCAGTTGTGGAGGTATTCAGTCGAGGATATCGCATCCTTCCCTACAATATCGCGTACGTGATATCACAGTCAGCCGCCATGTCTATAAATAAGAGGTGGCTCTCCCTTGTTTGGGGATCCCAATTTTAGAGTAGAAAAGCTCTGGCAGTTTGATCCCTCCAGAGTTAGAATTTTTCCCGTGTCTACCCGCAGTGTGGTGAATGTGATTGTACGGTGTCTTTATTCGAGTGTGCCGTACTTGGGCACGCACATGACCGACAATAAAGATCGAGATTATTTCATCATTGCAGCATTCACTTAGTTTATTTATTTTTTATTTAATTAATGTTATTTATTACTTTCATAGCGCGGTGTGAGTACGAATTAACTACGAGCATCTACGGGTGTGTACGGCTAGTTAAGGAATCGGTTACTCATCACGATTAGTCTCTCACCCTTAAACTCCTAGAAGTGGAACGAGTACGACTTGATTACGAGCATTTAAGTGTGACTGCTTGGTAGCCCAGTGGTGTAGCTAGGGGGATCTACGCTTGGTAACCCAGTGGCTTATTTGGGGCCTGCGCTTGGTAATCCCAGTGGCGTACCTAGGCCTATGCTTGGTAGTCCCAGTGGCAGTCGTGCACGAAGTCCAAGATGTGTACGGTTGATCAAGGAATCGGTTGCTCATCACACTTAGGCTAGATTAGATTTTCTTACCCTTTCCCTCTTAGTTTATATTAGTTAATATTATTTTCCATTACCATCAGGAGTAGCGTTAGAATTAGAACACATCATACACCTCATCTCAACTAAACCATACGTGACATATGCAAAACTAGTCTAGATGGGAAGACAACGTACTGCGACCGAAGGCTAACTATCTAGGTGCTACAACTAGTCCATCTGCTGAGTTCGACCGGATCGCGTGTGCGACGCTCATTTCATATGGTTGAGTGTAGGGGTCCCTCGCCACTCATCAATTGGTTATCTAGAGATTTTTCTCAAAAGGTAAGGGAACAATGTACTTTGAAATTTTAAATTGAAAGTTATCATGATGTGAAATGTGATGTGGTTTTAATAAATTATGTAGATGTAATTATTGATAGAACTTGGAATTTTGATAATGGTGCTTGTTGCACTTGAAAACTTTGATTTCTAGAAAAATTGAAAATCATAGACATGGAATAGTTTTGACCTTGAATCCCAAGGGTCTTTGAGAAAGAGGATCCAAGGTACTCTGGATGATCTAGTCAATCACCCAAGGACTTGAAGAATGTAAATGGAGGTAAAAGATGAAAATAAAATTGCAGATTTGAATGAAAATAAACATAGAAATTAAAACATAAAATGAATTTTTCACAAAAAATGAACTATAAAATTTATTAAAACAACAATATGCTTAAAGTATAAAGTTCAAAGATGTATAGATTATGTGCTTAACTGCATAAGAAGCTTTCTTAGATGGAGATTAAATCCTATTAGAGCTAGTAGGGTATGTTCTATAATCAAATTCCATGATCTAGGTACTTTCCAACTCTAATCACTAAGAACTCCTTGTTGGTTTTCACTTCAATCTACAACTTTGGTTACCTATGGTGTAAATGATGGTGCTTGAATCTTATTACAATGATAATACACTGAGAGTCTCTAATTCTCAAGTATATTCTAATCTACTTCAAAAGTCTTAAAAATTCCAAATGAATTTAAGATGCTCAAGGTTGCAAAGATTGTGAGGTTGCAAAAATGTTTGGAATCTGAATAATGTGTTCATGTTTAGCTTTTATAGGCTTTATGATTGCTAATTTTAGGTTGCAAATTTATATCATGATTGCTAACAAATTGGTGTTGTTTGTAGGTGTAATAGGTCTTAATTCTCAATGTAGCTATCCATTTGTGCCGAATCTTGACACCCCAGGGCCATCAAAACCACATTAGATACTAAAAATAGTAAATGAAATTTTATTACTATGCTGAATTCACCTTAACTACATTGACCTTGGAGAGCTATGTTGGAATTATTAAAATTTTCTTGGAAATATGGTGACTTTGTTGGTCATGTGAAGATTGTTGAGAATTTGTGATGACTATGTTGGCCATCCTATAGCTACTAGAAATTGTGATGACTATGCTAGCCATTGTTGGGAAAATGGAAAACCCAACAATTCCAATGTTGGGTATGTGTAACTCCTAATAAAGGTCATGACCATCATAAAATCCATGGAAATACCAAATATGATACTCCCCAAGGAATTTCCAGCCTTCCCAAGCTTAAATATAGACATGACATCTCTTTTTCCACTTGGGTAGTAAGGTAGTAGCAACTTATGAGGCATTTCTTAGTCCCAAAAAGTTAAAGTATGCAAGATTATAGCTCATAAAACACAAACATTACATTTATAATAAAATCTTACCTCAAGTTGAGTGGTGAAGGTTACAACTCATAACATGAATTTTCTTGGTGGTGTTTCATTGGCCCCTCTTTGTTAATGTTTTGAGGATTGACTTAAGAGACATCAAAAAAGAATGCAAAACACCATCATAGGTCCATCACTAGTGTTCTTTCTCTGTGCTTAATTTAGTAATGTCAAACCATGTCAAAGAGTGCTCGTGATGATGAGATAAGCTTATGATTATATGATATAGAATAAATGCCATATTTTCCTACCAAGAAATGGTCATGAGGATTAACAATGAGTTCCATACCTTAACATCATGGTTATATCATGGTGGTGATACACTGGCCACTTAATATGATCTTTGTGCTTTGTGCTTTGAAGTGTTTGTTACTAGATAATGCTTTTTGAGGAACCAACACTCTATTTCAAGGTTTCTTTTGCCATTAGGCTTCTTCTTTTGTATGTTTGGATCCAATGATCTATCTTTTGGTCTTCACTAGCCTCCCAACTTCTTTGTAATTTTCTTCTCCATCTTTTTTTATGGGGTGAAAGCTTCATTGGGTTTCATTATCAAGGTTCAGCTTGATATGGTTTTGTCATTGGATGAGATGTGTTACATCCAATGAACTTGATGGTGGAGCATGACAAAGGATATGTGAAATGGTCATAATGCACCAGTGTCAAACATAGGTCAACATTGTTATTTAGTGTAAGAAATTTTATAATCAAGCTATGGGATTGGATTCTAAGAAAGGTAATGGAGTGATATGAAATAAGCACTCTTGGCAAGATAGGATATGCTAACCGAATCTTGCACATCATGGTCATGTGGTAACTTGCTACTATGATGATTTGCATCTTTACGATGACTCTAGACTTCATCTTGTAAGCACAACTCTAAGAGAAAAACAAAATAAGACAAAGAAAACATGTTATTCCAAAATCATGCATAAGATTGTATGGAAGGACCTACAAATTAGGATAGTATAGGTCTAAATCATTACACCTAAAAGGGATTTGTATCTTGCATTATAGATGTTATAGAGTTTCACAATGCACTTGTTATAAAAAAAGAGATAGAGGAGAGAATGTTGGCTCACTTGTTATTGGTCACTATGGTCATGGATTTTAATGTCAGTACTTGCAATGAAAATGTGTTAGATGTAATAAGGTTTTAGATATGAATCACTGATTAGATTGGCCAACTCATTTTCATTCATGTCTACCACTCTAAAAGCTCCATCACCATAGGCCTTAGTGATCAAGCAAGGCCCTTGCCAATTAGTTGAAAACTTGTCTACATGCTCATAGATATCCTTGAGGAAATGGTCTTCCTCCTTGGTCTTTTATTTGTTTAGATCATGATGGTTCTATTTATTCTACCTCTCCTAGTATTGCTCAATGTGAGAAAGTATCTGTACTCATTGCTCTTTGATGAGCAACAAGAAGTCCCTACATCCAACCATACAAATCACTAGCATTCACTAAGAGATCTAGTCAAATTTCATAGACTTTAGCTCTCTAGGTGAACTGGGTCTAGGCAATGAATTTAGTAGGTGTGATCATTGTCTTCTTAATTTCACTTATAAAGTGCAAGGGTATGGTTAGTTGTAACTAAGGCATATGATTTTTATCATTTTATGTTTTTTATTTAATTTTTCCAAGTGTTGAAAATAAAGTAATTAAATGATTAATTAATCTAATAAATTACTAATTCTTAGCTAATCCTAACATAAGCATCAATTCCATCTACTATACACATCTTGAACATGTTACAATGCTACTGGGTTATTAAGCATTAAGCACTATTGAGATTACCAAGCATCAAGTGTATGCTTGAGATGGTCATACTTATGTATATTAATTATTCAAAATTATTAGTTATTTAAATTCATTAAAGTAAAGTGCATAAATAATAAATGCATTAAGTAAACATTAAGCTAAGTCTAAGTGTTGCAATATTTATGAAGAAATCTTTTCTTTATTACTAATCACATCAAGGTGCTTAGGTACATCAGTGCTTGAATAAAGATCCATACACTTCTCACTTCTACTATGGATACTTCAAAAATATTCTAACTCTCAAAAGGAAAAATTACAAGAAGTTTTCTATGCTACTAATGAATGAATGCCATAAATGTGGTTGGTGAGTGCATATTTATAAGCAAGACAAGACACTACGTTAATGCGTACATGTCAATGTGTCAAACCATGTATGGATGGGATCATGCCAATGTAGCCCAATGATAGAAATTCATCACTCTTTGATCGAATCCTGATCAATGGTATGTAGCTCCTTATTCTTTTTATTGTTAATGAAGTCCAATAGAGCCACCCTCAGTGATGGAACTTGTAATTCAAGAGGTAAAACAACTTTAGAATCATAAATTAGGCTATATGGGGTTAGACTAGTTGTGGTTCGATACATTGTTTAGTATGAACAAAGTACATGGATAAGCCTCTCATGCCACTTGTGTCTAATATTTTTTAGCATCTTTTTTAGCAAGTTTATCATGGCCTTGTTGCTAGCTTTAGATTATCCATTGGCTTGAGGGTAGTTTGATGATGAAAAGAAATGCCTAATGCCTAGGTCTTGATAAAAGGTTTGAATTTCTTAGCTACTAAATTGTGATTAATTATATGTGACTATGATCATAGGTATGTCAAAATGGGCTACTATTTTGTTAAGTATGAATCTACATACTTTTTAAGGTGTTTTCTTCCTTAGGGAAATAGCTTCAACCTAGTTTGTAAAGTATTCAGTTACAGTGATGATAAAACTATACCATGCAAAAGACTTAGGCATGATAGGTCCAATGATATTCAATCCCTGCCATTGAAATGGCCAAGTTATATAAGTGTTGTGTAACTTAGTTGGTAGCATGTGTATTAGGTTGCTATGTCATTGATATGTGTCAAATTTTTTGACCTTCTACAGGCAATTGCTCTTCATATAGGGCCAAAAATAGCATAGTCATCTAACTTTAGTTATCATGGCCCTAGGTACTATATGTCCCCCATGTACATCCTCATGAACTTGCTCAAGTATCATGTGGGATTTAGTTTTTCCTAAGCACACTAACAATATGACATCATAGGATCATCGACATAAGGTGTTATCACCCACAATGAGATACTACTTTGATCTTTCATGTACAACATTCTTTTTAGAAGTAGTGAAGCCCTATGGAGATTCACCATGCCTAAGGTAAAACTTAATATTATCATACCACTCCTTTTGAGGAGTGGTATTGATAGAGGCTATGCAATTTCCATTAGTGTTGTATGTGATGGAAATAGCATAGTTCATGGTTAATTAAGGAAACTTGCTAAACACATCTAGTGTCATGCTAAGGGCTAGAGTTGGAATGGAATCCATTAATGTGTTTTTGGTTTAGGGTATATTTTGGATACCAACATCTATAAATTGTTACATTAGTTTATTTCCTAAGTCACATTAAGGTTGCAAATGTTTTTCTTTGCATGTATGAACCTCTATTACTTGGCTAATCATTAGGTGTTTGATTCTTAGGTCACAAGCTATGATCATTTCCCTAATTAATCCTTCATATTTTTCCATGTTGTTGATACATGGGAATTAAAAATGATAAGTGAATGATTGTATTTCACTTAATAGGAATGTTATGATGGTGGCTGCATGGGTTCCATGGGTAGTTAAAGCTTTGTCAAAGTCCATAATTTCCTCATAGCCCTTGGCTACTTCACTAATAATGTTGACATGCTCATTGAGGAACTCAGCATTAATGATTGCATCATTTTCTATTGGGAAAATAGTTAGTTATGTAGCTATGGCTTGACCTTTTTTTGAGGATTGAGATATGTAGTAAAGGTCAAACTCCACTGTTATGGCTTTCTATTGATCTATATAACTACTTTCATAGATATTGATCGTTATGGCTCTAAGCATATTATCCTTGTAGATGAAGTTTACTTGGCTACTAAAGAGGTAGTGTCTCCACTTCTTCAATGAGAAGACTAGTTCTAGACAATATTTCTTTATTTCAGTGTACAGGTTTCATAGGTAATCAACACATGGCTTAGGTAGTATATAGAAAGCTCTACTCCATCTGCTTTTTGACAAAGAAGAAATGTAATGGATGTGTCAGAGATAATAAGATAGACATAAAAAGGTTTATCCTTTTGTGGTGAATAAACCATGGGTAGTTGTGCCAACTCTTACTTAAGGTTTTCAAAGACTTCTTAGCATTAAGCCATTCACTCATAGTGAACTCCTTTCTTAAGCAAATGTTGCATAGGTTGTAACTTATCCATAAGCTTGATGATGAACCTACAAAAAAATTACAATCTACCTTACAACTCCTGATTCCCTTAAGTTTAGTTGATGCTACCAAGTTGGATATGGCCTTAACCTTATCAGGATCAACATGTATTCTTGATTTAGATAGTACAAAGTCAAGAATTTTACCAATTAATCCTAACTTGGTTGTATCTCAAGAACCCATCCATGAAGGATAATTAGGCATGCCTGATCATAGTATCTAAAAGTTGATGAATCCTAGGCAAAGGAAAATCATCCTTGATGGTTGTCTTATTTAGGTCCCAAAAATTGATACAAACATGTATACTTCCATTTTTCTTAGGAACTTCCACTATGTTGGACACCCATTTTGTCTAATCAACATCGTTAATGAAATTAGCTTGATATGGTTTTGTGATTTCATCATAAACTACCAAGATGAATCTAGTATAATCTTATAAACCTTTTATTTAACTAGCTTGATACTAGGGTTGAGCATGATGTTGTGTTGCACTAGGCATGGGTCAAGCCTTGGATTTTCTTCATATGACTAGGCAAAGGCCTTTAATGTTGTCTTGGAGGACCTTGGTGATGTCTCAAGCCTATTGAGGTTCTAGTGAGAAACTTAGTTTTAGTGTTTTCTCCTCACCATTATGTGTCATAATAGGAACCTCAACTAGAGAGTTTTAGTAATGTTGCCAGCCTCAAGGTTAAGGGTTTTGACTAGGTTTTTAGGACATTCTAGAGGTTTATCTATTGAAGCCATGTGGTTGACAAGACTGTCAGGCTCAAGATTTAGGTAATGAAGGTTAATAAATTATTCAACATCATGGTGGGGTCTACTTAGGCTCAAAGGTAAACTAATTTTCTCCTAGGTGTCCATGCTCCAATCTTGCATATCAACCATAAGCACACTAAGTGATACTTGGGTGATAAAATGAGTAAATAATGCCAAAATAATGTAAAATACATTAGTAATAATGCATGGATAAGCCAACACACATTACATCAATGGTCAAACAAGGTTTAAACAAGGACACAAAAGTTATAATAGGTAGGTGAAACAAATGGGATGAAACGAAGGCCAAACAAGGTCAAATGAAGGATGAATGATGGTAGAATGGAGCAAAATGATGGCCAAATGATGATCACACTCCATTCAAAAATGTCGTTTAAAAGAAAAACATGGTCAATGGAGGTTACATAAGGGGATTTAAGGTGGAGAAGGTGCATTGAAGGCTAAAAATCATGAAATAAGACTAAGAAAGAGCCAAATGATTGTAAACTATGGTTAAGTGTTGACCAAGTGATGGTTGAGCCCCATCAAATGATGTTAAACAAGATCAAAGCTTGGTTGACTAGGGTCAAGAAAGAGATGGTCAAAAAAATAAGATAAACAAAGGCTAACTAGTGTGGAATACAGGTCAAATGATACCCAAATGATGATCAAGTGGGATCAAATGAAGTTAAATTATGGTTGAACCTTATCAAATGTCATATAACAAGGTCAATCAAGGTCATATTAAGGTGAAATAACATGGACTGATGTCAAGTCATGTTAATTAAGGTAAAATGATGTCATATGATAGAAAAATTTGGTGGAACAAGGTCCAAATGATGCTAAAATGATGCAAATTAAATGAAATAATACCAAATGATTAATTAGTAAAGGCTAACAATGCTTAACAAGGTAAAAACTAGTTGAAGCACCATGTAACAAGGCCAAACAAGTTAGGGTGGAAATCATGTGGGAAAAGATGGCAAAAACTAGTCAATCAGGGTTAGATTTTGCCTGTTTTAGGCCCTAGAAAGTCATAATGGAGGTCTACAAGGTTGATGAGGGAGTTTGGGCACTTGGTGTGGTCATTTTCAGGTTGTTTGAAGTAAAAAAATAAAGTTTTTTCTCGTAACTACTCTAGAGCTCAACTACAACTACACTGGCCAACATAGTTGGGATATGCTCCAACATACTTGGTGTCAAGATGTTGGTTCTAAGATTTGTTATGGTCCATTTTGGGATCCTAATGTTCTTTATGGTTGGTGTGGTGGACTAAGGTTGGAGATTAATGAATTTTAGCATTCTTTTAACTCCCTAGAAATGAAAAATGATGTCAAGACTACCAACTACGCTGGGACTACATTGGCCAGCATAGTCCAATGAGAAAAATAGATATGTGATGTTCCAATGCATAAATTAGTATTCCATTAGCTTCCTAGGGTCGCCCAGGGTCTTGGAAATTTTGAATTAGTCATTGGAAGGTCATAATAGGCTACTACAAGTAACCTTTTGGCACCAACACTCTATGACTATGTTGGCCAACATAGTTGGAGGTGGCTTCAATGTAGATTAATGGAAACTAGTGTTTCTATGGTCAAAAAAAGGTGAAATTGAAGCCAACTTCAAGGTTTTAGTGTTCTAGACTTCCTAAATTAAGCTTTAGGCCATTTTGAGTGTTGTAGTATTATTATAACTACCTTGGAGTAAGAACTATGTTGGCACTATGTAGGCTAACATATTCCTAGTCTACCCAAACATAATTACATATGATTCTTTGCTTTTGATTGGTTTTTGTGCTCAATTGATCAATTTCTTAGGTTCCTAGGATTACTTATGCTCATAACTAGTGTTTAGACTCAAAATGGTTAGTTTTGATGGTTGTTTGAGTATAGATATGGCTACACACCCATGGACTATGCTAGCTAACATAGTCCTAGCATAGGTGTGGGATGTATGATAAGTTTTAGCCATTTTAGCTTAATTTATAGGGTTTAGTAATCTTTGGAGGATCTAGTAGGGCACTAGGAAGTTGATTCAACATGTTTATTACCTATTTTGAAATTCTCATATGGGGACTATGCTAGGACTATGCTGGCCAACATAGTCCTAGGCTTTCCTAGTGTAGTTCGAAGTCTTAGGTATGTTTTGAATAACTTTGGTTCCACTGTTTGGTAGTTCAAAGTCATTAAAGCTCCATGGGAAGGTGTGAAGGCCAAGATTTATCGATCTGAAGGTTTTTTATCTCTTTTGGTTGTTAGCCCTTACCCAACTACACTAGAACTACACTGGCTAGTGTAGTTAGGATCATCCCTAGCATAGTGCCAAGATGGGGGTAGGGTTTATCTTTCTTTTGCTAGGCTATTTTGCATTTCAAGATTACCAAAGATTTTTGAAAGGTGTGAAGTTCAAAGTGTGTCATTCTAACAGTTACTTTTGTTCTATATGTTCATCCCTATCCAACTATATTGGGACTACATTAGCCAATATAGTACTAAGGTTGGAATAGAATTCAACTTATTTTCTATTAATTTTTTGGAACTTTAAGGCCACCAGAGACTTTAGAGGATGTAATGGTTAAGAAATGTCTGTTTGAAGGTCTCTTAGGGTAGTCAGTCATCATATTCTTATTAGCTACATTAGGACGATGCTGGTTAGTGTAGTTGAGAATAGGCTTTAGAATAGCTGGTACAAGATGGATGATTTTGGTGTCTTATTGACTAATTTTATGAAGTTCTAGAACTATTGGAGGTTTTGGATAGGGTTTTAGGCATGGTGTGACTATTCTAGAGTTAGTCAGAAGTTTGGATAGTGGTGAAAGACATAATACATCTTGGAACTATGCTGGCTAGCATATTCAAGCTCTTGGCTAGTGTAGGTACCCAAAATAGCAAATTTTAATGTGAATTTTGACCTTCCTTGATGTTCAATATCCATCAATGTCAACATCCCCTTACCAATTTCAGGCATAGGGTTCTTTGGATTCAAATATGGCATATATGGATGGCTAAGAGGGAGTTCTTGATAATGGTTTTGGTTTAGAATCCATTCCAAGACCTTTAGAGGCTTAAACCCTAGCACAATTATTATGGAGAAACCTAAATCCCAGTGTCTTAGGATTTTTTTTGGCTTATTAAAGAGGCACCTAGTGGGGCCTACATAAAATTTGAATCACTAAACAAATTAATTTTCACTAACCAAACATAGTCCCAACCTTCTAATTATGATCATGGAGTTATGTGGAACTTGTTTGAGTGTTTTCGAGAAACCAAGGTTTTGGTGATTAACACATTAGTTGGAAGTGATCTCCACATTACAGTTTTGCAAAAGTTAAACTTCTTACACCACATGCAACCTATAGTGCATAGCATCAAAGATTTTATCTTGTTCTTGGATTTAAGTACAAATATATTTTGTGTAGCCTAGCAGTCCCATACCATGGGGCAAGTGTAGTTGCTAGAGGTTTTTTAGAATCTTGGAGATTTTGGTTATTTCTACATTGTTCATTCAAGATGTTAAAGAGTAGAGCTTCCATCAACAAGAATCTAGACTTGGATGAGACTAACACATTTTCAAAAGATCTCTCCAACTTATCGTAGCCCTTGATTGATGAAGGACATCTTCAATGACTCCCAAGTACATCACTCTTAGCCATTTCATAAGAAATCTCACTAAAATCCTAGTTGTTTTTGCTTGTGTAGGCTTGTGTGTTAAGTGGAATTTGATTTTGTATAATTCATAAATTAGATCTAGGACATGTTTATGAGGTTTTGATATTTCTTTGATTTTGGAATTGGTTTATGTTGAGTTATAAATTTTGTTGTAGCCCTTTCTATGCATTTTTTGTAGTTTCCCACCAAAAAGAAACTCCTATTTTGTATTTTTTTGCATGAAAATGGTTTGAAATTTTTAATTTTTATGCATTTGGAATTGTAATATGTTGTTTAATGATAAAAAGAGTGGTTTGATCACTAGATTTTGACTTATGGTAAATTTTCTATGAATTTTCCGTAAGTCAATTTATAGGGTTGTCTAGTGTTTTGCTATTTTTATGCCACTTTTCCAATTTTTTTGTGTAAAAATGGTTAATAACTTCTTCTTTTTTTGGGTTGTGGATTTTTTTTATTTTTACTAGTTCAAATGGCTATGGAATCACTAAATTTTTATCTATGGTTGATTTTCTATGAATTTTTTCATAGACTAGTGTACAGTGAAATTTTTGGTTTTTTATGGTCTTACCCTTGTGAAGATGGACAACGTTGATACTTGGAAAAATTATTTTAGTCAATGCACTAGGTTCCTAGGGATTAATAAAGGTGTTAGGAAGGGTTTAGTGTTGGTTTCAATAATTTTTAAAATTTTTCCATATTTTTTATGAATGATTTATTGTAGTCATTTCCTACAGTTTTGGGTTCTTATGCAATTCTTTTGGAATTTTGTTAAGGTTTTGGGTCACTATGCATATTTTTCCTAGGCTTGGTACTATAGAATAGATGATAGATTTTGATGAATGTTATTTTTTGTTAGTTTATAGAATTAGAAAATATTTTTTTAGTTCTAATTTATCAGTTGCAAACTACCTTGTATAGTTGTAATGTTGACTATCAAAATTGCAAACCTTCTTAGGTGTATAGGTAGCGTTGCTTTGGTTTTTGAATTTTAATGGCTATGTTCCAAGGTCCCTAAGGTTATTGATAAATTTTATTTTATCTTTCAATAGTCTCTTTAATTTTTCTAAAATTTTCAACTAGTCCCCCTAAAGTTTTTACTACAACTAATTTCACTATTAACTAGGATTTCTAGCAAAACATTTGCAAAATTCAAGTAGGGATTTTATGATTGTGTTTTAGGTACAAGCTAGTTTTCATGGCTCCAATGTTTCTACATAAAAAAATTTATTATCTTCTATCAATATTTCACCATAAAACTACTATTGATTGCTAGTAGGTTACTTGGTTCTATTGGATTGTTATATGCAAATTGTTCATAATTTTCATTACTATCATTTTGTTTTAAAGTGTTTAAAACTGTGGATTTGGTTACTTGATTTAGATGAAAATGTTGACAATGAGGTCAAACTAATTTTTGATTATCTATTTTTGGTATTTGTTCATTTTTAGTTATGGTTATTCATGGTTGTTGTTTGTTGTTTGTTGTTGTTGTTGTTGTTGTTGTATCATGTAAGGCTTTTTTGAAATCCATCTTAGTGGTCATTGAGTTGGTGGGACTCCTCTATTGCATCCACACACTAGGGCCCAACACCCCTCCTATAGCCATTGTCTTAGAGCATGGCTCCTTATGGTTTCAATCAAGGATAAAGGAATTCTTGGCCTATGTGCTCCAAAACTTCAATTTGATGGTGTGGTCATACTTGGCTTCTGAGACAATGTTGGTAATCATGAAGACCTTACTATCCCACTTCACACATATAATCATCAAGTTCATAGTTGATGATCCTCAAACTCACATTGAGGATGAACAATATAAAAGCATATACACTAGAGGGACACACAAGTTGTCCAAAATCTAGGATATGCCCGAATTCGTCCAAAATAATGCAAAAAACACACTATTAGTTGGTCACCATGCCAACATGTTATTTCAGAACCCTCCTAGCACTATCTACCATTTGAATGGGTAAGCGCAAAGTTAAGTTATTTTTGGTATTATTTTGATTTTCTTAGGCTATTTTTGTTTAATGGTTTGGATTTTGGATGACATGCTTATAGGTATAAGGTGGATGACCATGGGTTGATCGAGAGTGACCAGCTCTTTCTTATAGCCCAAACAATGTTGGGGGTATTTAACAATGGTCAAGTGGTGAGGCTCACTATAATGAAGCAACTCAAAGATAAATTTGGTAGGTACAACACATGCTATACCAAAGCCTATCATAGGTGCTTGGAAAATGGGATAGCCCATAGTTGGTGGGAAATTCCTAATTCTAGTGTAAAGACACATATCCCCCTTAGTGTTCCCACACTACCTTCATCAAGCAAGTAAAGTAAGAATTACTATTATTTCTACTATATTTTATTATTTTTTATGCTATGTCAATGTTTTCATGGCTACATAGTTGTAGGTTATTTAGGCTCTAATTGTTTAAATGGTTTCATTGGTATGGCTATAAACTTGGCTTTAATTGGTTACACTTGTTATTTTTTTGGTTTTATGTGACATACTTATGATTAAGCTAGTTGGCCTTTTGTTGTGTTGTAGGGGCCATGTCCTCCTCTACCATCACCTTGATCACTTTAGAACACTTTGAGGAGAATCTTATCCTTAAGTTTAGTGGGGTGGATTCCACAAAGTAATGGTTGGCTAGTCATGCACTAGGAATATTGAAGAAAACATCACTAATGTAGGTTTTCTTGATCTTTTCATGGCCCCTAGCCCAAGCATCCCTACCCTAGAGATGGTGAAAATCATTAACTCTTTTAATGAAGGAGTCAAGAAGTTTGTCACCCATGTTCACGGTGTGCTTGTCACCCTGACCATCAATGAACCCATACTCAATGACCTCTTTGGCATCCCTCATGAGGGCTTAAAGTTTGTTAGCAAAGCAAGGAAAAAGGTGGACCATTAGGAGTAAGTGGAAGAGTGGATAAACTCTCACCATGATCACAAGGGGTTGTTCCTAGACTAGTTTCAGGTTGTAGAGGCTAAATAGGAACATCCCTTGTTTCATTCCATGGTGTTTCCTAGGTTGTTGTTACAAGAAAAGATCATTGGCATTGAATAGGCATGGGCCATGAATAAGGTCCTCACTAAGGATTCTCAATTTAACTGGGCTTCTCATTTGGTTTTTGGACTATGTGGGAAGATCCTAAAACTTTGAAACAATCTTACAAAGAAATGCCACATGTACTTTGCATTTTTTGCAACATATCTAAGGAGGTTTATGGAGTTCTTGGTAATGCAAAAGGATGGATGATGAGTATTCCAAGATCCATCCTAGCTTTTAAGCCTTGGGTGAAACTCATTTGTCCCACCATGTAGGCTCAAAACCAATGAGAGGATGTTAGGGAATCATTTTTTGTCACCACTAAGCATTTTAGTGGTCTGTGTAGTGCTTCCCTTGATAGCATGGGAATTGAGCCATAATTTAATTGTGGAAATGTTGAAAAGGCCAATGAATTGCATGCCAAAGCTAAATGTGTAGCTAGAGAAAAACTGAAGAGGCCTATGGTTAAGGAAGTAGCACTAGTGATTGAGTGACCTACGAAGAGGAGGCTTGTGGTTAAACTTGGCCAAGCATATCATGTGATCATAGGTATGTTTTAGTTTATTTTATTATTAATTTTTTTTCATTTTAAGTTTTATGTTATAAGGCTATGTCATTATTTTGTTTCAATACATATGTACTAATTTGTTCTATTCTTGGTCTTTTTTGTTCTTGTAGACAAGCAATGAGAACTTGTAGCCCAAGTAGCAGCAGCAAAGGTAGAGTAGAAATGTTTGGAGGAGGAGTTTCTATAGTGGTATGATGATGAGGGGTTATTCAAAATTGCATTAGATGACCTTGATGCTATATTTGATGGTGCATAGCTAGGTGATCCCCCTATTGTCATACTAGATGTTATCCTAGGTATTCATGAATTTCATTCTTATGTATGGCATTTAATGTTTTCATGTTTAAAGCTTTGTTTTGACTATATAAGCCATAGTTATGCCTATCGTAGCTCCTAATCCATAGCCAAGTACCTCAACCTCTACATTCTACATGAAACCATGGGTAGAGGTCCTTGATAAAATTTAGTTCATGCATGGGGTAGCTGACGACATGATTGATCAGTTGTAACAAATCGCTCTCGACATTGGTAAGATCCTGAGTTTATTTTTTCTTTAATGATTTTTACTTTGTTTATGAATTTTTTTATTTTTGTTGCTTCATATAGGATTTATGGTTTTGTGGTCTTTTTTGTTTAGAAGTTTTTTTTGTTATTTTTGGTTGCCTATTGTTTTTTAATATGTGTGTTTTATTGTTATGTTGCTTATAATGTCTAACATTGGATGGGGTTTTGACCATGCCATGGAGATTGATTCATTCCCTAGCCTACCTCCCAAAGTGTATAATGTGCCATTGGTTATTACTTTCATGTGCCAAAACTTTGTGGGAGTACAATTGTTCAAATTAGTTCCTATGGGAACAAGTTGTGGCATTGGAAAGGGAAACAAAGAGGTAGGCTAAGGTGAGTAGATATCTCTAGGATCATAAGGGATTTGTTGAAGCTCAAGTAGTTAATAGGGCCTTCTTGTGAACTAAGGAGATAACATGGACATGTTATTGGAATGCCATCCATGACAAGGTTGCTCTTGACAAGGAGGTCATGAAGCAAAAGTTGCAAATGGACTTGTTGGATGACAAGGGTAGGGAGTGGAAAGATTATTGTGCCTAGGTTCCTGAGTGGGATTTGGCATAGAAAGATCATAATAAAAAGTATATGGTTGAATGTGAGGCATATCTTAAGTGGTTGTAGAAGGATTCCACTAAACGATGTAAGTTAGAGCTGTTCATGAAAGGAATTCAAGTAGAGAGAATCTTCAAACTATTTGAAATCTCTCTGATAGTTGTTGATTCCCCAACTTCTTAGGTCTTTACTACTTATTGGGAGGTGAGTGCTACCAAATTTTTGGAAGAGCCATTCACATGAACTGAGATTGAAGAGAGTAGCATCCTAATTGGTATTAATCTTAGGAAGGTGGACTTGGCTCACATGGCCGAGGATCAAATCCTCCATCGTTTAGAGGTTGGCCTTCAACACATCCCCATAAAGGATGTTGCACTTGAGCCCTCTTAGGTTTTCTTATTTTATTTTATTTTAGCATGTTTTATTTTATTTTTTAATTTAATTTAATTTCATATTTTTTTGATTATTGATTAGACTTATGTTATTGTGGTACAAGTACAAGGTGACATTAGTAGCCCTGGTAGTGATGACATTGAAGATGCTCCTTAGCCCCCTCCAATTGCATGTTAGCATCATCCATTAGCTATGACTTTGGCTATCTTTATTGTTATTGTTGGTCATGTTATTATATTTTGTGACTAGAGTTAGCTATGGTTGTTGACAGATAGTTTATTATTTTATGTATTATTTAATCTTTTGTCACACTATATGATAGACACTTAGACTATTATTATTTTTTCAAATTATAATTTTTTTTATATGTTTTAATGCTTAATTTTTCATTCATGTTATACGTTATATGTTTTTGTTCATGTTATAAGACTACATTAGTTAAATCTTGCAACTATAATGTAATAATTTGGTAGAGTAATATGTGAAACTAGCTAGGCAACTAACATGTAAGCTAGGTTAAAAAAGCTTCTTTTTTGCCAATTTTAGACCATGGAAAGACCTGTGTTTTGCTAGTTTTAGGCCATTGTGAGACTTGTTGTTTTCTAGTTTTAGACCTTATCAGGTTGTGTGTTTTGCCAATTTAGGCCATGGTGGGCCCTACAATTTGAAAAGGAAAATTTTTATTGGTTTTTATTTGTAAATTTTTTTTATGAGTTTTTAGGTTTTAAAGTTTTTATGGTATTTTTATGTTTTATGTTCTAAAATAGGAAAGGCATAAAAGGTAAATGGTAAAAAAGAATGAACCTTAGATTATGTGTAAAGTAGAGTTAAAACAATGTAAAACAAAGTAAAGAAAAATGATAGATGCAGATAATGTTTCAACTAGGCTAAGAAGGCTATAGAAAAAGAAGGTTACATGGTCATAGATGTAAGGATGAGCAAATTGGTGGTATACATCAATTGTGCAAGTATTTCCTAATCTTTGAAAGATTAGGAAATATATATGGTCTACTTTGCATAATTTTGTACTTCCAGTTCCCTTCGCTAACCATGTTGAAAGGGAGTTCCTCCCATGGTGCATCCATGGGCTCATCATATTTAGTTTTAGACTCTTTTGCTCTATTGAGATTCTTAACTTTGTGGTTAATAATAGGAGTTTCTTCCTGAAAATTCACTTTGGATCCTTGTTCTATGAATGATTATCTTACCTTCTTCATAAGGCAAGTGAATTTCTTGGTGGATGGATGAGAAAAAAACTCATAATTGAGCTAGCCAAAGCCTTCCTAGGATGAGATTAAATCCTGATGTCTCTTTCATCACTAAGAAGTTGGTCATTATGGGGAATTATTCCCTTGTGACAAAGTCTAAAGAAATTAAGCCTTTTATAACAACCTAAGATTCATTGAAGGACTTAAGAGAAGAAGTTGAAGTATATTGAATATGTTATGTTAGTCCTAAACATTCATCTATGGTATAAGGTATTATGTTAGTTGCTACTTTGTTGTCAACATGCATCTTAGGGTTATGAAAAGGGGATCCTTGGTTGTCTCATCATCTTAGGGATTGGTCTTGACCTCACTATCACAAAACATTAGTTTTGTCGACTTTGTTCCTTCCTTTGGTAAAGGTGGTACCATAACTACATGGATGGACTCTTCACTAGTGGGGATATCCTCACTAACAGGAATGGAAGTCAACATCTTCACTAATTCCTAATGGTGTGTAGTAGAATTCATTACAAGGTCATATAGGCTAAGGAAGATGTTCTTTTATTTTAGTGACTACTTAACCCATTCTATAGCATTGAGGAAGTCCTTGTCATTGGTTGTTGGCTTTTTAGTTTTATTGTTCTTGAATTTCTCGATGCATCCTTGGATGTGAACTTCATGCTTTACTCATGATGTTTTGGCCTCTTTTTCCGTTTCACTTGGCTTGGGGTCCTCATATGGTTGACTAGTTAAAGCATCCTCAGTGTTAGGGCTAATTGGAATAGATGGGATGAGAGTGGGCTTTAGTGGATCCACCTCCCTCCATGCCTTGGTTTACTTGTTGTTCTTGTTCTTAGGCTTTGTCTTACGGTTCTTACATTATTTTCTTAGGGATTTCTTATTATTCTTATTATTTGATTGAGAAGAAGCTATTATGAAGGCCACTACAAGAGGACATTGTTTAGTTGTAAGGGTAGATTTGGTTGTAGCGGGAGGGAGAAATCTAGTCACGAAAGGCTCCTTGGGAATCATTAGTAAGGGTATCCTTACAAAAAATAGGGTCCTTCAACTAGTAATGTTGAAGGACTCCTTTTGTTATGAGGTGCTACCTAAATCACAAGTAGATCTCTCATAGGTCTTGGATTGTGGTGTACATTAAATGCCACTATAGTATATAGACTATTGTTAACATTCAATTAATACTTGTAGACCTGCATGGATTGGTTCTAAGGCCTAGCTAGGTTAAAGACATCTAATACCAACTCACCCTTGTCTATTATCTTCTGCAATTCATCCTTTAGTACTAGGAAAAAGTCACTATCATGACCTATTAGTTGATGGTAGTAACAAAAATGGTCAAGCTTGAAGTACTTAAGTATTAGTGGGTCATCCTTAGTTTCAATAGTGGGATCTTTGGTTATCTTGCATAATCAGTTATGGATCTTATTAGCATTTTCTATCATTTTTTATGTTGAATTCTCCCACTCTTTAACAATTGATCCAAGAGTTCAAATGGTCTTTGTGATAACCTAGTGTACTTTGACTAGTCTTTTTGTTCAAAGTTAGGCCTTGTATTGATTGATGCAGAGGCCCTAGACATTGATGGTTGGTTGTTGGTGATAGAGACCTTGAACTAATTTTTTTTGGATCCTTGTGTGGTTTTTCTCTTTGGCAGTAGTGGCCATGGATACGTTGTTTTGTCTCCCCATATCCGTATCCTTCCTTGTGTGTTGGTTCTTGTAGGCCACACAAGGTCATGACTAGCCTTAGTCGCATCCTTTATGTTCTTGGTTCAAGAAAAGGCTTGAATGAGTGACTGTGGATCCAAATAATCATTAACCATACCCTTGAACATGGTGAGAAGGTGATTCTCGAATATTGATTCTAGAATCTCATTGAGAAGAGCATTCCATTATTGTATAAACTTTTGTATGGGCTCAAGGGGTCCTTTCTTAACCTTCATTAACTTATTAGGAATAATGTTAGGTTTCAAGTTGTACTTAAAAAATTTAATGAATTGTGATATTAAATCTTCAAGTGAGGAGATAGATCCTCTTGGTAATGCGTAGTACCATTCCAAGGCTTTCCTAGTAAGGGACATAGGGAAAATCTACATTATGGTATGTAGCCAAGCTTGCAATAATAGAAACTTGGAATGGAAGGTTATAAGGTGGGCATTGAGGTCTCCTTCTCCATTGTACTTAATGAACTAGGATATGAAAATTCTCAAAGGAAGAGTTATATGTGGGATAATAAGACTGATGGGATCATCCTAACAAAAGTCCATTATTTTGATTGCTTGGGTTGTTGAAGCTTTGAGCTTCTGTAACTTCTTCATAAGATCTTGGATCATTTGGAATGCTTGATCTAGGCCTTGGAACATTCTAGTGGGGTGGGAGTCTATACATAATATTGTCATATTAGTTGAGATGTCTATGATCTTATCATAGGTTGTGGCATGGAAGGGAGAGGCTAGGTCATCATGGTCATAGGAGGACCAACAACAAGAAGGAGGTTGGAGTAGGTTTTTGAAAAACAAAGGGTATGAAGGATGTATGTGATCCTTTGATCACTTGGGGATCCACTATGAGGTGTGCTACTATTGAGAAGGAATGAGTAGTGGTGAAGACAACTGGTGATGACTATGTAGACTGAGGTTGCATGATAAAAGGCATAAAGGAGCATATGGAGGCTATTTGTGGCATAGATTATGATTAGTGGGCTATTATAAAGAATGCTAGCCCAAACATGGTTGGGTAGATGAAAGATGAGGGTTGAGGCACTTGCCCTATAAAAGCAGCAAGGAAGGTTGAAGTAGGTATGATGATTTGAGGAGTCAATTGTTGAAAGAGGATCCCTATAAAGTTGTCTAGTTCAAGCTTTATCTCAAACTCATGTTGCTCCTCATGTTGGCTTTTTGAACTGAGCTTCTCATTCTATTCATCCATCTTAATTAGATGAGTTAGTATATGCACATAAGTGTCATTAAGTGGTATTTTGTCATAGGGAAAGGGTATGCACTCGTTCTAATTTTGATAGATTAGCTCATATTCATGTTTGACCTTGGCCTTCATTAGTGAAATGAGTAGTGATAATTACTTATAACCAAAAAATTTGAAAATTTCCCCCTTAATCTGAGTGATTGCCTATGCTTAGCTATGGCAGGGTCTTTTTGGTCATAGACTTACACAACATCTTGATTAGATGTCATATCAATCAGGTTGAGGGACAACATATTTGACTAAATGAAAGACATGGTTACTAGTTTAAAATAGGTTTAATAAAATGTATACTTAATTATTTAAATCAAAATTCTAGCAAGTGGAATTATTGAAGATGCAAGGGATTACAATTGGATAATGATGTAAACTACAATTGTAGGTATGGTGCAAGTTGTAGTGGAAATGATGTGCACTATACTTGGGAAAATTTGAAAGTTTTTTGATGTTGGAAGGATCAACTATAGTGGCTTTGCCTTCAAGATCTATGTTGGAGGATGTGTAATAGATCATTGTATTGCCTAGCTAATTATGCTGGAGTAGGTAGTGGAAGATGGTTTTCCTTAGTTAAACTAAGCTAGAAATATTTCTTCCTAAAGGAGATGCAATAGTTTTTTAATAATTGAATGTAAATCTTTGGGTTTACTAAGGAATACACTAGAGTCCTAGAATTTTCTACGTTGGCTTTCTACAAATTTTCACAGTAGATGGATTTGGGTGATTATATGGACCTATGTTGGCCCTTAGACCTCAAATGTACATTCTAATAATCAAAAGTTGTAGGTTTCAATGTAGACTATGTTGGTTTCAAAGAATCCAAAAATTGCTACGAAAATACTACAGAAACCAAAATCACCAACAACTACTACACTGGGTATTAGTTACAGAAAATTGAACATCAACATTGGGTTTGATGGTAGATATTTGCAAGTTTTAGAGTTTAAAATATGGAAGATTTTATTTTGGAAAATGTTTGGATTGAGAATTTGGGTGGAGGCCCTCCTTCTAGCATTAGAAAATTATTGCACTTAGAAAATTTGGTTTTTGGAAAAATCAAAAATCATAGGTGCAAAACAGTTTGGACCTTGAATCCCATGGGCCTCCGAGAAAGAGCATCCAAGGTGTCCTAGATGGTATGGCCAATCACACAAGGACTTGAAGAATGTAAATGGAGGTAAATGATGGAAATGAAATTACAGATTCAAATGAAAAAAAAAACCATAAAAATTAAAATATGAAATGAATTCTACAAAATAAATGAACTATAAGCATTATTAAAATAACAAGATGCTTAAAGTATAGAGTTCAAAGAAGTATAGATTGTGTGCAAAAATGCATAAGAAGCTTGCTTGGATGGATCTTGAAGCCTATTTAAGTTGGAAAGTTATGTTTTTCTATCAAACTATATGATCCAAGTACTTCCCAACTCTCATTGCTAAGATCTCCTTTCTAGTTTTCACTTGAAGCTACAAATTTTGTTGCCTATGGTGTAAATGTTGGTGGTTGACTCTTATTGCAATTATACTACACTAAGAGTCTATGGTGCTTAGGTAGATATCAATATTCTCCAATAGTCTTGTAAATGCCTAATGGATTTAAATTGCTCAAGGTTGCAAAGGTTGTGAGATTGCAAAAAAATTTTGGAACCTAAATAATGTGTTCAAGTTTGGCTTTTATAGGCTTTAAGTTTACTAATTTTAGGCTACAAACTTTTCTCATTATTTTTGATAGATTGGTGTTGTTTGTAGGTGTAATAGGTCTTAATCATTAGCATAGTTATCCATCTTTGACAAGTCTTGATACCCCAGCATCATCAAAATGACACCAAATACTAAATATCTTAAACAGACTTTTGTTACTACACTAGCTTCACCTCAACTTTGGTGACCTTTGAGAGCTATGTTGGTATTGTTGAAATCTATTGGAAAATATGGTGACTACATTGGCCATGTGAAAATTTCCAAGAATTAGTGATCACTATGCTAGCCATGCTGCAACTGCTAGAAATTGTAATGACTATGCTGGCCATTGCTATGAAAATAACAAACCCAACAATTCCAACACTAGGTACATGTAGCTCTAGCGTAGTAAAGGCCATGACCACCATAAAACCCATGAAAATGCCAAATTTGGCAATCTACATGATATTTATAGCCTTCCCAAGCTGGAATATAGACATGACATTACTTTTTCCACTTAGGAAGTCAGGTAGTAGCAACTTATGAGACATTTTTCATCCCCAAAAAGTTAAAGTATGTAATATTGTAGCTCATGAGCTACAAACCTTACATTTACAATAAAAGCTTACCTCAAGTTGAGTGGTAAAGGTTACAAGTCATAAAATGAATTTTCTTGGTGGTGTTTTAGTGCTTAGTTTGATGGAGTAAGAAATGTGTGGAGCATTGGTAGATTTAATGTAATTTATGAATTGATTTCTATGATAGTTGAATAAGTGAGAGAGAAAAATCACTTAATGCTTTCTTAGTCCTTCTAGAAGAGATACAATATATTAAAGAACATGATGAAATAAATTTTGGTTTTGTTGATATGATAACAATTACTACTAATCTTAATGATGTGTAGGTTGAACTTCCTATAAGTGTGCTAGGCTTGAAGACAAATTTTATAGGGTCTTCAAGGAGAAATTGAATGTACTATCACCAATGAGGAATAAACAACAATATCTTGATTTCATCTATGACACTATCATTCCTAATCAGAAAGCTTACTAGATCACACCAAATCAAAGGGTTGAATTGCAAAGGCATGTAGATGAGTTACTTACAAATGGCTTCATGAGAAAATCCATTTTACCTTATGTAGTTACAATAGTGCTAGTGCCAAAGAAGGATAGTGATGAATGGAGGATGTGCATTATTCTATGGTAGTGACTAGGATAACAGTAAGGTACAAGTTTTCTATATTAAGGATGGATGATATCCTTGATGTCCTTACCAATGTAGATATTTTTAGAAAACTTGATTTAAAGTCTCATTACCATCAAATTTGAATCAAGCATAGTGATGAGTGGAAGATACATTTCAAAATACTAGATGGATTGTTTGAGTGCTTGGTTATGCCACTTGGGCTCATGAATGCACCTACTACATTTATGAGGTTGATGCATGATGTGTTGAAGGACATGATTGGTAAGTGTTGGATTATCTTTTTTGATGATTGATGAGTGGCAAGGTACCCCTACACTTAACCATACGAATACGATCATTACACACGTGATCTAGTCAAACTCCGTAGACTAAGTGCCTACACACCTTATGGAACACTTAAGGTTAATCGTTTGTCGTCTTCCCAGACTTACTTGTATTTGTCATGGTTGTATGGTTAAGTAAGTCTAAGGTATATGATTTTTATATCTTTTCTATTTTATCACCTATGCTAATGAGGGAAAGGATGAAGAGACTAAGTAACTAACTTTAACTAACTAAGATCTAATGCCTAGCATCAGTAGTTGTTCCCACTTACCGTTCACACCCTAAACCAATGCAACCTTCTAGGATTACCAAATGCTAGTCGTCACTGGGATTACCAAGCATAACACACATGCTCGAAGTGGTCGTACTGAATGCACTTAGGAGTGTTGAGGGTTGAGAGAGATTAATTAGGAAAGAAGTACATAACATTAATTAAAGTCCTATTTAGCTTAGTCCATGCACTGCAAGGTTTATCCAACAGTTTGTCTTTATTTCCGTACACAATTATGCATTCAGGTACAAAATTTCTCGAATAAAGATCCGTTCACTTTGGAGCTCCTACTGTGGGCACATGGAAATTATTCTATCTCTGGAGAGGTAAAATTGCTAGAGTTTTTCTAAGGGTCTAGATCTAGATGGAGAAACAAGGGAGAGCCACCTCTTATTTATAGATTTGGTGATGCGACGCGATATCATGTACATGATATCATGTCCCATCATACCCCCATGACTGAATAAAAACTCATCCTCAAGTTCCTTACAAAACTATTGGGAAGGTATGGGATTATTGACTTGAATGGAACTAATGGTGAATGGGATGATATGTGAATGGATCATCATTACAAAACATGACAAAAATGGTATTCACAACAACAAGAGTGAACATGTTATACATTTGACATCAGGCCTTATTTGGCAGTGGAGAGAGAAGAGAGAAGAGAGAAGAAGTTTGCTGCTACCAATGCCAAGATTGCACCTTTCATTGTCTATCCATAAGCGGACCATCCATCACATTCCTTCTTCTTCTTCCCTATGTATCTATTTTTGCAATCTTTCAAACATTGGAGAGACATCTTAGAAGTCCAATAGATATCTTAACTGAGCCTAGGAGTGATAGAAAACATCTAGAGAAGACTGGAGATATGTTATTGATTAGATAGACTTCTCGAGAGAGATGTCTCCATATCAATTAAGACATATCAGGTAAGACATCTTGTAAGTACATGAGATGTCTTGGCTTTTCGGAGAGACATCTTGGAAAATTAGCAAACATCTTGGCCGAGAGCTAGGCTAACACAAGGACATCTTTCCAAGGCCACAAGAAACCCATAAAATGGGAAAACTTTCAAAAATGTCATCCCATTTTAGAAAATAGATGAAATGTAATGGAAAATGGATGGAAATAGCTAGAAGAAGGTAAGAAGACTTGGGAAACATATAAAATATCTCAATTTGAGTTAAGAAAATGTTTTTAGAATTCTTATCTTTTGGTTTTGACATAAATGTTGATGTATTCATCATTGTTGATGGTATGAGTGAAAGAAAAATCTCTTGAGAGTGGAGAGTTGAGCAAGAGAGAGTCATTGAGCACATTGGATTAGTGTAATTGATGATTGTAACCCCAATATCAACTTGTGGTGTGTTGATCTTTGTATTATTTTCTCTTATATCTTACTTATGAGTTGAGATCTTAGTCTCGGGTTATAGGAGAGATTCTCTATTGGTTATGTCTTGCATTAAGAAGAGCCATTGTCTAGTTGTAGAGCATCATGCTCTACAATATGGGTTAAGTGTTATATGTTTTGGTGCTTGTAGGTTTTGTGAACCTTATTGTATTCTTTTAATAAATTAATTGAAGATAGCTTGTTTTCTTATTTTCTAGCAAATATTTTTATCTTTGCATATTATCTATATTTAATAATTAAAGATGATTATTTGTGGAGTGAACATGCTCCAAAGAGTTATTTGGACTATTTTTCATAGTGAAAAAGCTGACTTTGGACTTTATAATATTTGTGCTCTTAATAATTCAAAAGATCATTCAAAGGTTTGTAAATATCCTCTATATCTGTCTAAAGTTTCTTCAATAATTAGAGGTGAATTCAATATGAAAACAATTCAATTAAATAATATTGGTGGTCTTCCTCCTTATATATCTTCTTAACAAAAATAATATTGATGAAATTTCAAAGAAAAATATTCTCTTTTCGATGTTAGCTCTTTATTCTCATCTCATTTGAATGAGAAACATTAAAATTGATGTACTTATCAATAAGGAAATGATGGAATTTATTGTAAACTTGATGGATTTTACATCTCTAATGTTTTCTTTTTGAAGCCTATAAGAAAATTAGAAGTACATATAGATGCTACTTTTTAAAATAATTTTTCTATTCATATTTTTCTATCTAGTATTAATTCTTCATCCTTTTGAAAGCATATGATTTTTTTTATGAATGCTAATATGTTCATATGATCCATTGGAAAAAATATTTTTAAGTATTTATGAAATATAAAAAAGGCCTATTGTTGATATTTATTAGATTTACAAGGAGCAACGAGCTACTTGTAAAGTCAAACACTATGTTAGATGGTTCGGAAATTAATTTGCTAAGTGCAAGTGTCAAGTTAAGGAAGATTTTGCTGAATTTGTAAAGTAAAAAAATTATTTTAGACTAGAATCCCTTTGATTTTGAAACTTAAAAAGCCTTGGCTAAACCTCATTATGATAAACAATATCGGGATATTTTTGAAGCTAAATGTACTCTTACTAAAAGTTGCATGGGTTGGCTAAAACTTGAAGGTGAACCTTGTAAGGAATTTTTTAAATTTATAAAAGAAAAGGATTATGTACCTAAACTAGAATTTCTTATATTAAGTGATTCCATCATTAAAGATCTTGAGACTTTTAATAATTTTTTGGCAAACCATTTTTCTTTTATTTTTTTGAAGGTTTTAGTAAGGAATTATTCTAGGTTTCTAGTATGTATATTTTTCATCTTATAATATATGCACATGAAAATATTTTTAAAGTAGAAATTACAATGGAAGAGATCAAAGTAGTATACTTTAGTTTAGTAGATGGTAAAGCTCCATGTTTTGGTGGTTTTGTTATTGAATTTTTTAACAAGCATTGGGATATTGTTGGAGATGATCACTTTCAAGTTTTTCAAGAATCCATAAAAAAAGTTCTCTTAGTAAAAATATTAATAAATATGTGATTTGTCCTCTTCCTAAGAATGGAGATCATCAACATATTAGTAATTGATGACATATTTCTCTTCTTAACAATATTTATAAAATTTTAGCTAAATGCATGGCTTACTGAATTTAAAAGATTATTGAAGATATTATCAAACTTGTACAAACTAGCTCTATTAAAGATAAGCATATCTTAGATAATGTTATTATAGCTTGGGATGAAATGTAGTGAGGTTCTGATACTAACCAAGATATTTCTTTTATTAAGCTAGATTATGCAAAAGCTTATAATACGATTAAAAGGAATTTTATTATTTTTTGTCTCTATAAAATAGAATTTGGTGATTATTTTATTCAAATTATCCATAAATATTCACTGATAATAATGCTTAAGTTACTACCAATTTTGGATAAAGTTTCTCTTTTTCTCTTTAGTGGCCAGTGTATCAAGGTTGTCCTGTAGCTCACTATATTTTTATTAGTGCTACATATTTTCTTTCATATAATTTGCATTATGATATATAAAGGAATTTCATTAAGGAGATTTTAATTGATGATTAAGCTATACAATTACTTAACATGCACATTGCAAATGATTTTTTTAATGATGAATAATTCTCTACAACATGTCAATACTCTTTTAGCTAGAGTTAAGGATCACTAAATATTATCTGACTCTCAAATCAATTAGCAAAAATCTACTATTTATTGTAATGGTACTATTGATAAGTAGGTTAGCCTTACACCTTGGAAATCTTAAAAAAATTACTTTCAAAATTTTAGTAATAAATTTTTCTTTTGTTCCTAATCTTACTATTTTATGGAATTATGTGGTTGATAAAATTGAAAAGAAACTTGATAAATGGAAAGAAGAAAACCTCACATTTGTTGATAAAGTTTTAGTTATTAAGAAAATACTTAAATGCATTCATGTTTATTACTTCAATTTTTGGGATTCTTATATAACTTCTTATGATAGAATTCATCATATTATCTGTCAGTTTCTTTGGTATGCTAAGCAACATAGAAAAGGTTTTTTTAGAGTTTCTTGGAATATCTACATTAGTAGTAAGAAAGTTGGAAGACTTGGCTATATTAATTATTATAACCAAGGTATTTCTCTTGTAGAAAAATGTATTGCAAAGTTTTTTAACAAAAATGATGTTCAAATGCTCCTTTTAAGAAATAAAATTATACAAGAAAAACCTAAGAATGATAAATTTTGGTCTTTTAATAGCTTTCTTCATGGTCTTCTTTTTCATTAGGCCATTTCTATTCCTAGTTTTCTAATTATTAAAAAAGTCTAAAAGACATGACACAAGCTTAGTAAATATCAAAATTGCAATCATATGTGATAGTTTTGGAAGATATATTTAAGCAAATTAGCCCATGGTGGCTTCTTTTAATGAAGGACCTTGGGCTACTAATACATCTAGATTATGTACTACTTTGAGTAGATTAATTGGAATGAAGATTCTAGCCTTTATGGTCTGAATGAAAAGAGGAAAAAGAATTTTGAAAAATTATTTTCTAATCTTAAGAATGTATTTAAAGTTGATAACAATTTGCATCAAGATTTTTCAAACATTTTTTTGAGAGGATGGAAAATATGTTTTTCATTTTAATTTGAAAGTTACTTATGCAATTATTACAAAGGTAAATTTTAAAGTTAGATTTTAGTTTATCATAAACTTTGTTATTTTATTGTAGTTTTATTTATTCAATTCGATGAATAATAGTCATACCAAGATTTTAATTTATGTTGAAAAATAAAATCCACATGTTATAGAAAGATATCCTTTAACATTCCTTTTAATAAATATAGTATGAACAAAGTGTTATTACTTTGGTATATTCTCTATACTATTTCAAAATCATATTCTTATTATTAAGAGTAGAAAATATGTAACATGAATTTATCTATGTGCAACTATGGATCTTTATCATTATTGTAAGTCTTGTTCTAGTGAAGTCGAACTACTTTGATAATAGGATTAATGTATAATTTTTTCTAAAGTAACTTTATAAGAGAGAATACCAGGAATCTTTCTTAATTTGGATCATCCAAGAAGAATTTTTATAATTCATATGTTTATCAATATTTTTAATGAAGAAATATTTTAACTCTATGCTTTATCTAATCAATTTTAAGTTGACTTCTATTTTTAGGCCCTAGTAATATGTTATTATGCTTGAAAAACTCTATTATACTAGATAGAAATCTACAACTTATTCTACTTATATGTTATGTTTTTGAAAAAAAATAATCTAAATACCTTCATCTTTTTGATAACATGCTATTAAGGTACCTTCTCTTGCAAGGATCAAATAAACAAACATATAGAAGCTTTTATACTAACAATGCAAGTGATGTAATTGGATTGTTTCCATAGCTGTTGGGGATATTTTTATGAGTCATAAGATTTATAATAATATTTTCTATTCATCTACTTCATGTTATCTATTTAAATTCACTGTATAATGCTCATATATGTTGGATAAGTACTAATTGAATAAAATCTTATCTTTTAATTTGGGAAAATTACATCATTCAAAATTACATGCTTTTGTCCATTGTTTTATTTTATAATAGATACAAACTAAAAAGAATTTCGATATTTATTTGCATATACAATAATATATACTATGGAAGGTATGGATTACTTTATATAACTTTATCAATCTTATTATCATTAAGAATTTTAATCTTAGTTTACATTTTTTATATTGAAAAGTCATTTTACTATGCCTTTTTTTAAAATTAACAAGGTAAACTTTTCAATTCATATATAAATATATGTTTTATATTACTAAATCTACACACACACACACACACATTATTCTTACTATGTCTAGGCACATTTATGTTTTGATATGATTAGAGATGTACACTTTGATGAGTGGTGAGGTACCCCTATGCCCAACCATACGAATCATAAGCATTCATGCAAGATTTGATCGAATTCCATTGATGGGACTAGTTGTGGCATCTAGATCGCTATGCCTTGATTGCAGTTCGTTGTCTTCACACCTGGACCACTGGTAGCTTTTTCATGTATGATTTAGTCCAAAGTGAGGCATATGATTTTTATTATTTTATATTTTATTGTTCTACAATTAATAATAAGTTGAAACTAAATTTATAATCAATTCAACTAATTTATATGCTAATTAATAATCAAATACCCTAACATAAGTATCCAGTCCCACTTCTTGTGCACATCCTGAACACATATATCATCATTGGGTTACCAAATGTTAAGTGTTGTTGGGATTACCAGGAGTCATACGCATGCTCAAAGTGATCATACTTATGTGCTTAATTAATTAACATGCATTAAAATGTAAATATTAACTAAATACATGAAAAGTAAATTTCATGGAAAGTAAATCTAATCTAAGATAAAAGTGTTACAATGAATAAGAATCAAGCTTGATCTTATTATCGCTCATAGAATATGTCTAGGTACATTGCCTATTGAATAAGACTTCATACAACTAACTCAAATCCACTCTATGAGCACTCACTGACTATTATCTAGGATTTTGGAATAAAACTATAATAATTTGGCTACTCTATTGAAAAAAATATAAAAAAATAATGCAAAACTACCTCCAAATCATAAGCCCAAGAGCTATATTTATAGGCCAACATATATCATCAGATATTTGACATCGCATCTTGGCTTCAACATCAGATACCTGATGTTGAGGATTTAACATTAGATACTTTATGTCAGAGCATATAAAAAACATGATTCATCATACCCCCATGACTAAATAAAAACTCATCCTTAAGTGAAAAAGAGGAGGAACAAGTTCCATACAAATTATTGGGAATGTATGGGATTATTGATTGAGATGTAAACTATTGACTGACTCTGAGTGCTGCATTATAAAATTTTATTCAAGTTGATGCATATAAAATGATAGAGTGACATAAAGACTGGATAGATATTAAAGATTACAAAAATTATAGAGGTCTTCAAGAATCTATTAAAGATGATTCTCCTTATTGTCGCTAGTGATGGTATACTTTTAACCTTGATTGTTATGTTGATGCTTCTCTAGTTATACAGAACATTCTTGAAGGGTGAACTAAAATTTCTTCTCACCACCCCATGGATCTAGCAAACATGTGAATCTTGAGCTATTATCTTGTATGTGCTATGATTTACCCATGGTCATATCCTTCATTTTCCCTCTCTTGGCTATGTTTTTGTGCCTAGCAAAAGACCTTATTCCTTATGTGGCTCTTTTAGCATTTCCTGCAGTCACCAAAGGATCAACATTAGTCATGGTAAATTTTCCTTAATGATAAGAGTGGTTACTCTAGCAGTTATTCTAATTATTAGAGTAGTTACTCTAGTGGTTCCTCTAGCAGTTAGTCTAATTATTAGAGTGGTTACTCTAGCGGTTATTCTAGTAGTTACTCTAAGTATTAGAGTGGTTACTCTAGCGGTTATTCTAGTAGTTACTCTAAGTATTAGAGTGGTTACTCTAGCAGTTATTCTAATTATTAGAGTGGTTACTCTAGCAGTTACTTTAGTAGTTATTCTAATTATTAGAGTAGTTGCTCCAAAGCCTATAAATACAGTGCCTAAGTTCACAATTGAAAGGAAGTCTTTTAGTAGTCAAGTAGTGAAACTATTGTAGTCTGTTTGAAAGTTAGAGTATTTTCCAAGTGTCCATAGTAGGAGGTCTAACTATGGATGGATATTTATTGGAGCATTGTGTACCTAAGCACACCTTGTGTATGGCAATAAATACGAGCTCTTTAATTCATCCTTGTAGCACTTGAGATTTGTTTTCTTACACATTTCTTTTATTTTATTTTCTTATACATTTATATTATTTTATGCACTTTACATTTCTATTATTAGCAAAGAAATTCATTTTTATTAATTAAGAAAATCGTTAAATTACACAAGCAAAACCACTTCAAGCATGCGTGTAATGCTTGGTAACCCAGTAACAATTAGCGTATGGTAATCCCAGCAGTGTTGCACTGGTTTAGGATGTGTATGGAAAGTGGGAACAAATGCTGGTGTTAGGATTAGTTAGAACCTAGTTAATGAGTAGTTAAGTTAAATTATTCACTTAGTTACCTCTCTCCTTCCCTACTAGTGCAGGACATAAAAACATAAAATCTATAAAAATCATATGCCTCAAGCCTACTTAACCATACAATCGTGACATACAAGTAAGCTTGGGAAGACAATGATCAACCAACCCATCCCTATTCTACAAGGACGCATAAGCACTTAGTCCTTGGAATTTGACCGAATTGTGCATGAGATGCTCGTATTCGTATGGTTGAGCGTAGGGGTACCACATCGCTCATCATTGCGGCCGTTGCCAGGGACTTAGTTGTTTGTGCACTAATTAGAACTTAGGAAATCATTCACATCATTGAAATGAACCCTTAGGCCTGATTGACAAAATTATAAACAAGAATACATTACACACTAAACAAAAAAGTATGTCTCCTTCTTCATACCAAAGCACCTCACCACCTAGGTCTGAAATAGGAAAAAATTGATGGCATAATACACATGACATTCATCTACCAGTCCCTCAACAAGTTTGAGTGGTATATATTCATCCTGATGAGTATATACCAGACTTCACCTTTATCCTCCATCAAGATGAACAACCACATTAGTGAGACTTAGAAGGTAACATAGTGTTACCTCCCAATCATTTAGTTCCAAGCATGCTTCTTCGTGCCCTCACACGAATTGGCATGTCACACTTGCATGCAAAATACATTGTGCAAGACCATGACTTGAGAGAATACTATCCCATGGAGGCACAATGTCAAAAGGATTTGAAACAGAAGAGACATCATAAGTCTTTGAAGGGTAAGTGGTCGCAAGATGTCCCACATGTCTTAAGCGAAAATTAGGGTGGTGAACCTACCTTAGGCAGTCACCCACACAATGATGTTCCTCCCCTTGAATTTGGCCAAGGGGTTTTGTATCAGAACCTTCATTCCACTATTCATAAACTAGGTTCTGATACCCATGGTCACAAAGGATCTGAAAAAGGGACACGAACTCATGATAATAGTGGACATTCTGATCACAATTGCGATTGGGCCCGAGATAGCAGAAGAGAAGGTAGCAGACATTGTTATGGTGATGGTTCTCCTTCTTCTTCACCTTCATCATCTCCTTCACCCTTTCCTTCATTATCCAGATGTAGTCATAAGGAAAAAGACCATGGAGATAAAGTTAGATAGTGGAAGTCATAGATGAAATAGCTAGGAAAGGGGACAAGGGCACTCTAGAGAGTCACAACATAGAAGAAGGGAGAGTAGGGAACAATGTAGGCATCATAGATTCCATGGAAAAGACGATCACAATGAACCCCTACTCGCTACTCAAAGTATGTTAGACATAACTGAGGTTGTTAGAATTCTAACAAGGCATCAAAAAGATAGTAGGATCAAGAGATTAGATATGAACGACATCCCATGATTTGAAGGGGGATACAACGTTGATCCTCAGAATCATTTACAAGCATTCCATAATGCGTGTGCCTTAAAAAACATAAAGAATGAATGGAAAAAACTTAAGTTGTTCCCACAAACATTAGTTAAAGAAACAAAAAGTTGGTACCAGTCTTTAGAACCGGAATCCATTTGTAGGTGGAGTACTATGCTAGAACTATTTAATGACAAGTACCAAACACACGCCTAAGTGTCTAGCTTGCGAAAGAAAATCCAAGGCTGGAAACAAGGAGGACATGAACCCTTGGATGCTACCATGGGCTGATACTATGCACTATTACATTATTTTCTTGGCCATTGTTATTCGCAAAGGGATCAACTGTGCCATCTCATGGATGGACTTAGGCGTGAAACGAGAAGAACCCTTGGGACTTCTGCCAAAGGAAGACTATTTGAGCTTAGGTTCCATAAAATTCAAAGACTATTAGAGCAAGTTGCTAAGGAAGAAAATGAGCTACAGAAGAGAGAAATTATGGAAGAGTATAACCAAGATCCTTCCTTCGGAAGAGGGAAGTAAGATTTTGTGAGGATGAAGAAGAGTCATCACTCAAAGAGATGGTGAATAGGAAAACTTTTCCTATCCAAAAGATGACATCAAAAGTTTCGGCAAAGGTAGATCAAATGTGGGATTCCCTAGACAATAGATTTCAAAATATTCTTAAAATAGTAGAGGAGTCTAGAGAGCAAGGTAATGAGAAAAGGAAAAAGAAAGAGGTTAAACATGCATGTAGTAAGGGTAAGGGCAAAGTTTCCATCAGTGAAGAGGTTGTGGATTTGAAAATAGACAATTATAGTTGATGTGAGATATGTCAATATGACCATCCTAAGGGATGTTGCCTTGGAATCTCACATCTACTAGAGTTTGGGGTGTATGTACTCAACCCATGATTAAAAAAAAGGCAAACACCCTAAAGGTTACCTTATCCTTAAGGTAACCCAAGGCATTTCCACCAAATCATAACATATTATCCCAGTGGAACTCCACCACAATTGATTTAGCAATATCAATAGTGGTAGCACCCACAATCATGGGGAATGCCACCACCAAGGAAATAGTATCCTTACTGGCAACCTGACCCATATGGATATTACATGCAGCAGCCAATCTCCCCACATGAATCTACTGGTCATGTCACTCCTCAACCTCACTACCAAGCCTACTAGTATTATGGAACTCCCTCTTCTAGAGGTGATATTCCACAAGCATATCATCCTTCTCATTTGGCCACATCTCTTCCACCAATAGCTTCACTACCACCTACTCCTACGATGCAAGGTGAAATCCCTACATAGCCATAGCAATGTAATGCCACGAGGGCTATTAACTCTCAACCTACTGTTGGTTCCAATAACCACATGAAGAAAATACCTTTCTTTAGAATCAACATTCAAACCAAGCCCTTGCAATCACAAGTGGTTGATTCCTTAGATGCCTTAATATCAATCAAAAATTCGAAGCCCCCTTCAACCTAATCACCACACTCAACGCATATGATCATGCTAACACATGTTTTCATCGATTGGATCAAAGCTGGCCACCTTCCTAGGAAATTCTCTAATCCTAGGAGTCCTCTGATATACCTAGAAATTGTTGGAAATGTGTCATGCAAGTCTCTTTTGGATTCAGGTTCCAGTGTCAACTTGATTTCTCAAGAAATGTACAAGGCCTAGAACGTGCCTCCATTGAAAAAGATCAACATCCATTTAGAGTTGACCTACCAATCCATCACTATTCCATTGGGATTGGTGGAAGACATTATTACTACTATTTATGGGTGGTCGTACCCAGCTGACTTCCTAGTGATTCAGGTAAACAACAGTAAGGGGGACTTTTCAATCATAATAGTAAGAGCATGGCTAAGCACCATCGACACATGCTTAGGAATTCATGATCTTTCCCTAGAAATATCAAAGGAAAATACATTCAGAAAGATCAAGAAGAAGAAAGTTCTATGCATTGCATATAGTAACACAGGGTTTAATTGCATGTAGAGGTTATGGTTTGTGCAAAGTTTATCATTGCCTACATGCAATCAATGTGCATAAGTGATTAACATAAAAAAATTCTTGTATGCAGTAGCCACATGATAGGAAGACACCCAATGCCTGACAGCTAATCAAGAAAGCAATTCACTCATATGCATGGAACCAACTGAGGGTTTGACTTGTGCTTACATCAATAGCATAAATGCATTAGAGCAAGTCCAATGCCAACTTCCAAGTCTTAACCTTGAAAATATCAACTGGGGGAAGCTGGAAATCCCTAAGAAATTTCAGCAAGAGCCCCTTGAGCTGAAACCATTGCCCACCAGTATGGAATACATGTTCCTTAAAAATGAAAAACTAGTAATTATAAATGCTAAGCTTGCTCCTCAATAGAAAGAAGAATTGCTAAAGATAATAAATAAATGCTTGGAAGCCTTTGCTTAGTCATATCCTGAATTAACTAGAATAGATCCTAGGATATGCCAACATAGAATTTACACTGACCCCTCCATGAAGCCTTGAAGACAACCGTAGAGGTGATTGAACCCTACGATGAAGCAAGTAGTTAAGGAAGAAATTGAATAGCTTCTCAAGGCTGGGTTCATATACCCCATTACTGATAGCGAATGGGTTACCCCTTAGTTATTGTACCTAAAAAGGGAGACAAATGGAGGGTGTGCATAGATTTTAGGCTACTAAATATGGCAACATTTAAAGATCACTTTCCATTGCCATTTTTTGACCAAGTATTAGACACCATCGCAAGGCATCACTATTACAGTTTTTTGGATGGATATAGTGGATATAACAAAATACAAATAGCCCTAGAAAACCAAGCCAAAACTACGTTTACCAGTCCTTGGGGAACGTTTGCATAGAAACAGATGTCGCTTGGCTTGTGCAATGCCCCTGCAACATTTCAATGACTAGTTCTAAGCATATTCCAATAGTAGATAAGGAATGGTGTCGAGGTCTTTATGGATGACTTATCTACTTATGGAGAAAACTTTGATCAAGCCTTGGACCAGTTGGAGCAAGTGTTAAAAAGGTGTGTAGAAACCAATTTGAGGCTCAATTGGTAGAAAATCCATTTGAGGGTCTAAGAAGGCATAGTACTAGGGCAAAAAATCTCACACACAAGAATAGAGGTAGACCCCAGGAAAATCAAAATTATCCAAGGAATTACTCGTCAACTAGAAATTGTTAAAGATATTCAATCATTCCTTGGACATACTGGTTACTATAGGAGATTTATTAAGAACTTTTCAAATGTTGCCAAATCATTGGTGGAATTAACAAAAAAGGATGTACCTTTCGAGTGGTCCAGGGAATGTGAATTAGCTTTCCAAACTCTGAAATGGAAGTTGGTAGAAACACCCTTTCTACAAGCTCCTGACTAGTCTAAACCATTCCATATCATGACTGACATGTCCAACTATGCTTTAGGAGTCTTACTTACATAGTTAGATGACTAGAAGCATCCTTATTACATCCACTATGCAAGTGGAAGTATCACTAGTGCACAACTTAACTACACTACCATAGAGAAAGAATTAATGGATTTAGTGTTTGCACTAGAAAATTTTAGACATTATGTCCTCATGAATAAGCTACTGGTAAGTCCTCATATCATACGATGGCTTATAATCTTACAAGAGTTCGATTTAATGATGATTGATCATAAGGGAACTGAGAATGTAGTTGCTGATCATTTATCTCGATTGCAGTGGGACAACAAGAAGGATGAGTATCCAATTTTTGATCATTTCCTTAATGAATTCCTCTTTGATGGTGTAGTAAATAATCAATCACCTATGGAGAAAAACTGGTATAGTAGCTTTCTTACCTATCTCCTCACCCAACAAACACCACAAGAGTTAAACCTTAAGAAGAAACAATAGTTTCTTCATAGAGCCAAGTACTTTATGGAGATCAATGGGCAACTTTACAAAGTCTGTCCCAATGCCTTGGTTCGATGGTGTGTTCCCTATATAGATCAACTACGAGTTCTCTAAGATGCTCATGAGGGTCCTTGTGGGCGTCATTACATTGGGAGATGAATGACCATCAAGATCCTACTTGCAAGATATTATGGGCCTACATTATTTCAAGATGTCCATTGTTTCGTCCAATCTTGTGAGCACTGTCAATGTGATGGGGGAATGACTACTAGAATGGAGGGTTCGCAATAATGGATTCAACCATTAGAACCCTTCAACATTTTGGAAATTGATTTTATGGGGCTGATTACACCAATGTCCAATGGAAAAGCTTATATTATTGTTACCATTGATTACCTAACAAAATGGGCTAAAGCAGATGTTGTTAAAGATTGTATATCATCTACAGCTGCACAATTTGTTCAACAACAAATCATAAATAGGTTTGGTGTGCCACATGCAGTTATTTCAGATAATGGTACACACTTCATAGGTGCAAATTTTCAAAAATTAATGCAATTCTTAGGGGTTGAGCATAAATTGACTACACCATACCACCTCCAAAGAGAATAGTCAAGTAGAAGTCACCAACAAGGAGATTACAAAGATCTTAACAAGAACCATTAGCAAGTTTAGGCGAGACTGGAGCACTAAATTGAACAATGCTCTTTGGGCATACCACTTCACATGGAAACTCCCTACAGGCTACTCTCCCTATGAGTTAGTGTACAGTAAATTACCAATGCTTCCCATTCAAACTAAGCTCTATACACTATTCATAGCATGGTACCTCAAACTTGATCTTAATCTAGCACAAAAACAATGGTTAGTAACCCTTAACTTGCTAGATGAAAATTGATTAGCGACCCTGTCATCTAACGAATTTCACAAGGCCTTTAATAAACAACGTCATGACCTAAGAATTAGAAAAGTTAAATATCAGCCAGGAGATAAGGTTCTCTACTAGAATCCCACACATGTACCACAACGTACTAGCTTTCAACTACATTGTGGAATATCTATCCTTTCTCATTTTTTATTATGTTTTGTGTGTAGATGGTGATCATAAAAACAATGGACTGGGCTTGGAGGAAGCACTTAGGATGGACTAGAACTAGAGCATTTACGAAAGGAGAAAGTTTGGTGGCATGGCTATGGACAAACAACAGAAGGCGCAATCTTGGCATTGGCAACAACATGCTCCATCTTCTTTCTCTCTCTCTCTTTCTCTTAAAGCTGCCAAATAAAGGCTTGGATGTTATTTATGTACGAGTGTTTACCACAATGTTCATGAATACTAATGTTGTAATATGCTTATTGATCCATTCACTAAGCACGTTGAGTCTGTCATCCCATTCCACCGTCAGTTGTCAATTAGTCAATAATCCCATACCTTCCCAGTATTTTGTNAAGAACACAATTGGGAGGAAGTCTTTTAGCATTTAAGTAGCAAAACTCTTGTAGTCTATTTGAAAGTTAAAGTACTTTCCAAGTGCCCACAATAGGAGGTCTAAGTGTGGTTGCATCTTTATTCAAGCATTGTGTACCTAAGCACACCTTGTGTATGGCAATAAAGATGAGCTCTTTGATTCATCCTTGCAGCACTTGAGATTTTTTTTCTTATGCCTTTCTTTTATTTTATTTTCTTATAGATTTATTTTATTTTATGCACTTTACATTTCTGTTATTAGCATAGCAATTAATTTTGATCAATTAAGCAAATCATTAAATTACATAAGCATGATTACTTTGAACATGCATGTAATGCTTGGTAACCTAGTAACGATTAGCGTTTGGTAATCCCATCAGTGTTGCACTGGTTCGGGATGTGTATGGCAAGTGGGAATGCATGCTGGTGTTAGGATTAGTTAGAAATTAGTTAATGAGTAGTTAAGTTAAATTAGTCACTTAGTTACCTCTCTTCTTCCCTACTAGTGTAGGACATAAAAACATAAAAGATATAAAAATCATATGCCTGAATCTTACTTAATCATACAATCGTGACATACAAGTCAACTTGGGAAGACAATGATCAACCAACCCATCCCTATTCCACAAGGGTGCATAAGTACGTAGTCCTTGGAATTCAACTAGATCATGCATGAAATGCTTGTATTCATATGCTTGAGTGTAGGGGTACCTCGTCGCTCATCACTTAATAATTAACCCTTTTCAGATCCCTTATTTTTCTTTTAAGCATAAGGTGATTACAACATAATATGCCCAAGGCTATGAGGTAACTAAAATCATTAATCTATTCACATTATTTTGATCGATTACTATTAGTTACCATGATGTTCAAAAATAGGGTGTTGGACAAGTTTCAAAAATGTTAAAGCAAGCAATCCTAGCCCCCATGACTGATAAGCGTAACTCTAGAAGCACATAAGTTTTTGAATAATTAAAACCAAAGGTCTAATTCAAAAGATGGCCATGAAATATTAATGGATATGAAAACAGAAAAGTAGGAAAAATTAATGAAACATATTAGAAGTAGTTCTAGAATCATGCATAAATTTAGAGAAATTGTCATTGATGTTCTAGAAGATGTGAAGGTTAGTTCAAATCCATGATCAACAAAAGTTATGCAAGTGGATCCTCCCCAAAGCAAGCTCTTGCCATAATGCCCTTGCATAACCACTTCTATAGATGTTTGTGAGCACTCGAGAAGTTAGATGTGGACCATGCCTTTGTTCTAAACAACACACAACTATTGTGGTTAGGATGTTGCACTATACTACATAAAACCAAAAGGCTCATAATTGCATATAGTAGCGAGGTGAGTAATGAGATGAGAAGGGATTGCAAAGATTGGGATTTAAGGTACTTGACCATGTCCATAATAGGTTCTTGTCACAAGTGTGATTAAAATGATCAACATACCTATCTATCCAAGTTCAAAATAAGTCCATACCATGAACAGTGAACTCACATTGATGTGCTCCATCCTATCAACCACCATGAGTTCATAACCATCTTAAAGAACAATCGTCACTCCAAAAAGAGAAGAAAAGAGAAGGAAGCAAGGGCCTTAGTTAGAGGGGTGCCTTCAGGCATGGATAACATGTCTTTCTAGCCCCATAACCAATGCTTATAGCCCATTATTGTGCCTAAGGGGTGTGCTTTGAATTCCCATTATTGTTTTTTTTTGCCTTTTCCCTCTTCTTTTCTTTGTATTTTTTTTTGTGTTTTTTTTTTGTTTCTATTTTTTTGGATGGGAATCACACCATGCAAAGATAGAGTTTCCTTTTTATTGGTTGATGGGGAAGTGATGATACATTCCAAGAGAAGTCATAAACCACATGAAGGAAGTCAAGAAGATAACCCAACAAGTCTCCTTGAGGTCACACCCATTGCCATTCCCACTTGGTCATTCCCTCTTTCTTCATGGTTCAATGATCATTAATGAGTTTCAGTTTCATAAAAGAAGAACTAAATTGTTTCCATGAAAATAACCTTTTATTCAAATAATTGGAGGAAATGATGAGGTGGTCTCACTACTTTACACAATTACTTACCCAATCATCTTGATAGCATAGAACAAAAAACCCAACATATAGCATTGATGTATGCATCATGACTTGGTAATTTTATTAATAAAAACATAAAATAGATGCATAAAAAATAAAGAGAATAACTCAAGAAAAGAGAAAAATATAAAGAAAATAAAAATATTAAGAAATGGAAAATATATGAAGAATTACAAATTTTTTGAAGAAATAGGAAAATGATAAAAAATTGTAAAACAAAAAATGGGTGAAAAATACTTATTATTTTTGTAAGATATATGTTTCTAAGTCCCTTGTTTGGTTCATTTTCTTAACTTTAGAACTAATAAGTAGATCCATTGTCTCCTTGCATCTTTGAAAAAATCTTAAAATCTCATTTTCAAGTCATTGGGTGTCTCTTGGTTTAGTGACTGCTACATAAGTTGGTCTTTGTTCACACACTTGTTTATTAGCTTTGTTGTGGGTTCTGTTAATATTTTGAATTTTTGGCCCATAGTTGCACCCTTTACTATTAACAGTGATCCATGGATTCTACTATCTTTCTATAGTGATAGATTCATCATTTATGTCTTTTGTTGGAGTGGTGATGGTTGTTAGCTTTTATTTAGGGTCAGAGGAATTTGGTTGTGAAAAGGAAGGAATTGCACTAGATTGCCATTGTGTTGGCTCGGATGATGTGGTGGGTCCATGCATTGTTTGCTTCAGCTTACGACCTTTCCTCCAGAAGGGATGTTTCATACATTTTGGTTGAGGCCCACTGGTATTAGCATGTCTATGCACATTTGCAATACAAGTGGCATCTGTTTGTTGATATTGTGGTGTCGAACCTTCTTGTGTTGCTAGCAGTGACATGTGAGTATGAGAATATTGAGGATATGCCAAAGGATGAGAGGTGTGAGGTGGTGACCTCATATAAGATGTTGCGGGATGTTGATATTTAAAAGAGTGAGATTAGTGATTTGAGGTAGAGGAAGTAGAACTAGCTAGGAAAATAGATTGTTGAACATAATATCTGTATTGGTTTGGCTGGCAGTAAGGGTAGGGTTTGTTTGGTGGTGGCCTTTCCTATGACTATGGTTGTTGCCACTATGGTTGATGCCAATGTTGAGGCTAGTAATAAGTTCCCTTAGGATAGTATGATTGGATTTGGGGTTGTCTAAAATTACTACATGGAAGAGGAAATCTCTTGAGCATGTACTTTTGTACAAAATTTAGATTTAATGCCCCTACTCAATACTCATGTAGATACAACAAGAATGGGCAATGGCCCTTTGGATGGTCATATAGGAAAATGTCACATCCACCATCCTCTTCAGTGGTTGAGTCTATAGCCTCTTCTTCTACAGCCATTTCCCCTTCTTGCTGAAAAGTGTTCCTAGCTGTTTCTTGGTTCTTTTTCTTCCTTTTGTTGTGATCACTTGATTTGTTTTGTGCTACTCTTTCCTCTATGATTTCTTCGCAAGTTTTACCTTTCTCATTCATTAATTCCAACATCTTAATCAACTTTTCTTTAATCTCAATGATAGAATTTTTTATTGGCAAGGTCCATTATAAAATCACCTCATCAAGAGCTACCTCTTTTTCCTTATCATAGATATGGATGCTTTTCTTTTGTAGAGTTGGATCCCAATTATTTTCCTTTACATTCTCTCATCTACATAGCTCTCCTCCTTATTTCACCACATGCTTGATTAACTCTTTGATCTAATGGATTCGTAGATTTTATAATTGACCTAGAGCATACATCCCAAGAGTCTCCCTTGTTTCATTACGAAGCCCATCTATGATGTGAAAAGTTTCCTTTCCTTAGAGAAACCATGGCTTGGGCATCTATGTAGTAGCGAATAGTATCTTTCGAAGGCCACTTCCAAGGGTTTATGATTTTTTTGCTTCCACTCTTGGATTTCTTTTCTTAGGTTGAACACTCTCGCATAGGTTTCGTATTTTTTGTTGAAAAGTTCTAGCATTGTGGATTACTAGTAAATGAAACTTGGTTCCAATAATCTATACCAACTTTCAACTTCATCGATTAATGTCCTAGGAACTATTTTAAGGTTTTTCCACCCACTTTCAATGTTGTATAATACATAGGCATCATGGAAGGCTTGTAGATGATGTTGTGGATCAAAATCATGGCCTCCCAAAAACTTAGGGATATTATTAATATCATGCCTAGGTAGGTGAATTTCCTTGCAATTCTTGTAAGGTATATTAATTACCTTTTTGATCTCCATCAAGCTCTTAGTGGCTAACAAGGGTTCATCATCATCACACATGTTGTGATGAAAATTTCTATTTCTATTCATTTGATTGTGATGATCTTGTCTATGCTGATGATGGTGTCTTTGATTTTTCCCTTAGTTCAATTTCTATCTTTTTCTTTACCTTGTAGTGGATCTCTATCTCTATACCCACATTCATCTTCATCAAAACTAGACATTGAAGAGGAAGAGGAATATGAGGAACTAGAAAAATTGCAATGGCTTCTATAATTCTCCCCATGGTCTCTTGATTTATCTTGTCTAGGTTTGGAGGAGGTCCTAGGCCTTGAGGCCCTCCTTGTTCTAGGACTTTCTCCATCTCCTCTAGGATTTTCTAAACAAGTTGAATGTAGTCTTTGAGTGCACATGTTTAATGTAGTCTTTGAGTGTAGTAAGGGTCTAAGTAAGCATAGGAAACCCCTGCTTGAGGTTGTTCACTCCAATTTTCTTCAATGTAGATCCTATCATTTCTCATATGAGTGCTTTCATCATGTGATGCAATCTTGGTTCTAAGTGAAGAATACATGGTTTTATTTGATAATGTGTGTAATTTAAAATATTAATTTTTTCTAAGAGATAGATTGTTAATACCTTTACAATGATTGTGTATATAATTAGCATCATCCCTAGTAATGGTGCCAATGATGAGTAGCATACCACTATGTCCAACCATACGAATCACAAACGTTCATGCATGATCTAATCAAATTTCATGGATGGGACTAGTTGTGGCATCTAGTGTGCTATGCCTTGATCATAGTTTGTTGTCTTCCCACTAAGACTAGTGGTAGCTTTGTCACATATGGTTTAGTCCAAAGTGAGGCATATGATTTTTATTATTTTATATTTTCTTGTTCTACGATTAACAATAGTTTGAAACTCATTTTATAATCAATTCAACTAATCTAATTGCTAATTAATAATCAACTACCCTAACATAAGTATCTGATCCCACTTCCCATGCACACCTTGAACACATATAATGTTGTTGAATTACTAAATGTTAAGCATTGCTAGGATTACCAAGAGTCATATGCATGCTCAAAGCGATCGTACTTATGTTCTTAAGTAATTAATATGCATCAAAATGTAAATATTAATTAAGTACATGAAAAGTAAATTTCATGGAAAGTAAATCTAATCTAAGTCAAAGTGCTGCAATCAATAAGAATTAATCTCAATCTTATTGTCGCTCATGGAATATGTCCAAGTATATTGCTAGTCAAATAAGACTTTGTACAACTAACTTAGATCCACTCTAGGGGCACTCACTGATTATTCTCTAAGGTTACAAAATAAAACATCAAGAATTTAGCTACTCTATTGACAAAATTATGAAAAAATAATGCAAAACTACCTCCAAATCATGAGCCCAAGTGCTATATTTATAGGCTAGCATATATCATCCGACATCAGATATCCAACATCACATCTTGGCTCCAACATCGGATACCAGAAATCAAAGCATACAAAAAAAATTATTCATAACACTCTCTTTGTTATCTCCTTTCCCCTCCATCTTTATTAAACTTAATTTTGAATAGTTATTTCTAATTTTATCTTTTCTTATTATCCTTATAATCCATTTTAAAACAATCCTATCTTGATAAATGTATGTTCTTTCAGTAGCTTATAATAGGTATGGTTTTATTTTGAAAGAATTTTCTCTCACAAAATATTTCAAATCCTTTGTATATATTTTTTTCACTCTTCTATTAGCCTTGGTTACTACAAAAACTATTATTTGTTTCTAATTTTGTTTCATCAATATGGTGCTTGATCTCGAGGGACCATTGAACCTACTAACGTTTTTGATATATTTATTCTTTTTTATCAAATATAGATAGACCATACAAGATATTATTTTCTTTGTACAAAATTTTTCTTTGGTTATCAAATAGATTTCTTATTTTAAGATCTTGCTTCTTTGATTTTTTCTATGATTAGTTTTTAAAATTTTTATATGAATCCATGATAGCTAACCTACAAATGGTATTGTCACCATACTATCTTTTTCAAAATCATAAGGGAGATTTACTTAAGTTGCTACTAGTACTAGCTCCCAAGGGCATGTATACATATCAAAAGGTTTGAACAATGAAATTAGTCCTTTATGTTACTTCTCACATTAGTGAGGAATCAATGACAATGAGAAAGAGCATGATCTATACTAATAAGTAAATTCTTATATTACTATAGACATGCATACATATATATATATATATATATATGTATCACATGAACATCCTCTTCCCAAACATAGAGACAGTTGTTATCATGATGAAGGTACTAATGGAAATCGTAAAATTGGTTCATGTGAAATAGGTAACTTTAAATATTCAACCTCAAAGTCTAATCTTTATGATGATAAATAATTTTCTATTTTAGTTCAAATTTCTATTTTTAAAAATCAATATAAATAAAATATGAAAAAGAACACAAAAAAGCTTGCATTAGAGATGCAAGAATATTTGTGAAATTTTTTTGCTTTTTTATGATGATATTGATGTTTTACTATGGTATTAGAAGTAGGATAGTAACATTAAGTTCACACCTACTACTTGTGAATGAATTAATGTATGATTACTTTCTAGAATATTACTAAATTAATAAATTCAAATTATGACAATGCTTACAAAACATTTTCTAGATCCTCCATGTGATAAACTAGGAATGTAGTTGACTTTTTTAAGTTTCAAAAAGTTACTATCCTACAAATCTTTCATTGTAAGAAACAAAAATAGTATGCATGAATGTTGTAGTAGCAACAATTTTGAATTTGATAGTAGCTTTATATTTGTTCATGATTTCTCATGTTTTGTCACAACAGTACAATCTTGATCTAGCAAAAACATCATCCATGGGGTGAGAAGAGGATAGAGATCCTAATACATTCTGTAGTATGTGATTCAATTTTGATAAAGTATTCAAGATCTATTTTTTGAGTGTTTTGGTTAAAGATGAAATAGTTAGAAGTATCTTGGTTATAATATGACAAAGCATATCATTAAAAAAATTGGTATTGCATTTATAAAGAAGAATTTTGAGTCTCCCCATTTTCATTTTAATGTAATTCTTTAATAAAATTCATTTTTTATGTTACATTTATATTAAATAGGCTTTCCAATCTTGGATACTTGTATATTAATATAGGTATGAATGAGTATTACTACTAAATCTATCTTTCAAATAGAATAGATTAATTTCTTTCATTTTTAATTTTTAATTTTCATCTTAGCTTTTTTATTTTTGTTCTAAATAATATCTTAGTAAAATGTTATACTAGTTATCTAAAAGAATAACTTGGCAAACTTGCTTGTATTTATGTAATTTAAAAAAATGTTTCAAAATTAAAGACATTTTTGACAAATTAATGTTTCAATGAAATTTCAATATGTATAATGTAAATCTCTTACACTTCATCTATTAATTAAATTTTATACTCTTTACAATAACTCAAACTTATAAATTTTGTTCTCTTTCATATTGGTTGCAAATGATTTTTGGATGGATTTAAGCATTTGAGATGTATGTTGTTAATAGTTTTACACGAATCTAATGAATTTTGGGTTTATGATCCCAAATTAATTATTTTTATTTGATCTTATTTTGTATTTATTTTATTTATTACAAATGAAATAATCTTATTTTTTAATTTAAAATAAAATTTCTAGTTTACATAGGATTTCTATAGCCTTATTTTTTTAATTTATATTATTAGAGACATGAGTAAAATTAATTCTCTTATACATCTTTTCTGCATGATTTATTCATGTCACATATATATTATTAGTGAAGTAAGGAGTAGTATCATATATATTTTATAACTGGTGTAACAAATTGCATCTCTTATAATATGAAGAGATGTAATGTCTCATGTATATTTTATTACATTCTACTTTTTATGAGGCATAACTAGTTTTAGAGTTCTTATAAAATAAGGTATTAGCTTAGTGGTAATAGCCTTGGCTTTGTAATCCTAGGTCATATGTTCAATTTTATTTGGTATTATTGATTTATAAATAAAAAAAAATTATAAAAGAAGCTCTAGAATTAGTCCAATAGATCCAAGGGATCTTAGTAGGTATAAGTAGAAAATTTGAGTTTCAATTTGATATGTTAGATGGGGTATGATCTTTATCAAACCTCTAATATTTATTAGAGGCAAGGCCTTATATGGTGGAATAGAATAGCACCATATATATGTATAAGAAACATGATTTTCTTTAAGAGGTGGGAATGATGGCACATCAAAAGAGGTAATTTCTTATAGTTAAGAAAATCCTCATTTAGTCCTACCATTATAAATACATGGTTTTTCTTTAAATAGAAACCATTTATTTGCTTGGCCATCATCTAGTTGAGAAAGCTAAAGATGAATCTATTAAACTATACGAAGAAGCCCTAGTAAGCCTTATGTAATCTTTCTGAAATCTACATGAGTACCATTGAGTTTTCACAACTTTAATTCTCTATGTTTTAAAACCATTTTGTAACTAGCACATTTTCCAACTATGATCTTAGTGTTAATAGGAGAATCTCTAGCATGTGAGTATTTGGAATGAATTTTGATGATGACTTACTAATTAATTACTTTAACATTATTTCTTACTAAATCTAATGCTTGATATAAGTTTCTACCTATTGAATTTATTGTTGTAGCAATTTTTATTCTATTCTAATAAATATTAATAATTGTTTAATTTATTCTTCATTTTGCAAGCATTAATCTTAGGAATCATATTTTGATATAAAACCTCATATTAGATTTTTGAACTAAAACTAAGAAAGAAACAAGAAAATTGTTAATGCCTACTTTGGACCACACTGCTTTCTTAATCTTTCCTTAACCACAAGAAACTAATAGTGGGTAAAAGCTCTATTTAGCTCCAATGTTCTCTTCTCCTTCATGATAAAAATCTCAAATATGAGAATTCTTTCAAAACTCAAGTTTAGTTTTTTATTGGTCTTTGCAAACACAAAGGCCTAGATACCTCCAAATAAACTTAGTCATTATAGGAAAACTATGTGTTTTGATCTATCATTTAGTATAAACTTCATAATATAATCTACTAAGAGTTAGACAAATAAAATCACTTTTATAAAAAGATTTAACGATATTTACTCTATTCTATATGAAAATAAAATTTCTGCTATATCAAAGCTACCTCATCTGTATAGTCCAGATTATATGCTACCTATGCAATCTAGTCTTTTATCTAATGCTTAAGTGCAAGTCCACAAAATTTCTGCCAATATTCCCTATAGAGAAACTTCCATAAGAAAACTAGAAAAAGATTAAGATTCAATAGATTTTGAAAAGTAAAATAGTAGAATTACATAGAATCTTAAACATTGAAATGAGGTATTACTGACATGAGTAAGCACTGAAGAACTAAAGATGTTTCAAATTAGTCAACAATACCAAAAATTGTTAAACCATTTATCTCAAACAGGTAATTTGAAATAAGGCTACTACTAACATGATAAAATACTTTTAAAAACTAAAGATGTTTTGAACTAGTCAATAAATACCAAACATTGCTAAACACAGAGCTACTTAAGCAATTTAAACAATTCTAAGAACAAAATGTAAGGCTCAATACAATCTTCACTAGTAGTAAAGAAACTATTATAGAGCAAGGAAATGTGAATTAATTCATAAGATAGAAGTAAATTAGCTTAATCAAATTTAAAGTTAGAATGCCATCATATAGGAAATCGCTCCTAGTTTTTCTTGTATTCTCTCATTGGGCTGAATGCCTTTAACAACTCTACTCTAGGCTTTATATAGCAGCCTCTAGTAGTTACAACCATTACAAAAATTAAAAGCTAAAATCACCTCACATCTTGTTCATATAACTACAAGGAGTTGAATAATTGTTTTGTTAATAATTTTTTCTCATTCTTTGAATTTGTAGCCCCTCAACTAGAATCTATCATGAGTTAAGAGAGCTCTTATTAGTCTGATTCATTCCATTTGGTTTAGAGTCATTAAGCTTCTTTAAGGATTATTTCAGTGCTATTTTCTCTTGTAATCAGTTTAGTTGTGGAATTCATTATTTTTGTTGAAGCAATTCCCATGCTATTTTAAATCCAGACTTTTTGAATTCAAGCTTTATTTTAGCAATTTCATTTGTAATACTAGTAACTACCATTAGCATGTTCAAATAACCTTTTTTTTCATGGAGTAACAACTATATTATAGCTAAATCAATTAACTTCCATGCCATTCTATATATGTATGTAAATATAGCTTTTTTTTTTTTATGAAAGTTCTAGGCTTGAATGATGACTTCACATTTCAATGGTGACTATGTGCTATCTTTAGCTCTATTTTGATTTTGAACTCTATTTGTAGCTTCTGTCTTTGCATATCCTTCACATTGTTGTCAACTATAAAGATTTTTTTGAATCTTTCCATAAAGCTATTTTAATTTGATATATTGAAGATTTGACATGGAAGCATAATTATAGGGCTTCTTCATAGAGCTAATATGTAGTTCTATGTTTTGTGTCCTAACCTTTGGTGAGCTAGATTAAAACAAAATGTGCATATGTGTGAAATGTAACCCTTTGTGTGCCTAGGATGAGTTCAAATGTGTCCTGTAGAACCACCAAGATGATGTGTCTTATAAAACCATTTCATAGAACTCTTTTCTTGCTCTACAAGCTTGTTCTACTTAGAAGCTAAGATGTTGAGGTAGGTTTACGGAATTAATGTGACAAAGCTCTTTTCGCATGCACTTGTTAAACTAAATTATGAGCTTTTCTTTGATGATGTGGCTTATAAGCCTAATTTAAGCTTCTTCATAGAGCCAACATGGGATTCTATGTAAGCACTCTAAGAACAATTTGACATGGTAAGCTCATTTGTACAACTCCTTTACAAGATTAAATTTTAGCTCTAGGAGTAAAATAACATGATGAATGTTGACATGGTAGATGAAACATATTTGCTATAGATGAGAAAAGAAGCTCCATCTATTTGTTGATGTGGAAAATGCTAACATGGTAGATAAAACATATTTGCAATAGATGAGAAAACAAGCTTCATCTCTTTGTTGATGTAGTAGATGAAGCATGTTTTCTTTAGATGAAAATATAAGCTTCATATAGATGCTAACGTGGTAAAGGATAACATGGAAAATGAAGTATATCTACTCTGGATGAGGAAATGAGCTTCATCTATTTTTTGACATGGCATGTGTTGATGTGGTAGATGCTAACATGGCACATGCTAATGTGGTAGAGTGTGCTCATAGAAACTCTTTCATGAGCTTACGTGGTAGAATGGAAGATGAGCTTGTTTGTAGAGACAAATTTTAACTTTATGGACTAGTTCTACAAGCTAATGTGTTATGAGCTAGCATGCCAGAGCAAAAAATGAGCCTATTTGTCGAGTTGAATTGTAGCTTCACAAACTAGCTTAATGCGATAATGTGATAGAACTTATTTTGATTTATTTTTTAGAGCTAAATTTAAACCTCATGAACTGGTTCTATGAGCTAGCTTAAAGGTTGCTAACTTGGTAGAGCTCATTTGTAGATTGGAAATTTGGTTCTACAAACTCCATCTACAAGCTGACTTGGTGGTATGCTATGTGGCACTTAGAGCTTCTCCATAGAATTGGATTTTTCCTTTATGAATATATTCTAACACTAAAGCTTATGTGGTAGAGTAACTTTGCAGAACCTATTTTAAGCTTCATGAAAGCTAACATGGTAGAACTTATTTTTCAGTTCTAGAAACTTGTAGCTACATGAATGGTAGAAGAGATTTCCCTACGAGTTGATGTGATGGAGCTTATTTGTACAAACCTCTTTTACAAGCTAATGTGGGAGAACAAAAAATGAACTTATGAGATTAAATTTTGGTTTTATGACCTTGTTCTCTAAAAGAAAAGGTTGACATGATAGAGCCATTTTTCTATTCTACAAACTTGTAAATACACAAATGCTAACATGGAAAATTTAATTTTAAGCCTCTTTATGGAATGGAATTTTAGCTCTATGAGAGGTCCTTCTTTATAGAGCCAAAATTATGTTTGTTTACTAATTTTTTTATTTTAAAAGAAATTTAGCCTAGTAGAACTATTTTTGAGCTTTTTTGTATAATGAATTCTCAGCTCTACAAAATCACATTTCACAAAAGTTGATATTGATCTTTCCTTTTGCTCTGATCTTGTGAGGCTAAATCAAGTAGAAACATCTTGTAGAACTAGTTTCTAGTTGTAAAAACTTCTTTAATAAGCTGATTTGGTAAATTTATTTAATGAAACCCTTTTAGATGAGCCTTTTTTATTAAAATGAAAATTTCTTTTTATGCTCAATTGTTTCCTCTAATGCTAGCCTCTTTTTTAGATAAAATTTATCTCAAATTTTTGCAAATCAATTTTTTAATGGTCTCTAGAAAATAGCAAGTGTGCTCACTGGAGTTAAATTAAACTTATAGAAGCTCCATCTTATTAGTTTTTCTATATGATTTAAGTTTAACTGAAAACCTAGCTTCGTGAACTGGCTCTATTTAGGGCTATATCGTGTGCAATAAATCTCAGTTCAAGGCCATATCATAAGTATATTGTATAGAGAAATGATTCTAAAAATTTGAGCCTAATGATATTTTGTAAGCTTGGCTACACTACAAAAATTTAAAATTTTTTCTATGCTTATACATATTCTTTAAATCCATGGGATCTTGACTTTACTTTTGAGAATAATTTATGAAGCTTCATTCATACTATAGCTCCTATCAAACTTGGTTTTAAACTTTTCATACTTGAAATCACAAGTATAAGCTTTCCATTCATTTAATTATAAGCTCTAGAATACAAAGTCTCATCTTATCGAGTTATCAAGAATCATCTATAGTCCTTAAAATTATTTTCAAGACTTAATCTTTGCTTCATTAATGTTCAAAATGTAACAACATTTCATTCCCTCTTTCTCTTTGATGATCAATGTTGAATTCTTGGAATGAGAAAATATCCATTTATTTTGATGAAATGATATACAATGATACTAAGCTTAAAAAAATATATTTTTTGTGGAAATGTATAATTAATCTTAAGGATCAAAAGTATAAAAACCCCATGCTTTCTAAATGCTATGCAAGAGATATACATATGTAGCCTAAATACTGATACTATAACTAGTTATATGGAAAAAGAAAAATGGTCATCAAGACCTTATTTGGAACCTTCCTTTCATAAGCTCTTTCATACTCGATTTTAATTAAAATTTGGGTTCTTCTATCCTCTTCTTGATTTTAAGCCTTTTTATTTTCTTGATTTGAAGTCTTTTCCCTAGCTATAGCCAATCTTCTGCTTTCACTAGTTAATGCATCTTTAGGTTGACCTAAGAAGATGTTCATCTTCCTTCCATCAAAATGAAATAAGTGAGATATGAGTCATTAACTCTTTTGTTGGCTTGATAGGTTGGTAACATATAAGATACAGACTTCGTCCAATGAATCTAAATCATTCAGATTCTCATCATTTCTATCTAGCCTTGTAATTTTTGAATATTGGTAGGAATCTCCCCAAACATGTGCATGAATGGAAAAATCATTCGTCATGAAAGAAAATTCATCTACTAACCATGTTATATAGGGACCACTATATGAAGCTCCATAGCTTGAAGCTTTATAGTATGCTCTCATGATGTGTTTGAGATAACATCCAAATAAGGGATGAAAGGTCTTATTTTTGTTATATTTCTAAAATTTCTCTTAACGCAATATTTTTTAGCTAATGGAGTATCATCCATACCTTGTTATATAGCCCAAGTTCTTGCAAATTTCTCTTCATTATAAAAACTATCTTAGATGCTTATTAACTCCTAGTAAATCTATTTATGAACCTAAAAGCAAACAACTATTTGTATTTTTACAATTTCTGTTTCTCCTTAGCTCTATCAGGTATTGGGTAGTTATCCAAAATAGTGCTTAATATGGATGGCATTAAATGGAAATTTTTTTTTTGCTCCATCCATCATGAATAGCATGTATGTGTTATCTAACACTTGTTTCCTGCTAACAAATGGGCCTATCCATTTGGTAGAAAATGTGTTATGATTACTCCTTCTTATGTTCCAAAGTAACACTAAATCTCCCACTCTGAGTGCCCTTTTTAAAGCCTTTCTATCAAACCATCTTTTGGTCTTTGATGCATTTACTAATAGATTATCTTTGGCTTTATCAATTTCAACTTTCCTTTTGATAAGTAGAGACATCAAGCTTCTGTCTTTATCCATTTTTCACTATATGTTTGCACAAACTTTGATACTAGTATTATAATTTTATTATTAATTCTCATCACTATATCATAAACTATGTTATAGGGCAAGGTTCCAATATATTTTTTATTCTAATGTAGTCCTTCAATAAGGTAGATTGTAAGTGATTATTCCAGTTACTAGAATTCCCTTCCATTGATCTTTTAATGTAAGAGATAAGCTTTGTATTGGTAGACTTGGCTAATACAGTCCCTTGAGAATAGTAATTCGATGAGAAGAATACAAATATAGATTTCTTAGAAGCCCATCATATGAATTTCTTAGACTAAAATGCAGGGTCATTATCTAATACTAATACTTCAAGAATACCAAAACAACTTAAGATATGATCTTTAGGAAACCTTATTACATTTGATATTGAACTCTTATTCAAACTTTTTGCTTCTTTTCACTTGGTAAAATAGTCAATAGTTGTAAGTATAAATTTATGCCCAACTTTTAAAGGAGTAATCATGTCAATAAAATCTAAACCCCATTTTTGAAATGACCTCTCTTCAATTACTGATTTTAGTGAAGCTTTAGCTTTCTTGATTTTTGGCCCATGAATTTAACATTTTTAACAACATTGGACCTTTGAACTTATATATTGATACTTGTTAGGCTAATAAAATCCATAGCACAATATGTGTTGCATAGTAGATTTAGGGGAATCATAACACAAATTTGTATGATCTTGAAATTGGTCCAATACAAGCTCAATCTAATCATTCCTAACACATTCTAATAGGACTCTAAAATCCTTTCTATATAAGATTCTATCTTTTACCAAAAAATTATTTGTCTTTTTGAGAAAATCTCTATAGTCAAATTATCTAGGACTTTCCTTGAAGTGTAAAATTCAAGAACTTTATCATATCAATTTTTACTATAGGGATTTAATACACAAGTTTCACCTTCTTTAGACATTAATTTGGCTAATCCCATTCCTTTAATAGTTTTTCATAATTCTAAGGAAAATTTAAATATTTAGAGTTTAGTGATCCAATTTCCTATTTTTAAGCCAATCTCATTCTAAGCCAAGAATTGTTTAATAGTAGGCTCCATTATCATAGCATGGATTAAAGTGATCTCTAAATAATACTTAAAATGCATCAATGCTTTAATCAGGATGAATTCTTGTTTTTCTAAATCTACTTAGTTTAATTCAAAACCTTTAAGCTAGTAAGCAAATAATTCTATTGGTTCATCCTATCTTTTTTCTAAGTTAAAACAACAACAATCAAATCACTAGAAGCAATCCTCTTTTAATTTTGATTTAAGTAAACATAGGACATCCTCAATAGAATTTTAAAATTTTAGCTAATGCTTTCTCTGATTCTAGTGTCTTCTTAATCTACACATCATTTTTAAGCATGTACATCAAAGGCTTGGTAATCCTAGTAAATCTTGGTATAAAATTTTTGATGAAATTTATTTTTCCAAAGAAAAATCTAAGGGATCTTTTTTGGTTGGATGTTCAATGTTTTAAACATCTTTGATTATAGTATTATCTATTACTATACTTTTAGCAAATTATATGTTCTAATAAATGTTTATACTTTACCCCAAAAATACTTTTCTTCAAATTCAAAGAAATATGATACTTTTAACATCTACTAAAAATCTACTTAAGGTGAGTGATGTGATGTTCCTTCCTCTTTGAGTAAATAGTAATATCATTTAGATAAATTACTATAAATTTTCCTAGTAAACCTTAATATGTGATATCCATTTTTCTCTAGAAAGTGGCTCCAACATTTGATAGTGCAAATGGCATTTTTCTGTAATCAAAAGTTCCCCATTTAGTGATGAACGTTGTCTTATATCTATCATTTTTCTAAATCATGATCTAATTATATCTTGAAAAATTATCTAGAAAAGAGTATACTTGACATCTTGATACTTTGATTAGCATTTCATCTATCCTGGGTATCAAATATCTATCTTTTTCTAAATCTTGATTCAAATTTTTGAAATCAATGCATAGCCTAATCTCACCATTTTTTCCCTCAAAGGTACTAGACTAGCTACCTAGACTAAATATTGAATAGGAGATATAATTCTATCTTATAGTAGCTTTTTTTTAGCTTCAATGACTAGCTCAAATGACGAATTAAACTTCCTCTGATTTTGCCTAACTACTTTACAATCTTTGACCAATGGAATCTTCTAAATCATCACATCATATCTAAATATTTTAAGGTCATCATAAGTCCCTAAAAAATTGTCTAGATTATCTTTTAACAAAGATAACAATTTCTATCTAAAAATTAGATCATTTCCTTGGTGATATTTAATATTTTTTGGATTTTCTTTAGATCCTAGATTTACCATCTCATACATTTGATCCTCTAGATCTTGGACATTTGTTCCTTTAAGTAACCTCTTCTTAAATTTATGCTTATGAATAACTACCTTTTTGGAAATAAAATTTGGTCTAAATTGTAATGTAACTTCTTTTTTAGACATATTTTCAAATTCTCCTTGATTTTATAGAAACCTAAGTAATTACTCATCATCTTCAAACACCTAGAAGTTTTCTATATTATTTGATATTGAAGGCTAATGCTTGGCTTTAATTACAACACTTTTATATTTTTTTAATCTTTTTCAAATTGACTTCTAAGGCCACTATAGCTAGATCATTTACTAATTGGTTTTCATCTCTACATATATGCTTTATTTCATACTCCTCAAATTGGTTTAACAAGTTATAGATAAATTGTTTATATGGCATCAAGAACAAAATTTTTCCTACACATTCATCCTTAATCTGTTCACAAGTAATACTTGAACCTCCTTTTATTATAATTTCTTTAATCCTTTTTTCCAATGTTATTTTAATTCTAATACACAAAGTTTTTGGTGCTAGAAATTTTGATTGTTGGAATTAGAAAACTAAAAGATCATAACATTTAAACAACTTTAACCTAGAATCCCAAGGGCCTCTAGAAAATGAGACTCAGGATTCCCTAGATAATCTTGTCGATCATCTAGGGACTTATAGAATGTAAATAGAAATGGTTGTAAAAACATAAACATAATTGTAGATGAAATAGAAAGTGAAAATGTAAACATAAATAGAAATAGCCAAATGGAAACATAAATGGATTTAGAAATGGAAATGGATGGTATCATAATTGAAAATCTAAAATGAAACAAGTGTAGAAAAATAAGCGTAAACTAAAACTTGCACAACATGAATAATAGACTTTATAAAAAAGAAAGAATAAAGATTCACAAAGTACAAGTTTTGTGCCAAAAGCATAAGAAGTTGCTTGCAGAAGCTCGAATTCCATTGGATAAGGTAGGCTACACCCTACTACAACTCTATGATCTGGTTTCTTCCCAGCTCTAATTTTTAGTAACTTTCCATCAATTTCCAATAGGGTTTGCAACATGAAAATGGAATTGGTATTGCAATTTTGGAGCAATGGAAGCTACATGAAAGTCTCTGTGCCTAATGTAGTACTAGTTTTTGCTACCAAATAGTGCTACAAGGTGAGGTTGCAATGGGCTTTGGTGATTGTGGAAATGGAATTGCTATGAAAGGTTGTAAAGTGTCAAAGTGTTGTAACATGCCGAAAATTGGATCTACCAAGAGTGTAAAAAATGCCAATGTTTGAACATGAAAAAAGTTGGAGACCTAAAAATAGTATTGATATTGGACTTTTATATGGTAGGGTTGCTATTTTTGGACTTGTGCACCACTACCATGATTGCTGATAGATTGGTGTCAATGTGTAGGTTGTAACGATCATCTTCTCCCAGTGTAGTTACTATTTGTGGTAAGTCTGGAATGGACTACAGCCACAAAACCAATTTATTTAATATAGATAGTAAATGGAGTTTTGTGACTATGTTGGAACCATTCTTACTACATTGGCATTAGTGGACAATGCTAACGTTGTTGGAAAATGTCAAAAGTGATGGAAAATGTGAAAAATGTTAAAAATTTTAGAAATGGTGGAATTCGTTAAAAAGTGTTATGCTTGGTGGAGAATGATGTCTATGTTAGCTACTATTGACTTGGGATGACTATGTTGGCTATTGTTGGAAAAATGAAAATTCCAACAAGTCCAATGTTGCACTTCTACTAGGTCTTGATAGTCACTATGCTAGCTACTATGGCTACTATGACTACTATAGCTACTGTGTCTACTGAAAATGGCTCCAGCGTAGTTGGGGCTATACCCCTACAAAAACCCATTGAAATGACAATTTTATGCATTACCAAGGTGAGTTTAGCCTTCTCAAGCCCAAATATAGATACAAGGTACCTTTTTCTACTTGGAAAGTAAGGCAATTATAAATTTTGAAGCATTTTTAGGCCTCAAAAATTTGAAGTACACAAGATTATATGACATGGACTACATATCTTACATTTATAATGAATCCTTATCTCAATTTGGAAAATGAAGGTTACAACATGAATTTTTGGTGGTGTTTTATCAGATCCTCTTTGTTGATGTCTAGAGGATTGACTTGAGAGACATTGACAAAGAATACAAAACACCACTGTGTATCCACCACCAACATTCCCTCTCTGTGCTTGATTCAGTAGCATCAAACCATGCCCAAGAGTGCTCATGATGATGGGATGAGGATATGATAGGGTAATAGATAACAAGGTGATATGGAAATAGTTATGAAGGCTAATAATGCATTTCAAGCATTAAAAACATGGCTATAGTATGACACATACATGTTGGTCAATCCATTTGAGCTTCATACTTCATGCTTTGATGTGTGGTTCACTTGGAAAATGTGTTTGAGTAACCAACACCTCACTTTGAGGTTAGTTTTATCATTAGGATCCTCCCTTTGTATGTTTAGAGCCTTTGATTTATTTTTTGGGCTTCATTGGATATTCAACTTCTTGGTAACTTACTTCTTTTTTGTGTTTTTTTTTTGGATGAAAACTTCATTGGGTTTCTCTTGCCAAGATCGGTTTAACTTGGTCTTACCATTGAGTGAGTGTGTTACACTTAATTGAATAGATGATTTTCCATTGAATGAGGTGTGCTATATTCAATGGACTTGAAGGTTGAACATGATGAAGGGATTTCGTATGAACAAAGTACATGAAGATCAAACATCAGTCAACATTACCATCTAAGGTAGAAAAGGTTATAATTAGGCTAAGGGGTTGGACTCAAGGGAATGCTAATAGAAATGATATGAAATAAGCAATCTTGGAATGATAGGAAAAACTCATCAAATCTTGCACATTGATGTCCCATGGTGGCTTGTCTTTGTGATGGGTTACACCTCCACAATGACTCCAGGCTTCATCTTGTAAACACAACTATAAGGACAAGAATACTAGATGAGGAAAACCATGTTTTTACAATGAAATACATAAGGGCATGTAGAAAAATCAGAAAACCTGGTTACCAAAGGTCACATGCATTGATAATTTCAAGCCTTGGTAAGCCATGGTGCCAGTTTAAAGTCTTAGTGGATTATGTTGCCATTTTAAGGTCTTGGAAAGCCATAGAAAGATGTTCCTCTATCATTCAAAATATATCATGGAGGCTTGCTTGTTATTGGCCATTGAAATCATTAACATTAATCACCCATTGTAACCTGTCAACAATAGTAACCAACACTACAAGCAAACATGTGAGTGTTACATGTAATCAAGGCTGTGTAATGGATTTAATATTGCATTGCAATGGCTTGATAAGATCATGAGTAGGCTTAATTTTTGATGAGGAACTTGGTCCTATATGTTTTCTTCTTACCATCATGGTAAGGAACCCTCTATGATGTTTCTAGCATTAAGGTTAATGATCATGAGGCTACTTTAGGATGTCAATGCTCTATAGTAAAATGGTTTTAAAGGCTTAGGTTATTATGGCCTAACATCATCATGAGAGGAGTCCATTTAGGCTTTTAGGCTAGTCCAATTTTCTCTCATATCCTCATAACTCAATATTGCATGACAACATAAGCCCATCAAGTGGCATCTGTGTAATAAAATTATAAAATAATGTAAAAAAATATTTTAAAATAATGCAAATGGATTAATACAAATTAAATTGATGCCAAAATAGGACAAAACATGATCAACGAAGGTCACTAGGGGTAGCATAAGGTCAAACATAATTATTTATGAATACACTTTTTCCAATTTTAGAGCTTAGTGGGACATGTTGCTAGTCTAAGACCTTGGCAAGCCATGTTGGCATTTTAAGGCCTTGGTAGATCATGGTTACATGGTGTTAAATGATGGTTAAAGATAATCAAACCCCATCACTTAACACTAATCACAGGCTAGAAAGAAGGCAATAGAGGCTATAATAGTGAAAACAAAGATAAATGTGATGATAATGAAGGCTCAATGAGGTCAACTGATGGTAATAAGGGCCAACAATGCAAAAATAAGGTCAAAATAAGTCAAAACTCCATGAAACAAGGCCAAATCCATCAAAATAGAATACATGCAGTAAAACTTGAATAATACTAGTCAAATAGGGTTAGATTGTACTAGATTTAGGCCTTAGTAAATCATGGTATGAGGTTACAGGGTTGTCAAGAGATTTTGGGCACATGAGGTCATTCCAAGGCTGTTTTAAAGAAAAAATAACACTTTTTCTTGTGACTACACAAGCCTAATGTAGTCATGCATTCTCTAGTGTAGTCAACATTCAAGGATAGTCTCCCAAGCTTAGTATGATCACTTTTAGGCATCCAATGATCTAGGCAGCCAGCATAGGGGGTGGGTATTAGAGATTTGCAAGTGTTGGCACTATTTTGATCTTTTAGAGGGTGGAATCACTTGTGTCCAAAGGTGACTATGCTAGGCTAGCAAGCCCCAGCATAGTCACAAGAAATGAAAACGTTTATTAGGTTTATATAAATGAAATGAGGTGAAATTAGAGTTGGGAGACATGGGAGCATGATTCTAGTCATATTGGGTCAATTTTAGGCCATTTTGAGCTATTTACTATTGATTTTTGTTGCCACATTTTCCCTTCCCACTGTGACTACATTGACCCAATGTAGTTACTAGTTTTCTTAGTGTAGTCATGAGTAGAAAATTGATTTCTATGAGTTTTGGAGCTTAATTGACTATCCTAATGGGCTTCTAAGGTCACTAGTGTTGCTGCCTAGGGTTTTGGTGTGCAAATTACAAGTTTTCATGCCTATTTGGATCTTGGATTGTCCAACATCCTAGGACTATGCTAACCATGTAGTTCCTAGCATAGTAAAGGGTTATAGATAGGAAAAAGCTAAAAAATAATAAATATTGGCTTGCTTCCAAAGGTTCTAGGGTTTGTGCATGCTACAACAGGGTTTTTGGTTTTTCTAGGAGTTGATTTGGGCAATTTTAAGGCATTTTAATTAGTTTCAAGTGGACTATGTTGGGCCCTAGCAATGAGTACGTTGGACCAATGTAGTCCTCTCATATTCCAACATAGTTAAGCTTGAAAAATGAGAAACATTAAGTTTTTTTACTAAAAATTAACTCTACTAGTGTCCCAAAACTTCCAAAAATAGACTTTGAGTTTTTTTTGATAATTTTTTGGGAAAATTGAGGTGGACTACATTTGGCTTGTGTAGGAACTACATTGGCCTAGTGTATTCCTACTTTCTCCTTAGCTTAGTAAGGCTAGAAAAATTGAAAAAATTGAGTTTTACTTCCAAAATTGACTCTAGTGGGCCCTAGGACTCCTAAAAGTGAATTTTGCACTATTTTTATCAATGTTTTGGAAAATTTAGGTGGACTACACTAGGCTTGGGAAAGGACTATGCTGGCCCAACATAGTCCCATCATCCTTCAATGTAGTTGAAGTTTAAACTATTAAAAATGGTGAGAGAAAGTGGGTTTCATGGCTAGAAAACCTCTGGTAAGGTTCTAGGATTTGTTGGAAGTGGACTTGTCATTTATTTTTTAATTTTGGGCCATCTAAAGTGGACTACATTGGGGCTTGAGAGGGACTACACTAGCCCAACATACTTCTAGTCATCCTTCGCATAGTTGGATTGTGGTAGTTCAAAAATGATGAAATTTGGCTCAAATCCCAGGTATTATGGTCCTAATATGTGCTAGAAAGTCTCTATAGTCAAAAATGGCATTCTATTGGTTGAGTTGAACCTATTTTAAGCCCTAGAATGTGGAGTACGCTGGCCTCCTACTAGAGCTACATTGGCCTAGCTTAGTCTTCTCTGTCTTTAGCATAGCCACACCTTGGGATAGGAAATGTGAATTTTTATCATTAGAACTCACTTTGATAGGACTCTACGGTTTACCAGAAATAGATTTAGATTATCATGGCCATTTTCATGAATGTTTTATGGACTACAATGGGCTTGGATAGGGACTAAACTAGCCTAGTGTAGTCCCACCTTTCCCAAATGTAATCAAGGTGGTGTGGTCAAAATAGTAAAAATGGAGGTTTTGGTGGTCAAATAGGCTTAGATAGGGTTTTGGGGCTTGTTGATAGTAGATTTAAGTCATTTTTGACCAATTTTAACTAGTTTTTGGTGGACTATGCTAGGCTTTAGTAGGAATTGCGTTGGTCAAGTCTAGTCCCAATCCTCCTCAATGTAGTCAAGGTTATCATGGTCAAAAATGATAAAACATTATAGGATTTGTTACTGAAAAGCATTAAATAATGTTCTAGGATTTATCGGAGGTCAATTTTCATGGTTTCTTAGTGGATTTTCATAACTTGGGATGGACTACACTAGGCTTAGGTAGGAACTACATTGGCCCAACATAATCCAAGTCTTCCATCAGCATAGTTAAGGTTGGGAAAAAGTGGGAAAGAATGGCAAGGTTCATCTCAATCTTTAGCTTTGTTGGATTTTAGGTTTCTTCGAAGGTGAGTTGGACTAGAAAATAAGTTTTTTGAGGCTTTCTAGATGGACTACATTGGCCACATCTAGTGACTAATATTTCCTAGCATAGGCACTCTTGGAAAGTGGTATTTGGGTTGAAAAAAGTTAAAATCTTACTTCCATTCCTAGTCTAGCATGGTTCTGAGGTCTCTAAGGATGGATTGGGGTTTATGACTAATGAATTTATGGATTTTGAGTGGACTACACTTGGCACCTACTGGGACTACACTAGCCTAGCATAGTCCCTTTAGTCTCTAGTATAGTCCCATGTGAGAACTTAGATTTATGGAGTTTCTTTGAGTTTTTGGTCAATCAACTAGTATTTTAAGGTCCTTAGGGATCCTAGAGAGGTGTGGAGGCTCCAAGATATGGTGTTATAGGTGTGTGATGGTTTGCATGGTCCATTTGGTCCTTAAACCCTATGACTACTCTAGGCCAGTGTAATCCCTAGGTTTCCACAACATAGCCATGGGGAAGAGGAAAAAAGTGGCATCATTTACTACATTTGGCCATGTTTCAAGCCTACTAGGAGCTGAAACTAGGGTTTAGAGAGATGGGAAGGTTATTTGGGATCAACTAGAGGCTAGATGAAATGGATGGATTGCTTGAGATCAAAGGGAATCAAGATGTCTGATTGGACTATGCTAGGCCACCGTAGTCCTATGTTGAATCAAATTTTCATGTGAATTCTTAAGCTTCTTGTAATTCCATGTGCATCAATACTTGCTTACTAGGCTTAGTTGGAAGGTCTTATCATTGTTGGGGATTTGGTTTTTCTTTGGAAGATGGATGAAAGTATTTTATGTATTCCAAGGCTCCTATGTATCAAAAGCACAGCATAGTCAAGCCTAGAAGTTCAAAATCCCCAAGAAGTAATGCCAATCTTGAATTTCTTTTATATGAAATGTTTATATATTTTTAGTTTTTGGTATTATATGATTATTTATTAATGTTTTTGGATCAATTTAACTTTTGAACAACTTGATTTTACCTTACCATTCATTTCTTATCGGTGTTTCCATCAGGCTGTGTCAAGTGGGTTTTTAGTTCTTGGTTCTTTTTAGGGGTAAATTTGGTATTTTTTCTATAGTAAATGATTATGAATATTCAATTTTCATTATTATGAGTTTTTGATTCATCATTCAAGGATTCTAACAACTATGAAACCATTGAATGCTTTGTTCTTAGAGAGTGTTTTCATCAACTCACATGAAATGGAGTTTTGCGTATGACAACTATGGTCACTTTTGTAATTTTTTTAGAAATTTTTTTAATATATTTTATTTTTTCTTTTTATGAGGTTATAGTTTATGGTTTATGATTCCAATAGCTATGGAATCATTGAATTTTGTTAAGGGGTTAATTTTTTATGGACTTTTCTATAAAGTTGAATGAAATTGAGGTTTTAAGGTTGTTACGCATTTACTCCTATAAAGATGAGCCACATTGAGACCTTGGGAAATTTTTCTGATCAATCTCCCATGATCCTAGAAATAGTTTGAGATATTAGAAATGGTTTAGAAGTGTTTTGGATCAAATTAAAATTTTTTGACTTTTTTATAAGCAATTTCCCATGGTTGTTTCTTCTGGTTTCAATGTTGTTATTCCACCTTATGGAATTTTTGGTTGTGAACTTGGATTGTATTTTGAAATTATTCTAAGTATGTAATGAAAAATGAAATTTTAGTTTCACACTATTATTTTCATATTTTTGGTTCTACTCTGTCATTTTTCTATATTTGCTATAAAGTGTTACTTTCCTATTTTCTATTATAAATGGTCATTTTCATAATTTTGGCTATAAACTATTATTATACAGGCTATAAGGTTGCAAACTATGTTGTAAAGAGGATAAATATTTTTTCCAATTTTAGGCCTTAGTGGGCCATATGGTTACCAGTTTTAGGTCTTAGTGAGCAATAGGGTTGCTAGTTTTAGGCCTTAGTAGGCCACGAGGTTTCTATTTTTAGGCCTTGATGGGCTATTGTGTTACCACTTTTAGGCCTTAGCAAGCCATGATCCATACTTTCCTAGTAAGTATGGTATGCTCTTGAAAGACCATATAAGGATAAAATGAACCATGAAGCATGATACAATGTTGTGAAAGTAAACAAATGACCATTAAAAAAAGAAGGGTAAGACCTTTGATAGATTAAGGAGCCCCTTTGTCATGATCTTGTGGTCACCATTTCTCTTCTTTAACATGGCAAGTTGTAGGAATCTTTGTTGATTGCCTCATGTTGTAGAGGTGTTGTTATTCACATTGTTGTTGTTTTCATTATTGTTGTCCCCATTCTGAGTGTTGGGAGTTCCCTCTTGAAACTCCACCTCTAAACCTTAGTTGATGTTAACATAGTTAACCAAAGGTAGTAACACATTGTCCCCACAAATGACAATTTTCCCTCCCTCATAGGGCAAGTGAATCTCTTTATGTATAGGAGATGAGACTATACAAAGCTTAGCTAATCATGGTCTCCCTATCATCAAGTTAAACCTAGGTATCTTTTCAACTACTAGGAATTTAGCAAATGTGGGGAATTGCTCACCAACTACAAAGTCTAAGGAGATATAACCTCACACCACTACTCATGACCCATTGAATGATTTAAGTGTAGAGGTTGTGGTTCCTTGGATGTTCTTGGTTAATCCTTAATTATGAACAATAAAATATGGTATCACATTTGTGGACATCACATCATCTACATGAACACAATAAACTTTATGTTTGCCAACACATATGGTGGTAAGAATGGGAGTTGATAGCACCTCCCCATTTTAAAAGTCAATTTTCACTTCACTGTGATGGATGTTGAGCATGGGTTGATGTCTATTTTTCCTAAGTGAAGCTTGCTCAATGATGGAGTGAATCAACTCTTTGTTGATGGGCATGTCTGCTCATAGGGATAGAGGTTAACACTTCAACTATTTCATCTCTATGAATAGAAGAGGTCATGGCCAAGTCATATAAGTTTGGTGATGTGTTCTTTTGCTTAAGGGACTACTTGGCTTATTCCATGCTTGTGAGGAATCTCTTTCCCTTAGCTTGTGATGTTTTGGCCTTAGTAGTTCTAACCTCCTCCATCCTTCCTAGGGTTCATAGCTTATGTTTTGGTGCATGTGCCTTTGGCCTCTTGTCCATGGATGTGGTTGATATTGGTGTAGGTTTTAGTTGGTTCTCTTCAGTGGGATTATTTGTTGGTTTGGAGATAAGCTTCTTTCATCATCATTATAATGGTGGTTTCTTGCTAACCTGTAAGTTGTGGGCCACTATAGGTGGGCTTTGGTCATGGATTATTGTAGGCTTACTTGTTAAAGGTGGAGGAACCTAGATAATAAATGGTTCCCTAGGCTTTGGAAGGTTGGTAACTTGTGGTCTTGGTTGTGATGTTGATGCCATTGAAGGTGGGACATGTATGAAGAAAGGCTTATTAAGGGTTGGAGGAGGTGGTACCCATATGACATATGGCTCTCTAGACTTTGTGTTTTGGGATTATGATGGTACTTCGATGATAAATGGTTTTCTAGGGGGATTAAACCATTTTATTTCCATGAATGATGCTATGGTATAGGAGTTGTTGTTGGTGCTTGCATAGTTGAGCTAATTCAACACCAAATCCACATGGTCTATCATCTTCTAGAGGTCAGCCTTTAATGCTAGGAGAAAATTGATGTTATGACTAGCCATTTGATGATAATGGTAATACCTATCTAGTTTGAAGTTGTTTGGTAGCTTTGGATCATATTTGGTAGCTATCATTAAGTTTCTAGCTATGTCACAAAGATGATCATGCCTCTTTCAAGCCTCTTCTAAGAGTTCAAAGGGCTTTAAAGGCAACCTTGCATACTTAGACCTATCCTTACATCCAAATTTTGGTCTTGGTTAACTTGGAGCATAGGAAGTGGATGGTTGGGATGAGTTGAAAGATGTGCTACATGATGGGGATCCTTGCCTCTTTCCTTGTTTTGAGTCTTTTGCTACTATGGCCATAATTGCATGTTCATGCATTGTTTTATCCCTATCCCTTGCATGTTGGTTTTTATAGACCACATAGGTTGGGTCATTGCTAGCCTTAGTTTCCTTCTCAATGTTCTTAGTTTTCAATAAGGCATGGCTTAGTGACCAAGGCTCTAGGTAGTACAACTTTGATTTGATAAAGTCATTTATTGCTCCCTTGTAGATGGCTAAGAGGTGAGTTTTAGTAACAGGTTCTAGAATCTCATTAATTATTGAGTTCCATCTTTGAATGAATCTTTTGACTAGTTCAAGTGGCCCCTACTTTACCTTCATCAATTGATCCAATGTGGAATTCCACTTCAAGTTGTATCTAAAGTGGTAGAAATATTGGTCTAGTAAGTTTTCACGGAAAGAGATGGAACCCCTTGGCAAGGTTTAGTACTAATTTAGAGCTTTACCCTTGAGGGATATGTAAAAACCCCTCAATATCGTATGTGGCCAAGCTTGTAAAAAGAGTCACTTAGACCAAAAGGTTAGTAGATGTGCATTGGGATCCCCCTTCATCATTATATTTTTTGAAGTTTAGAATAGGCAAGGTTAGTTGAGGTAGTGTAGGACTTATAACATAATCCTAGTAGAAATCTAGAACCTTAACTATTTGAGTTGTGTTGGCTTTATGTTTTTGCAAATCTTTGTTAAGGTCTTGAATCATTTGAAAAGCTTGATACAAGCCTTGGGGCATCCCCATGGGCTTCAGTGCTTGTTTGATAATTGAGGAAGAAGTTGTAAGTTTGGTAGCCTTGTGATAGGCTATGGTATCAAAGGGAGAGGCTAGGTTACAATGGTCATGGATGGGCTAAATAGTGAAAAAGATGTTTGAGTTGGATTTTGTGGTGTAAAGGGGATGAAAGGAGTATGAGAGGCTTGTGTTACTTAGGGTCCCAATGAGGATCCCACTAGCATGGAAAAGGGAGATGGTGAAGTAGACATCATCAAGGAAGGTTAAATGGAGTAAGGTTACATTGTAAAGGGCATTGATAAGAATAAGAAAGTAGACTAAGGGATAGGTTGTGTCTAGTGTGTGGCAATGATGGGCGTGGACCCAAACATGGTAGAATAGATAGGATGAGAGTTAGACCAAGGGACTTATCCTATTGATGAAGTAAGAGATGTGGAGTTGGGTTTAGTTGTTTGGGAAGCCAAACATTGGACAAGACTTCCAATAAAGGTGTTTGACTTTTGTTCAGCCTCAAACTCATCTTCCTCTCCTTGATGATCCTCTAAATTAATTTCCTCACTAAACTCATCAATCTATATAAGTTGTATGAGCATTTGTGCATAAACGTTTGTGAAGGGGATTTGGTCATAAGGGAATGGAATGTATTCATTTCCATCCCGATGGTATTAAAAGTCCATCTTGTATCTTGACACAAAGAAAGTTTTGGAACTCCTCATTAATAATCATGAAATATAGGATTTTTCCCCTTTTTCTAAGTGATTGCCTTCATTCTATGGATATTGGATCTTTTGGGTCATAAACATGAGCTACATCTTGTTGGAATTTCATATTTGTTAGGTTAAGAAGAAAAATGGTTGATCGACTGAAAGGTCTAATGAAAATGTAGTTTTAGCTTTTTTACTATTTTTAGTAAAAATATAATAAGTAGGAAAATATACTAATGTAGTAAATCAAAAATATAAAGGTAGTGAAAAATGGTTGCTAATTAGTGAAAATGGAGAAAAGGAAAAGTGGTTTACCTATTGGATGGAAATGGATGTCACAGTAAGAATGGTGTTGAACAAAATGGCGTTGGATAGAATGGCATTGAATAGAATGGGTGTTGCAATAGATGAGTGTTGCTATGAAAGGTTGCAAGGTGCCAAAGTGCTATAACATGCCAAAAATTGGAATTGTCAAGAGTGTGAAAAATGCCAAATTTCGAACATGAAAAAGGTTGGCAACTGGAAAATGGTGTTGACATTGGGTTTTTATATGGCAAGTTTTCTATTTTTGGACCTATGCATCACTACTATGATTGCTGACAGACTCATGTTAATGTGCCAGTTGTAATGGCCATCTTCTCCCCACGTAGTTACTATTTTAAGCCTAGAATGGACTACAGCCACAAAGCCCATCCATTTACTATAAATAGTAAATAGAATTTTGCGACTATACTAGTACAATTGTTACTACAATAGCATTGGTGGACTACACTGAGGTTTTTGGAAAATGTCAAAAGTGGTAGAAAATGTGGAAATAGTTAGAAACTGCAAAAAATATAGAATCCATTAGAAAGTGTTGTGCTTGGTAGAGAATGTTGTCTACATTGTCTATTGCTAACTTGTGATGACTATGCTAGTTGTTGTTGGAAAAATGGAAATTCCAAAAATTCAAATGTTGCACTTCTACTAGGTCTTGGTAGTGACTACACTGGCTACTATGGCTACTATGAATCCTATAGCTACTATGTCTAGTGAAAATGGCTTCGACGTTGTTGGCACTATACCCCTACAAAAATCCATGGAAATGCTAATTTTAGCCATTCTCAAGACATTTTCAACCTTTCCAAGCCTAGATATAGACATGAGGTACCTTTTTCTACTTGGTAAGTGAGGCAATAACAACTTTTGAAGCATTTTGTTCCTTAGAAAGTTGAAGTATGCAAGAATGTAGCTCATGGACTACATATCTCATACAATGAATCCTTATCTCAAGTTGGGAAATGAAGGTTACAACATGAATTTTTGATGATGTTTCAAAAGCTTCATACTTAACTTTATTCTTGGTATAGGGAAAGGATAAATATATAGATTTGAAAGTTTTTAGAGATTTATTCTTTACTAAAACTATTCCATCTTTAGCCCCTTTTGAATTACAAGTTTCATTAAAATATAAATTTCATTTTTCCTTGCTTTGAATTTCTCCTTTTTCTAGAACTTGAACTTCTTTGAGCAAACATACTCATATATCAATATCTTTGGTCTTTATGACTTTGTTCTTTCCATCTGAAGTAATGTTCTTGAACATTAAGATCTCACTATATATATATCTGATTAGACTCTTCCTTCCATGATAGCCACATGTGCAAATAATCCATTGATATGTATCCAAAAACATTTTTGCTCCTACTTCAACTTAGCAAGAGACTATATGAATTTGGAATATCAGCTACTTGGATTGTTATTCTACTTTTAATATTAGTTTCTAAAGCAATTTGAAGTAAGGCATTAGATAATTTTTCTATGATTTTTACTCTATTCTTATCTACTTTGACAATCTTCTTATTGGACTATTCAAGTGATAATCCTAATTACTTATAGATGGATAATGGCATAATAGTTGAAGTTGCTCTTAAATCAGCTAAATAAATATGTAGATATTTATCCTTTAAATTCATTGTAAGAAGAAATGGAGGATCTTTTTTGTATAGAGCACAAGGATATTGAGTTTTTAAAATTTTATCTTCATTACAAACAAAACTTAGTTTAGATTCTTGAACCTCTCTCTTTGCCTTGACCAACTCTGCAACTTTCTTTTCCTAACTTTCCATTTATAGTAACTAATATAAACTAACATTTTTCTTTCATTTTATAGATCCTTTATTACATCATACTCTCCATCATTCCAAAAGCTTCATTTTCTAAATCATTTATTAGGTGACTAATTTTGGAAATTCTGGTCAGTTTATGTGATCTTTTCATATCTATTTTCTTTCTCATTCAATTTGAAAGTATTTCCTTTAATGGAATGATTGGAAATGATATTCAGAGGCCTAGAGGTCATTAATTTTTCTTTTGATCTTATGTTGTATCTAGATCCATCATCATTATTGTATTCCTCGTTTGAAGATGAACCTTCTTCTGAACATGACAAACAAGTGTCACTTGATTCATTTTTAGATGATTTGCTAACATAATAAATACCAGATAACTCATTATTAGAGTCAAATGTCTAGAAAATTAGAAATGATTAAATTTCTTTTATTATCATAATTCACAAATTTTGATGTCTTGTTGTCTGTGTTTCCTGTGCTTCTTTTCTTCTTTTATCTTAACTTTAGCAAGTGCTTTTCTAAATTTATTACCTTGTTGAAAATTTTGTTCATTAGCTTTTCTTTCTTCAAATATCTTTACAATTTTCATTTTCTTGATTTTGATCCTTCTTCATCATAAGAGGCAATGCCTTAAACTAAGATTAAGTCCTTTTTTTTAGTTTTTGGTACTCAAATGAAGTCTTCACTAAATACATTTAATTTTTTTTCTAATTGGATAGCCTCATTAAAAAAATCATTCAAGGTTTCCAAATTTGGTTTTCTTCTTAGCCTAATTGAAATTCTTGGATTGATAGCATTTATGTAAGTATCTCTAAGCACTTCATTTGAAGGTTTATATTGCCTTTAAAATAATCCACAAATTCATTGGAACTTAATCTTAAATTCCATAACTAATTCTTTAGACTCCTTAGCTTGAACTAATCCATAATATAGTTGTCATTGGTTAATTTAATTACCAAATTTAGCTAAGAATAAATTTTTCATGTCATCCTAGCTAGTGATACTATTTTTTGGTAAGTTATAATACCAAATTTAAGCCATATCTTTTAAGTTTGCTATAGGTAGCATACAAGCTTGGTCTTGATGTTGGACATTAGCATGTGCTAAATCTAACTCAAAAAATGAACATATTATTTAGTTAGATAAGATTTTCTAGGAATATAAGGCTTAGGTAAATATTTATAAATTGCTTCAGGGATAACATAGTGGTTTGGGAATCTCAGTTGTGTGTCTTCTTGCCAAGGATTTATTGATGGTGGATTTTCCATGTTTAAATTTCTTCTAATTGTTGAATGCCTAGAATTTTCTTATCTTATCTTTTATTGTGATAACTTAGATAGAAGAGGTTATTTTCTAGTCATTCTAGTTTTTATTCCACTAATTGTTCTTAGTTTGAAAAAAATTGTTCTTCCTCTAATGAGTGATTTGTCTTATAATCTAAGTAGTTGTTTGGACTTCCAAATTACTTAGATTTATTAGGTTGTTTGCTTGTGAATAGATTAGTAACTAATTTCTTGTCATCCTTCTAGCATGAAAAAAACTATCGGTATCTACTTTGGATCACACTTCTTTGTTAATCTTTCATTAACTTCAAGAAACTGATAGTGGGTAAAATGTTTATTTAGCACCACTCTTGTCCTCTTCTTCATGATGAAATGCACAAAGATGAGGGTTCTTTTAAAAAAAAAAATTTAGATATTTGTTAAGCTCTAGAAGCATCAAGGAGCAAATACCTCCAAATAAACTCAGTGGTTATTAAGAAACTATGTTTTGAGCTATCATTCAGTATAAACATCATAATATTTCATACTGAAATTTAAATAGATAAAAGAACTTTTATAAAAAGATTCAGCCATATTTACTCTATTCTGTAAGCAAATAAGCTTCTTGCTATAACAAAGTTACCTAGTCTCTATTGTCCAAATTATAAGGTACATGTGTAATCTAGCCTTTCATCTAATTCTTAATTGCAATTCCACAAAATCTATTTCAAATCTTCCCTAGAGAGAAAAACCCACAAGAAAACTAGAAAGAAAGTAAGATTCAATAGATTTTGGAAAGTAAAACAATAGAATTTCATATAATCTTAAACACTGAAATGAGATACTATTGACATGAGTAAATACCTTGAAAACTAAAGCTATTTCAAATTAGTCAACAATACCAAAAATTGTTAAACCTATGAGTGAAAAAAAAATTGAAATAAGGCTACTATCGACATGATCAAATACTTTGAAATACTAAAGCTATTTTGAACCAATTAATAAATGTCAAACATTACCAAACATAGAGCTATTCAACCAATTTAAACAATTCCAAGAATACTATGCGAAGCTCAATAAAATATTCATCACTAGCTAAGAAACTATGATAGAGAAAGAAAATATGAATTAACTCACAATATAGAAGTAAGTTAGTTGAATCAAATCTAAAGTTAGAATGTCATCATACAATAAATTTCTCCTAACTTTGCTAGTACTCCCCTACTATGTTGAATGCCTTTAACAAATCTACTCTAGGCTTTATATAGTAGTCTCTAGTAGTTACAACCATAATAAAAATTAAAAGGTATAGTTGCCTCACATCCTATTCATATAATAGGAAGGTGTTGGATAACCATTCTATTAATAAATCTTTCTCATTCTTCAAATTTGTAACTCCTCAACTAGTAACTGTCATGAGTTAGAAGAGCTTTTATTAGCCAAATTCATTATATTTAGTTTAGAGTCATCAATATTATCTGGGGCTTATTTTATTATTCTTTTTTTCTATAATTGATTTAGTTATAGAATTCATAATTTCTATTAAAGAAAATTTCATACTAGTTTGAATCTAGGCTTTCTCAATTTAAGCTTTCTCCTAGTGATTTCAGTCGTAATACTAGTAACTACCATCAGCATATTCAAATAACCTTATTTTTGATGGAGTAATGACTATCTTCTAACTAAATCAAATAACTGCCATGGTTTTATGTTTCATTTATGCAAATAATTATTATTTTTTCTATGGAATCTCTATGCTTCAAAGATTGCTTCATGCTTTGATGAAGGCTCTATGCTATCTTTAGCTCTTTTTCAATTTTAGACTTTGTTTGTAGCTTCTGTCTTTGCATTGCCCTCATGCTGTCGTCAGTTGTAGAGCCTTTTTTGAATCTCTAAAATTTCTTGTAGAACCACCAAGCTAATGTGACTATTTTCTTGAATCTCTAAAATTTTTTGAATCTCTAAAATTTCATAGAACTATTTTCTTACTTTATAAGCTCATTCTACTTAGAAGTTGGCATGTTGAAGCAAGTTCATGGAACTGATATGCAAAGCTATTTTCACACTTACTTATAAAACTAAATTTAGAGCTTTTGTTTGATGATGTAGCTTATAGGCCTAATTTAAGCTTCTTCATAAAGCTAAAATTAACTTCTAGGTAATCACTTAATGAAGAAGCTAAAGTGGCAAGCTTAATTTTACACTTTCATTATAGGGTCATATTTTGGCTCTACAAGTGAACTAATGTGGCAAATGCTAACATGGAGATGAAATGTATTTTCTATAGATGAGAAAATGAGCTTCATCTATTTGCTAACATGTTAGATAAAACATATTTGATGTAGATGAGAAAAAAATATTCATCTATTTAATAGCATGGTAGATGAAGCATGTTTGCTATAGATGAGAAAATATGCTTCATCTATTTCCTAATGCAATAGATGCTCATGTGGTAAATGAAGCATATTTGATTTATATGAAAATATGATCTTCATATAGATGCTAATATGGCAAAGGTTGATGTGGCAAATGAAGTATATCTACTCCAAATGAGAAAATGAGCTTCATCTATTTGCTAACATAGCATGTGTTGATGTGGCAAATAAAGTTTTTGTTTATCTCAGGCTTGAGAATATTCCTTTATATGCTGATGTGGTAGGTGCTGATGTGGTAGATGTTGACATGGCAAAGTGTGCTTTTAGAACCTTTTTCATGAGCTAACATGGTAGAACAAAAGTTGAGCTTATTTATAGAGCCAAATTTGAATTTCTTGAATTAGTTCTACCATCTAACGTATTAGAAGTTGACATGATAGAAAAAAATAAGCTTGTTTGTAGAGTTGAATTGTACCTTCACAAACTAGCTTTATGGGCTAACATGATACAAATTATTCTAATTTTCTTTGTAGAGCTAAATTTCAACCTTACGAACTGGTTTTATGAGCTAGTGTGAAGGATGTTGATGTGGTAGAGCTCATTCATAGAATGGAAATTTGGTTTTATAAACTCCAACTACAAGCTAATGTGGTGGTATGCTACAAGGCACTTAGAACTTCTCTGTAGAACCAAATTTTTTCATTATGAATATACGCTAACTCTCAAGCTTACATGGCAAAGAAAACTTATAGAATCATTTTTTAGCTTCATGAAAGTTGACATGGTAGAACCACATTGTAGAGTCATTTTTTAGTTCTAGGGACCTATAGCTATGTGAATAGTAGAAGAGCTTTCCCTATGAGCTAACATGATGGAGCTTGTTTATAAATCATTTTTTAGTGCTACAAACCTCTTTTATGAGGTGATGTGGTAGAATCAAAAACAAACTTACTTGTGAGGCAAAATTTTGGTTTGATGAGCTTGTTTTTTAAAAGGAAAGGCTGATGTGCTAAAGTATTTTGTAGAGCCATTTTTCAGTTCTATGAACTTGTATCTATGTGAATGTTATCATGAAAAAGCTAATTTTAAGGGTGCAGTGAACGACTTCATCAAGTCCAAACTATACTACCTCGCTCCTTACTCTTTTAGTCAGGGTTTCACTCAGACTAAGAGCATACAGGATGTGGCCAAGGCAAGCAAAGACTCGGCCTACATCGCTTAGAAAAATGCCTTCACAAAAAAGACAAGGATAAGGGCATATGCCCAAACCTACTACACCTACGCCTGAGACATCTGCACAACCCAAACCCAACTTTAAGTGAAAATACCACTCAAAGTACACCCCGCTACCTCTAAAGCCTTTAGAGCTTCTGACGCAACTACTAGCAGTGGAATACATCCAACATAAGCAGATGTCAAAAGAGGCAAACACGAGACATCAATGCTACTGTGAGCTCCTTAGGAATCCCTCTTTGGCCTTGCCCAATGAGCCTCCAGTTCCTAGGGGTTTTAGGCTAGACAGGTTTTGTGACTACCACCAACAGTGTGGTCATAACATGGATTATTGTCTAGCATTGCAGGATGACATCCAAAGATTAATCAACAAGGGAAAACTGGTGCTAGATGAAAGCAACCCAATAGTCCCTAAAAACCATTCTATGTATGTCTACACGGATCCCCTCAATGCAAAAATTTTCTGTTACTTCATCAACACTATCGGCATTGATAGTGATCCTAGGCCACCTCGGTAGCCATTCATGGTCCGTGTGCCTCAGCATAGTGCACCAGCACCAGCAACGGTTGGTCCAAGCTTGCAGCAGCCGTTCATCCAGAAAGTCCCACCATGGGCATCCACCTTTGCACTACCTATTAGCAGAGTCATGCAGTCCCATCAGTTAACACCTTTAGCTCCATTCATCATTAGGGGGCCGATGCCTTCGACACCCCTACCTTGCGCAACAAAACTAAACAGTATCCTCACCCTGCAAGGTGAGAAGTCCACTTGGTGGGCGAGATGTTGAAGGGAGGTACCATCAAGGGTATCCCCAAGCCCATGTCTTCGCTCCTTACATCTACATCTTCACCCCCAAAGATGAAGGTCAACATGACTACGTAGCCTACATCACCTTACCGACAAGGATCTGAACCCAGATCTGAAGTCACCTCTCATCGGGAGATTCATCTTCTGGGAAGAATCAAAGAGGAGGAAAGTGGAAAACAAGGGAGTGGCCAAGACCTTCTAGATGCCCTCACCCAAGTCAAGCAAGCTCTAAAGTAGAAAAATGCTACACTAAGCTTGTACGACCTAATCATGACATCTGTACCCCACCGCGAGGCTCTAATATGCATGTTAATAGTGGTTCCGATTGATGAGCACATGCCAGCAAAAGAGGAAGTGATCCATTCGGTCATGCTTCCCTCTATACCCGTGGAGTCTTTGACACCTCAATTGAATTTCAATGATGATCCCATTAGGGAAGATCCCAAAGGAGGTCAGGTGACTACAACACCTCTCTTCATCACAATTCGGGTTGGCCAACATCGGATCCGAATGGACAAGTTGGGATTGGTTGACCAAATCAAATCCACAACGACATCGTGTCTGAGGTTCTTCAGTGGGGCATGCATCTTGGTGAAAGGCACAGTTCATGTAGACTTTTTAGCAAAGGACCAGTTCCCCATAGATGCAACATTCATCGTGGTCAAGAAAATTCCTGGGTTTAACCTGATCTTGGGAAGATCATGGTTAGTGCAACTTAGGGTTGTCTCCTCGCCTATACACCAGGAAATACACTTACCATATGCAGGCAGGAAGGTGGTGATCCATGGTGATGAAGTAGCAATGTAAGCAATCAGTAATGTAGACATGGAGTAGGGCTCAGAGGTCATAACGTCTAAGAGTGAGGCACCTACTCATGCATGTATTAACCATCCAACGGAAGGATCAGCCCAGCGAGCTGACTTCCAAATTGAAAACGCATGGGTTAAGTTGCCCTTCCAAGCAGAGGACGATGATGTGAACAAGGGCCCTAGCGAAACATCTCAGCCTCACATTGCGATCAATCCACAATAGGTCAAGAGGTAGCTACGCATAGCGTAGCAACCCTACTACTTCCTGCCCAATCACCATCCCTTGTACATTCATGGCTTCTTTTCTTTGTTAACATGCCATCCTTTTGGCATGCTACGCTATGTCCTAAAATGGCCTAAAACTAGCATCGTTTCTTTCTGCTTTGTTAACATGCCATCCTTCTAGCATGCTATGCTACAGCCCGGAATGGCCTAAAACTAGCATCATCACTTTTTTCTTTGTTAATGTACTATCTCTTTTGGCAATGGCCCGAAATGGCCTAAAACTAGCATTGTTGCTTTTTTCTTTGTTAACATATAATCTTTCTAGCATGTTACACAATGGCCCAAAATGGCCTAAAACTAGCAATGGCCCGAGACAGCCTAAAACTAGCAATGGCCTGAAATGGCCTAAAACTAGCATATGAAAGCATGAAAACTTTACATGATACACAAGTTAACACAAAATTGATTTATTTTCTAAGGTTTTTCATTTTATTCAAAACTTTCACCTGTTGGAAATGTTTGCAAAACTTTTACAAAATTTCAACATTTTGAAATTTCAAAAATTCAAAAGTTTCAAAAAGAAAATCCCATGCTGTCATGGGTTGTCTCTATTTGCATCATTCTCGCCGCTCGCCTCTGCTTCATCTGCTTGTACGTCATCCTTCCCTGCGTTGTCTTCTTCTGGTTCTTCATTCCCTCCCTCTACGGGCCTTGCACCCTCATTTGGAGCCTGCATCGTAGGAATGAAGTAGTTAGTTAGGGCAACAAACGCAAACTATAACAAAGCATGAACATCTACATAGTAAAGCGACTAACCTAAGAGGGGCTTACGTCAGTCTCAAAGGGTATCCGGTCTAGACTAAGCCTGAGGCGATGCCAGACCTCCTCTATCGTGATGTTCATCCAATGCCTATTGCTAGGTTTAGTATTTGCAGTAGTGGATCTCTCCCTTTTCACGGTCGTCCATCTTAGAGGTCTCTGGGAAAGGGAGGTAGTTTCAGTCTCTCTTGTAGGAAGGTCCACTTTCAAGTCAGGATATTCTGTAACCTTTACCTGCTATTTGAACTTAGCGTAGGCCTCAGAAGCATCGATGGCATTCACAAATGCTTCATACATGAATGCCTCCATAGTAGTGCCTTTGTACAGTTTTCGATGGGTATCATTCTCTAGCTTGTACACGTGTTTGTGGTTTCTCTAGGTTTGCCCCCATTTAAAAACCTTGGCGCTGATATCTTTCATGTCTTGACACTTCTAGGCTAGCAAGTCCATCTGCATTTGCTATTCGATTATCTTGTGAGTAGATTCAACGTTCTGATGCACAACAGTCCAAAATATGACGTAGTCATCTACAGCCTTGCACCAATCCTCAGTATCAGGGTTATGGTTTACGAGGAACTCGTTCCTCAACTTGAGACCCTCCACTAAAGCAACTAGGTCAGCATCTCTTTGCTGAACCCTTTGGACCCATTTCCAGAGGTCCTCGTTGATGCACTTATACTCCCATAGAGAGCGTGCTGAGTGCAAGACGCACTCGTAAGCCTCATTTAATGTGCGATGAGGCATCTCAGTCACGTCAGGTAAGAGTGTAGGCATGGTGCCAACTTTCATAGGTCGTGCCGAGTTCCATTTGAGCCGAGAGGCTACCTCGATACAAAGAGTGTAGCAATCATGTTAGCATAGCAAAATCAATGAACTCAAAATTTTTTAGTCTAATAACATAGGAGCATTTAATACTAATACTTACCCATGTCAAGGTCTGCCTACTAAAGATGTTTGATCATGTCATCGACAAGTCCCTACACGAATGCAAACTTGTCAAAGATCTTGGCCCATGACTCCGCACGGATCGGAGGGGTTCCTACAGCATTAGTAGTAGCAACACATGAATAAGCATATCAGCAATGGCCAAAATGGACTACAATAAGGCAGATGTATCACCAAACTCACCATCATCCGGCTGTGATCTTTCTTCTTGCTAATGCAAGAAGATGGTAGTAGCCTTGGTGGAGGGCCCTACCAACTTCATACGAACCCCTTTCTCATGCACTGGTGCCTTTCCTTTCAGGAGACCGCAATCTTTTTTATTCAAGGAAGGTGCCTCTTCGTTGATAGGAGGCTCCCTAATGACAAGAGCCCCTACCCTAGAAACAGGAGCTCCCTTATTTTTGACCGAGGCCCTTTCCTCTGAAACTGGGGCCTCCGTATCATGATTTTTTGTCCTCGTCTTAAGGGCTAACACTTCTTCATCATCATCATCATCTTCTTCTTCTTCCTTTGCTAGCAAAGAATCATGTTTTCATTGGTCCAAAATAAATTAGCTCAAAGAAAATGCTATACTACACTACACCGCCTAGCACAACATAGCGTAGCAAACAATAGCAAAGTAAGCATTACACGAAAGAATTTACCAATGGGGGGTTGTGTGCTCTATAGCTTAATTCGTAGCCTTCATCCCTTCTCTTCCTTCATGTGAAGGGTTTCCTTGGCTGGGGGAGGTCTCTTCCTTTGCAACTCCTTGGACATAGTCTTGACTATGAGACGCTACCCCCACATCATGCTACCAGCTATAGTAGGGGGCATCTCTCCCATGCTGTCTTGGCCACAAACACTGAGAGCCACTCGATCTTTGATTGTTATAGACAACGACTCCCCAATTATTTCTAGGGGATCTTGGGCTTGTCTAGTCCAAAGGATCTATCAAATCCATGGCTTGGAAATCTAGTTGCAACGCATGGTCTAGACTCCATTCTCTTGAACCACTAGAAACTCCATGAAGCACTTCAAACAGCCTATGTAGAAGGCATAGTGTATGTTGGAGCGGGACTCCATTTTTTCACAGAGTCCCAAAATCTCAGCCTGCAAGCCCTTACATAGGAAGCTGGCCCAATTGTAATAGGCCCCTTCTTCCATAACCTCCCACATTATCCAGGCTTTCTCGAGCCTCAGGACCTTTCCTTGGGTAAGTAGTTGGCAGAATGCACGGGCACAGAAGACAGGGTAAATCTCCATGGTGGAGCCATCCTTAAGTTTATCCATGGGGAGCCCTTTTTGCTTCTTAACAAGCCCCAAACACTCCTAGATATCCTTCTTCTGAAGGGTCAACTCCTTCTTGCACTTCGATCCTATGAGGACACCATCGGCAGGAACACCAAATAGGTCTGTAAACAGCTGGTCATTGATTTCAATGACCACCCACACACCCCGTACGTGCGTGCAAAAATGACCTACCCTCTTAGAGAAGGAGTTGACCAGGGAAAGCATCTCAGCAGCAAGAACGCTTGGATTCAGGGCCATGAAAAGATCCATGAGGCTCACCTTTTGGACGTTCTTGGCCAAGGATTCTAACACCCCCTAGTCTAACCAGCGCTGGCTCACTTCTACTTCACCATATTTGAAGTAGATGTTTGCCCCCTGTGTCTCAGCGGTTACCACCTTTACCTCCTGGGGCCTCTTTGCCCTTGCAACAATTTTCACAAAACACACTTAGCATGACGATGTAAGAAATACAAGGATTTCAAAAAAACTTAAGCATGCGACACTTACTATTTGACCCATCAGGTCTATATGGTAACGGGAACAGCAAGAGTTCAACCATAGCTTCTTCAACTATGACCAGCTTGAAGGGTTCTACCCACTTCTTATCCAACCAACACTTCTCCTTACACTGATTGTAGGAAACATGAAACGTGCTTGGGTAGGTATGTGATGAGACGCGGTCTGCGTCGGCCGCGATATCGCGTCCGACGCGCTATCGCATCCCCCGCGATATCGCGTACGCGATATCGCGTCCTTCCATACGATATCGCGTACACAATATCGCAGTCAGCCGTCATTTCTATAAATAAGAGGCGGCTCTCCCTTCTTTCACATCCCAGTTTTAGTGTAGCGAAGCTCTGGCAGTTTGATCCCTCCAAAGTTAGAATTTTCCCGTCTCTGCCCGCAGTGTGGTGAATGTGATTGTATGGTGTCTTTATTTGAGTGTGCCGTACTTGGACATGCACATGACCAACAATAAAGATCAATATTAATTCATCATTGCAGCATTCACTTAGTTTATTTATTGTTATTTATTTCATGTTATTTATTACTTTCATAGCGCAGTGTGAGCACGACTTAACTACGAGCATCTACGGGTGTGTACGGCTAGTTAAGGAATCGGTTACTCATTGCGATTAGTTCCTCACCTTAGAAGTGGAATGAGTACGACTTGGTTACGAGCATTTAAGTGTGACTGCTTGGTAGCCCAATGGTGTAGCTAGGGGAATCTACGCTTGGTAACCCAATGGCGTATTCGGGGTCTGCTCTTGGTAATCCCAGTGGCATACCTAGGCCTATGCTTGGTAGTCCTAGTGGCAGTCGTGCACGAAGTCCAAGATGTGTACGGTTAATCAAGGAATCGGTTGCTCGTCGCACTTAAGGCTAGATTAGATTTTCTTACCCTTTTCCTCTTAGCTTAGATCAGTTAATATTATTTTCCATTGCCTTCAGGAGTAGCATAGAATTAGGAACACATCATACACCTCATCTAGACTAAACCATACGTGACATATGCAAAACTAGTCTAGATGGGAAGACAGCGAATTGCGACCTAAGGCTAACTAAGCTAGATGCCACAACTAGTCCATCTGCGGAGTTTGACCGGATCGCGCGTGCGACGCTCGTTTCGTATGGTTGAGTGTAGGGGTACCTCGCCACTCATCATTGGCGCCGTTGCCGGGGATGGTGCTAGGTATCTAGATTAGTTATATCATACAAGGTCGCTGTAAAGAACTTAACGATATATCTTTCAGAAAATAATAATTATTAAAAAGTCACACAACAATGTCTCTCCGACAAGATGATAATAACACCACACTTAGTGAGGATATTCATTGGAGAACCAACGAACTATATGACGATGAAGATTGGAGTATACAACCTGAAGTGGGAGTTTCTTATAAGCATGAACAAAAACAACGTCATCATAACACAAGAAGACATAACTTACCCGATGACGATGAATCCCCACTGGCCACTACAAGCTTAACACAAATACAAGAGGCCGTTCGAATCTCACGTAGGCATCGTAAAGAGAGCCAACTACCCAGGCTCGATTTAAACAACTTTCCCAAATTTTCAGGAGGCTATGACTTAGATCCACGTCAGCATTTACTAGCCTTCTACGATGCCTACACATGGAATAACATTGATAACAGTTGGCAAAAACTAAAGCTCTTTCCTATGACACTCGTTGACCAAGCTAAAGTATGGTATAGATCGTTAAAACCAAATTCAATACGATGCTGGTCAACAATGGTAGAGGTCTTTAATGAAAAATATCAAACCTACGCAAGAGTGTCAGCCTTGAGGAAACAAATCCAAGGATGGAACCAAGAAAAACATGAACCCTTGGACATGGCCTTAGAAAGATATTATTCACTGTTAAACAACTGTCCAAGCCATGGGTTTTCCGAGGAAAGGCTAATGTACCATATTATTGATGGGCTACGTAATGAAACCAGAGAGACCTTAGGAACGTATGCCCGAGGTCAATTATACCAACTACGAACCCATCAATTCCAAGAGCTTATTAAGCTAGTAGCAAAAGAAGAAGGAGAAATAACTACATGGGAGAGTGTTGAAAAACATCAACTGGACCAAAATTTCAACTCAACAAAGGTCCATAAGCATAACAAGGAGAAATCAACAAATCTAAAGGTGGAAACATCATCTTTGCCAATAAAACAATTATTAGAAGAAGTCGAGGCAAAGTTCTATAAGATGTTGGAATGGATGAATCAAAAGTGTGGAGAATATACCAACAACATTGGAGATAGAGTTTTCACAACCCAAGAAGTAGGACAAAATAGTAAACATTCGGAAAGAAGGAATGAAGGGAATAAGTGCTCAACTGTCAATCATACATATGAATGCAACATATGCCTGTACGATCACCCCAAAGGCCAATGCCCAATACTGTTACATCTACATGAGCATTGGGGAAACACGTTACATCCAGAGTTCATACAGAGATACTGTTTTAGACCACAGTGGCAACCATCCCAGTCGTGGGGGAATCCACCCTTAGATTGGAGGCACCCTTCACATTTTCTGAATCCAAATGTTTATAACATTCAACATCCTGTTTCTTCAACTGGGCCACCATACTCTATCTCACCACAATACCATTCTTCACAATACCATCAACCCATACCTCCAACACAACCACCACCTTGTGCACCTTATCCTCCTCCTAACTTTCAACATTCTTATCCTTTCCCTCCTTCCACAATGCCACCAACTGTTCCTCAGGTGTTTGTACCACCGCAACCCATAAACAACATTTGTGCTGCTGCTACTTACAGCAGTGAAGAGCCTCCTCAACATCAAAGACATCCTTTCTTTAAACACGGCCGTAGGAAGGGACAACATAATTCTGAGGCCACTGCATCTTCCAACCCAGCACAAGTCCAACAATGTGGTGCATCCTTACCTTCGAACCCAACGCCTCATGTACCTTCATCAGGGCCACCAACTAACACTCCAACAACCACAAGGCCCAATGAACACAACCATGGGAGGCATCAGTCCAATCCTTGCATACCACCTAACGATCCTAACCATCATAGTGGTTCAACTTGTTATCCGGGAACTACATCGTATGAAGTGCCCCACTGTGTTTATTACAAAGTGCGTAAAATCCAAGGGGATAAGTTTGGACCGGTGTCAATAATTCCAATATGCATGGATCCTCATTCTTCATTTATTAATCCTTACCATACTCAACCGTTTAGTTATGGGGGATATCCCCCATTTCAGTAACAAGAAGGATTAATAAATGTTTTTAATTTTCTTTAATTTTATAACTTTATGTTTTCCAGTTTTTCATTTTTCAACTTTTTTTTTTATCTTTTTGTGTGTTTGTCTTTTTTTTTTTTTGTAAGTAATCTCATTTATGAATAAAACACTCATGTGGATCATTGGTTGAGATGTGTTTTATGTTATTAAGTCATGAGTGATCAGTTATTTGAAACAATGAGCCCACTACATCCATTCATCCACTCTATAAATAAAGAGGTTCTGTTTGTGGGTACAGTGATATTATTGAGATTTCTAAAAACTTAAAATTAATTTTGTGTTCATTGTATACAGAATGAAGAAGGATGGACCAAGAGGGAATGATTAGGATGTGACATCAAGGGGACTTGTGGATTCTCTTTGGTGACATTCGTGGGTGTTATCATGCAACCTGGTTGTACTAAGATCCTTGTAGATCTAATGAAAATGGGAGTAAGAGGAATCAAAAGGGCACTCAAAATTCAAAATCTGTTCTAGGGGGTCCCAATGGAAAGACATGCACCCATGCCTGAAGGTTGGCAGCTTCTCTGGATTCAGTAAAGTGAAAAAGAAAAAAAAAGAAAAAGAAAAGTGCCATAAAACAAAAATCACTCCTCCCTTGTACTAAACGCCAAGTGATCGTACGCCTTGTTGTTATGGTACTCTCATAGTTGTTCATCACGAGATGAAACAATGCGATGTCACTGTTTAGAAGGATGGACTTGGTCCTGATCTTGGAACGATGGGTTAATGACACATTAACCATGCTTTACACACAGGATTCATTGTACCCTGAGTTAGATACCTCATGTCCCGATCTCTACGATCCCTTTCTACACTTCGTCTCATCTCATTGTTCGTGTAATTGTAGCTCGTGTCCCGTGTAACATAAAATTTTCATCTCATTCCGGTGATGTTTACATGTGTGTGTTTTGTGGAGTTAGTGCAAATTACCTCTAACCCTTCTAGTGCCCACAGACACTTTAAGTGTGATTACACAAGGGCATAATAGGTTGAAACCTACTTTGGGGAGGACCCACTTGTGTAATTTTGTTGTAATCTTCATTAATTGTCCAGCTAGAACACACAATTTTTGACCCTCATCTTATTTTTTCATAATTTTCTTTCCCATTTATTAACCCTCCAATTTTTAACGTTCTAATGTACTATTATATTCCCTTTTCTTCATAACCACCAAAAGTTTTAATTGTTAAATTCACACCTATCTCATTCAAGGTGCCTTTCGAATTCTTGTAATTACCCTTGAGTCCATTACTTCTTGTTAATGTCCTAGTTTTACACATTAATTGCAAGAAAAATCATTTAAAATTTGGTCTTTGTTAGTTGTCTCACTTTGGTTGGGCCAAGATATCGCGTACGCGATATCGTGTCCCACAAGATATCGCGTATGCGATGTACCGTACGCGATATCGCGTCCCCCCTTTCCTATAAATAGGAACCCCCACTGCAACACTTTGCATCATTTGGCATTTACGCGGGGGGAAGTTTTTGAAATTTTTTCTATGCGACTTGCGCTTGAGTGACCCTTGCTTTTTCCACTCTATCTCGCGCACTGGTACTCCGATTTTAATTCCGTTTGAACCTGCTTGAACCCGGAGTGTTCAGTTTAGTCGTGGGGGAGAGACACTTGCCGAAAAGTGCCTAACTTTTTTGAAATTCTTCATCGCCCAAAGGACATCAATTAGGGTAATTAATACTAACACTTAGGAAATTGCACCATAAATCATATGACCTTAAGTATACCGGGAGATTAAACCGAAATTCGCCTAAGTCATAGGACCCACTCTCCTAATTTTCGGGCACGATCACACAATAACATATGATCTTTAATTAAGGCAAATAGTAAGGTATAACTTGATTTCCTAAACAACCTTACTAATGTTGGCCCGTGTGATTGCAGATGGCCCCGAAACGCACCCAGCAGAAGAGTCCGACCCAAGGTGGAGCAAAGCAACCTAGGAGAGGTCGAAGACAAGTCCCTGCAGGACAACATAATGAACAGGAGGTGCATTCATTCAGTATCCATCAAAATGAGCCTCCTACCAGACGGTCCGGGCAAGTAGAAGGAGGAGCTGCTGTGCCTAAACTGGGACAACAACTCACGTTGCCCCCGGAATGTGTTCAGGCCATCAACACGAAGTCCACAATTGCTTCAGTGATTGTGGAACTCAACTTCGAATCTTTTGCAGAGTTCGCTCCTGAGGCTATTAGGGATCACCTTAAAGGGTCTCCCTTATGGCCTGTCCTCTCTGAACAAAGTGCCTGGTACTTAGGAGAAACGTACCTGTTTTGGCACAATAAAGAGCAAGGCACCACAGTAAACATTGGTGGTGTGTCAGTAGATTTTTCTGCACAGGCGATTTCGGAAGTGTTATATCTTCCGAATTCAGGCCCCCATGTTGCTCGGTTATCCACCCGATCCGACCCTGATGTGCGAAAGGATTGGCTAGAAAAGGCCTATGGCAGAGATAAGACTTTTGATGAGCTGACCACGGAAGAACGAGTCTATTTCAAAATCGGGACCTATCACCTCTTCCCCACAAAAGGCTTAAAGAGAATATCAATGTATGCGGCAAGAGGATGTGCAGTGTTGATGGGAAAGGTTAACGCTAACCTTCCTCATCTATATTTGACAGAGATCCTAAGGCGATTCGAAGAACGGAAGACAGGAAAAATGGCACTCCCTTTTCCCTGTCTTATCAGAAAACTGTGCCGTCGGGCAGGTATTCGGGGATATACAAATGACGTCCTCCGAAAGGCCCAAAATGCTTCTTACGCCAAATTACTAAAGGCGCCAGCTCCAAGAAAGAGTACTGGCGAAGAGTTGGGACCAGATGAGGGAAATAAAGAACAAGTGACTGAAACCCCTGCAACTCAGCTTGCAGGACCCAGTCAACCTCCAACCACAGGTCCTAGCCAACAACAAGAGGCAGAACCCGGTACAGGTCAGGATCAGCTGCCGCCGCAAGACTATAGACCGTCAATGAGCCATTTAAGGGCCATTGCTGAGATGGTCAGTTGGGGAAGTCGTGATGACACCAGTCTCTTCCATGTCATCGATGATGCCAGGCAGCCTACAATTTCAATAGATTGCACAAGGGGTGAGTTGTCAATGCAAACAGGAGGAGGGAAAAGTAGATGGTCACAACAGATTTCTAGACATGCGGCATCTTTTCAAGTACAATTAGAGACTGGTGAAGGGGCCACAATAGTGGTCATGCAACACCAGGATGCCGCTGGAGTAGCTGATGTGGTAGCTGACCACATAAAGGAATCTTTTCATGTACCTGTTGTGCCACTAGCAGATCTTTCAGGAGCACGGGATGCTCAAATCATTGCCAGAACCTCAATGACTCCTGCAGAACATGAGGATGCATTGGATAGATTGCTTCAAACAGGACAAGTTTTAACGTCCTTGTTTGACTTCCCTCAGGATGTAACCGCAATGCAGTCAGACCTCATTTCAACCAAGGGGAAACTAGTCATATCCCAAGTAAGTGTTGAGCATGCTGAGGCTAAAGTGCAGAAATTACAAGAGCAGCTCATTGCCTTACAAGAAGCACAGCGGGATCCCTTGCGATTGGTTCCCACAGACTAGTTAGACAATTTTAAAACTGAGCAATTAACCAAATTAATTGCAGAAAATAAGAAGGTGGCAGAAGAGAAGGAGACGGCCACTTGGGATTCCTCCACAGCAAAGGCGCAAACTCATGCGCATCTTAAGGCACTCAAGGCCTTACAAGAAGAAAACAAGCAGTTGGTTGCCGACAACCTTCGGTTGACTTCTGTGGAAAAATAAAAGAATGTTCTCGATGAGCACTTTCATTGGCTGCAAGAATAATTCATTCGATTCAACCAAGACGTAAGCCATTTAGCTAGAGAAAATCGAACACTCTCAATGGAGGAGGTGCGTGCTATTCGACAGAAATCAGCCATCGAGATTAGTGTGTGGCAGAATGAGGCTAAACGACACGAGAAGCTGAAGGAGCACTTCCGTGACCAGGTGGGGATGTACAAACAGATCCTAGAGAAGGAGATCCATATGGAAAAAGCCCAAATCAACAATATCAGTGCCCAGCACACTGATTGGGGGGCCATATTGGACACATATGCCTATGCCCACCAGGCGGAAATTAAGAACTGGGACCTGCAGATCCAAGACTTAACTGAATACATGGAGTTGGCCAACCTTCAATATGCCAACCTGGCCATGTTAACAGCAGGACACCTGAGGTTAGAGCTCGATCAGCAGGTAGCTTCCACCTACATCAAATATGAGGCAGAGTTTGCAGAACGAAAGAAGTTGGCTGAAAAATTAGATGTTGCAAATTCTGAACTCATGGTGGTTAAAGAGAGCTACCAAGGACAGAACGATGTGGCAACCGACTTAGCTCGATGGCTAATAGAACTTCATGAATACAAAGACAAAGACAAAGCCTTTGAAGAGGAACGACAGGTGTTTGCGGCGTGGTACGTCAAAGCTAATCAGATGTTCCCGCAAATACCCTGTCCGTGGGAAGTGCCGACTCCATCAACCATCGGAGCATCAGCATGGACGGCACAAGACCCTCGGACCGAAGAGGAGAAACTCCAGGCTATTCTTCAACGTCATCAATCTTCAAAACTTGGAGCACGTGACAAAGGGAAAGCACCCATGGAGGAGCCACCACCACCAGGAACTACATGGGTTCCCCATTTTTGCAGTTGTAGCAGTTTTTCTCTATGTTGTGTCTTCCCACACTGCGACATTAGTCCATTCTTTTTTCTAGTTAATAATCCCATACCTATCCACTGTGTAATCACTGAAGCTTGTTTTCCTTGTAACTCGAGGACGAGTTTTTATTCAGTCGTGGGGCTATGATGAGACGTGGTCTGCATCGGCCGTAATATCACATCCCCCGCGATATCGCGTACGCGATATCACATCCTTCCCTACGATATCGCGTACGCGATATCGCAGTCAGCCGTCATTTCTATAAATAAGAGGCGGCTCTCCCTTATTTCACATCCCAGTTTTAGTGTAGCAAAGCTCTGGCAGTTTGATCCCTCCAGAGTTAGAATTTTCCCGTGTCTGCCCGCAGTGTGGTGAATGTGAT
>MNCI01001745.1:168831-201596 GCA_015680685.1 Gnetum montanum | reverse complement strand
AATTAGGAACACATCATACACCTCATCTAGACTAAACCATACGTGACATATGCAAAACTAGTCTAGATGGGAAGACAGCGAAATGCGACCTAAGGCTAACTAATCTAGATGCCACAACTGGTCCATCTGCAGAGTTCGACCGGATCGCGCGTGCAACGCTCGTTTCATATGGTTGAGTGTAGGGGTACCTCGCCACTCATTAGTATGGTATTCTCCCCCGCACGGACCAATCACACCCACCCATAGGTTCTTAGCAAAAGAGAACTCCTGTAGGGCAGGTTGTGTTATAGCCAGCAGACCCAATCAATTGTAAACCCCATCATCATTGATAAAGAACCTAATAACAAACACATACTGTTAGCATTTGGCCAATATGGTCCACATTGCACAACATAGTGAAGCAAGACTGCAAAAATCACCCACCAGCACAATAGATAGTCCCCTATGGGTTCTGAAAGCATGTTACCATGTAACATGCGAGGAACAATGTGTTGTAATGGTGATAACAGTTGTATTTAGGCATGTCCTAGATCTAGGCTAAATGCCTTAACCCTATTGAGCATTGGTTGGATCCCTCTCCTTACCTTTTCATGATTTTCCGGTTAGTAAAAAATGTCAGAATGCCCCAACTTTCCCTAGGCAACATGGATTCTATTATGCTAGATGCCTCCTCCTCCTCTAGGGAAGACCAAGCGATCACACTAAAGTGGTTGAGAAGGAATTGCAAGAAGTCCCATGCCCCTTCTCTGAACCAGATCCCTCGTTCTCCCATATGTATCTGGGGAGGAGGGGCGTTGGCCACAGGTCTGCTCACATGGCACAGGATCCCTCTAATTTTCAAAATGATTAGCCTGGGGCTTGGCCCTACCCTACACAACTTAATCAGTGAATGTTAGCATCATACTTAAAGGTAATACACGTGAAACGTAGCAACATCTAAGCAATCCATATATATAGCGTAGCATAACCCTCTGCCTGTACATAGCGTAGCAAGGGCGTGAAAGCCTAGCATAGCAAGAACATGTGAATAAGCCTAGTGTATCAACAAAAAAATTGACAACATGCTCTAATAAAACACATGTCACGTTGCCGCATCACACATGGCCTGGCCCTCCCAAGGGTTTTACGTTACAGCATGCTAAGGTCAAGCAACTTAAACTGCCCCAGCCCCCGCGGTTATGACAAAAAAAGGTGGTGGCGGTTTCAGCGGCCTTGCATGCAACCACGACGTAACGTTTATGCATATGCCACAACCAAAATGGTGATAGCAGCGATGCAAAGGCTAAAATGATGCGACCACAGAAAACACAGGTAGCCAAGAATGGATGCAAAACAAGAGCAGAGAACAATAGAAAGCACAAAATGAAAAAGTGAAGGAGACATAGTAACCTACTGGGTCAATAGTGTGCTCTTTTGTGCCATAACGTGTGCTTATGGTGCATGTCCCTGGGTCTTCTTCACCTCCTCAACCCTTGCAAGCACCAAATGAGTCATAGGAGCCATTGTCCCGCTTGCAGATTTACACCTTTCGCTATAAAAACTTGGCTTACTAGTCGATTAACACAATTTCTTCATGCTCCAAAATTGCCTTGTGCTCCGATGTGGGCTCTATGCTCTTACGATAAAAATGGTAAAATTTCTAGGGTTTAACCCCTATTTATGGCCGTAATGACAAAATGGGGAACCTTGCCTCTCTCTCTCTCCGATTAATGCAGAGCGCGCCATATAGCGTAGCATGCTTGTCATGACATCGTAGCACTATTAGCATTAAAGCCTTGGCATGCTTCAAGCCAGCTACTTGCCTTCCCGAAAACAAAAAAAAATATTTGTTTTTGATTAAAGGTCTAAAAATACCTTAAACTAGTAATCTTGACAATCACAATACGACCAGTCCGAAAAGACATCAAACTAAGCAATCCTAGCATAGTTGCACCCCTAGCGGTCCGCAATGACATTAAATTAACAACATCACATGCTTACATTAGTGGTTTTTGCATCTTCTTCCACATGGGTAGTTTCACAATTTCTAGCAATTTTGTGTTTTCATGTCAGTAGTTCATACTTTCTCATTGACGATTTGACACTTCTCATACTTGCAATTTCCCATTTCGCATACTATTATTCTTTTTTTGCATGTTACAATTTTGCAGTCTGAAATGACATTAAACTAGCAATTTGGGAATTTTCATATTGACAATCACACAACTTCATGCTTTACATCAGCAGTTTTACACCTTTAGCAGTTCTACACTCTTGTGCCTTGGCGGTCCCTAAACTAGCAAACTTGCAATCTTTACATCATCACACTTCGCAAGTTGCATCTCATTGCTACTTTGCAAATTTTCATTACACACAATCTCTACCAAAAGATGCCTCTTAACTAGGCTTTCATCTTATGATGGTAGGTCAAGCAAGAGATGGGAATCCATTGTGACCTTTCTACACCTTTAACATTAGCAGGGCCACAGGGCAAGCTCGTGAGATAGTTGAACCTCGACATGATCAACTGGGGGTTGACCACAACTAGTACTATAGTAGCCTTAGAAGCATTCCCAGACTGGCCCAAGAATCTGGTCCAAGCCCTAGACTTAGAGGTCATGGATGTAACCAAGGACCCTCTCACCAAGATGCCCATCACCACGTCAAAGGGGGAGGTGAAAACGTTAAGACTCAACTCCCTCCTAGACACACAAACACACAAAAGCATAGCCAAGATTCTGCAAGACAAAATCGATGTCTTCGCATGGTTGTACAATGACATGCTGGGTCTAGATCCATGGCTGAATCAGCACAACATCGTCCTAGACCCACACATGAAGGCAGTTAAGCAGAAGGCTAACAAAGTTAAGCCAGAAATCGCACTAGCCATGAAGGATGAAATCACCAAGCTATACCAAGTATGTTTCATCCATGTAGTTGACTATTCAGAGTGGGTGTCCAACGTCATTATGGTTTCAAAGAAAATGATAGGAATACGGATCTGTATAGACTTTTGGGACTTGAACAAGGCAACGATCAAGCATAACTTTCTACTTCCAAGCATTGATCAGCTCATCGACACCATGGCTGGCCATGCTCTGCTATCCTTCATGGATGATTTCTCTAGATACAACCAAATCTGCATTAACCTAGGGCACTAGCTATCAACAACCTTCATGACCCCATGGGGGACCTTCTGCTATACCATGATGTCCTTCAAGCTCAAGAATGATGGAGCAACCTACCAGCAAGCCATGACTTACATTTTCAGTGACTACATCCTAGAAACATTAAACGAATACATGGATGATATAGCAGTCAAATCCGAGGAGGTAGCTGATCACCCACATGATCTAGAGGTAGTCCTCAAATGTTGCCAGATGCATTACTTACGCATCAATCCTAAGAAGTGAGTCTTCGAGGTGAAAACTAGATGCATGTTAGGGTTCATAGTATTGGAGGCTAGAATACAAGTGGACCTTGACAAAGTCAAGGCCTAATGCCTCCCAAAAACCTTAAGGAATTATGTGGTTTGCAAGGTAGAGTGTAATTCATTCGAAGTTTTATAGCAAGGTTGAACAACAAGTTACACCCCATGCAACATCTTCTAGAGAAGGGGGTTAACTTCGAATGGATAACCTAGTGTCAACAAGCCTTCGACGACCTAAAGAAGGAACTCTCACACCTCCCAACTGTGCATCTGCCACAAAGGGATAAACCCTTCTTTATGTACCTCGCCACCTTTGACACATCTGTTGTGGCACTACTATGTCAGAAATGAAGCAATAGTTTTGAGATACCAGTGTATTATCTGAGTCATGCGCTAATAGTGCACGAGGAGAAATACAATGAAGTGGAGAGGAACTGCCTGGCCTTAGTGTTTGCACTAAAAAAAGTGGTGGCACTACCTGTTCCATAGTACAACCAACATCATTTGAAAAAGTAATATACTCCAAGCTATTACTAACAACTTATATGAAAGTAGCAGGATAGCCCGATTGAAGGCAATAACCGCAGAGTTTGATTTACGCCATGTAAGTCAATCATCGAAAAAGGGTCAAGCCATAGCGACCCAACTCACAGCCTCACCAGTCAATGACTAGGCAACCATAGACCCCAAATTCCCAGATGAATATGTTAGCAATGTCCACATCGTCCCATTACTTTTCAAAATCACCTTACAATTCAATGATGCCTCAACCGTGCGAGGAGGTAGCACCACTGCCATAATCACGTTCCCCTCTGGGAAATGCATCCATCTGCTTATCGATTTACATTCCCTTGCACCAATAGCATGGAAGAGTATGAGGGGCTACTCAGAGGCCTCTTAACTACCTGAGCACTGTGCATACAACACCTAGCAATCTGAGGAGATTCATAACTAGTCATGAATCAAATCATTGAGGTCTATGCCTACAAAGCTACACACCTGCAACCGTACTGCGATCTAGCAAAAATCCTACTTAAGCAATTTGCAACCATAGATGTGCAACACGTGCCACACAATGAGAACACCATGGTAGATGCCTTAGCTACACTTGCGTTAAAAATTCTATCACATTCCTTGGAAAACCTACCAACTATGATTATAGAATGTGTAGAGCCTATCACTGAGGTGGAACACGTGGCTTCTGTCAGTGCTGCGGATACCCTAGAGTGGTATGCCAACATTAAAACTTATCTATAGCATGGTGAACCCCCAGGTGGATTGACATCTACCCAAAGAGATGCAATCCAGAAGCATGCCTGGCAATACATGCTCATGGGAAATAATGCCCTATGCTGACATTCCTACGATGGGATATTGCTAGCATGCGTGGGTGGCGAGCAAGCACAGAAGGTAGTTAATGAAGTACATGAGGGGATGTGCAGTGGAAACATAACACCCAAGCCTATGACTACCAAAATCAAATTCCTAGGATACTACTGGCCCCACATGGAACATGACTGCCTGTCAAAAGTCAAGACATGCGACATGTGCCAGAGATACGGAAATCTCATACACGTCTCGCCTATAGACCTACACCCAACGCAAATCATGTGGCCCTTCCAATGATGGGGATTAGACCTCATAGGGCCTATCACGCCTAAGTCCTCTGCAGGGCATAGCTTCATTATCATCGTCACTAAGTATTTTACCAAGTAGGTGGAAGCTATTTCCATGAGGAAGATGACGTCTTAGCAAATCTGCCATTTCATCTTTGAAAATATTGTAACAAGGTTTGGGCTTCCAATGACTATTGTGACCGACAATGGGTCACAGTTCAGCAATATGGAAACCCAAACCTTCTATAGCAATCTAGGCATTAAATAATCATTTTCTTCCCCTTATTATCCATAGGTGAACGGGTAGGCGGAGGCTACAAATAAGTCCATCATCAACTTACTGAAGCGGATTCTTAGCAATAGCAAGAGGTGGTGGCACGAGCAAATCCTCTACGTGTTGTGGGCCTACCGAACAACATGCTAGACCACAACAAGTAAGATCCCTTGCATTCTTGTTTACGGATTTGAAGCTATATTTCCTCTTGAGTTGCAGGTACCATTACTCTGGATGATCCTCGCAGATGTCATGAGCGAAGCCCAGAACAATGAGTCATGAACCATCGACCTCGACTCAGTGGAGGAGGAGTGCGCGCAGACGCTGAGACACATTGAGCACTACCAAAGAAAATAGTAGTAGAAGCAATGTGCAGACCTACATCGACAGCTAGTACAAAAGGGAGACCTCATCCTCAAGGCCTTTTGTGAGCATGTGAGCAAATTCTCAGCCAACTGGGAAGGTCCTTACGTGGTCACTAAAGCCTTCGGGAATTAAGCCTTTAAGCTAGTGGACATGGAAGGCAACAAGTTCGTCAACCCGGTGAATCACTTGTATCTCAAGCTGTACTACATTTGAAGCACAACGGCAACAACAAGCACTATCTACTATGATGACAAACTAGCAACGGCACCAAGTAGCATCCGCAATGACGATAAACTAGTGGCATCGAGCAGCATCTGCTACAACGTTAAACTGGCGATAATCATTCGCTATGATGTTAAACTCGCAGGTACAGTCTGTTGGAACCTTAAACCAGCACATGATCTACCAAGACCTTAAACTAGGTTTACGTCACATCCCCAGCGTGCACCTATGCCGAGTACGCATCAGACAAGCATGCATGATGCTAACATATGAGTGGCACTTCGTAGCTCCAGAACGCAGTTCATGATGCAATGAGAATGTGGTCTAGGACACACATAATTCCGCCACCCTTGGCATCATGCTGACCCTTTGAAGATGCCGTATGACATTATACTGGCCCTCCAAGCCTACTGTCGTCACAGCCCATTACCCTGATGGTAGTTCCTAGGCTAGTTCCCCCAACTAGAGTTCCAGTAGTATTGTGGCCCAGCCACAATATTGTTACTCTCTAGCCCCTTGCCAACGCCTCAGCTTGCATGATGTTTAGCTATGTAGTAGCTGATCCCTTAGCTGAACTGAGAATGTGTGCCCTCAGCATGGGTTCCAAGGCATCCGCACTCACAGCACCTCTCGACACCTTCAAGGCTAGCTCCTCCACACCGGTGCTGCCAAGGCTGCTACTGGCCTTCCTACTTTGGACATCACACACTGGCAACGATACCCAATAGCTTCAATAACGCTAGTAGCTAGCAAGAACTTTGTCCCTATGGGCATAGCTTGCGACAGTAGCAAATGCTACAGCGTCGCGAAGTGAGTGCCTTGACTAGCTTAGCTACTATAGAGTGAAAATTCCATGACGTGCATAAGACAACTCGTCATATGGAAAGCATTTGTAGGTAGGTCAAAACCCTTCACGGATGTAACGCAACTCATCCTATGAAGGAAACACCTATCCTACAAGGGGTTGAAGAACAATTCCAGCCAAATATGAAAACGTGAATGAGTCCCTCACGAGCATTCAGATGAGGGACTCTGCTAAACATCATCTTTGCTCTCTGCCTTAACCTCTGCAAAACCAATGCAACACTCTCAAGTGTGGCCAAGCGACGTCTCGACACTCACCAAGTGATAACCTCAGCATTGTGCCTACTGCGGTGTTTTGTATTCTTTGTCAACGTCTATCGAGCCCATTCTCCAAACATCGACAAAGAGGAAACAATGAAACACCCTAAAAAATTCAAAGTCCACCCAAGTAGCTTACCCAATCAACAACCTACTCAGAAATGGTGTAGGGAGTTGGCAGCAGCATTCAGGATACACGAAGTAGTTTGACAAGTTTTCTAAGTCACGAACTCTACTACGCTATGCTACGCTTCACTATGTAGCATAGCAAGCTTCAAAAGACGATTGCAGAATGGAGTGCTATGCTACGCTATGCCACGTGACGTAGCGTATCATGGCAACAGCTTCACAGCCAATCCCCATGCCCAATTTCAGGTCCTTCAACAATGTTCCTTTCCATCAGGAAGCAGTGAACCATGTTTGCTGCTACGCTATGCTGAGCTACATGGCATAGCGAGGCGTAGCAATCCTATGGAAGAGATAGAAGGAAGCTCAAAGGGCAGAAATAGCAAAGTTTGCGAGTCTTGTATCGTAGGAAGTAAAATTTGCAAATCGGCAAAGCTTTCAAGACTAAGGCCAGTTGCTATGCTACACTACGCTACGTAGCATAGCGTAGCATAGCAACCATGCAACACACATGTAGTGGAACGCACGACAAGATGCTACGTTATGCTAAGCATGCTATGCTACAAAGCACAGCATGGCATGTGGGCGATTGTGTGACATCAATGCACTTCACCTAATTGGACCGTTGGCACACGTCTCCAGATGCTGATGACACAATTACAGCGTGGCAGGCTCATAGTTATGGCATAACAGGCTCACATTACAACGGTCTTGTAGGTCCAATGGTCATACATGGTACATGTGGTGCTAGCAAGTCAACGTGGGCCTAGGGCACATGGCATCCAAACCACCTCTTTCACGTGCCCTTTAGCTCTATAAATACCCTGATGAGTAGTGCTCAAAGGGTTGGAATATCTCTAGAGGTTCAAAAAAGTAAGCATCATAACATCGAGCATTGAGCATTGTAAGATTTCCATTTGACACTACAAATAGTTAGCATATTTAGCTGGCATTTTTTTCTGTCTCCCTTTCTACCACCTTGGTGAAACATCATAAAAAAATCGCGAGTTGGCCTAAGGCAAAGATTCGCAATTCAGGCAAGGGCGCATCTCAACATTCCAGGGGGGGAATAAGACAGAGCAACACCAAGAGGCGCACAGCATCGAGTCCTCGACTTCTTATGTAGATGCCTAATCTTTCTATGCTTTTTCTGTTTACGCTATATCACACAACGAAGCGTAATGGCGTTTAGCGTGATGGTGTTTCAACATAGTCCGGCATCAGAAGGATAGTTGCTTCAACATCGGGAGAAGCTTAAGCAGCGTGATATGTGATTTCTTGTGTATTTTGCTAAGTCTTTAGTTCAAAGACAGGTTTACGCTCTATTACGCACGGCAGCGTAATAAGCTCCAGAATAGTCAAAGGCAAAGTCTAAGACAATGCGACTACTCAATCATACGCTCATCACGCAATGGAGCATATCGCAGTGTATTGCGTCGCCAAACTAGACATTGTTTACGCTTCATTACGCGCGGCTGCGTAAGCGAGCGTAAAATGGCTTTAATTCCATTGTTCCCATGTTACGTTACGCTCATACACGCAACATAGCGTGAATGAGTGTAATGTAACCCAAGACAGTTGAAACATGCCCAACGCGCGTCTCTTCTTCACACGCACAATACACGAACAAGCGTGTTGTGCGTAATCAGGAAGTTTGAGGCAAAATTAATCAAGTCAACAGTACCCGAAACATGCGGGACACACGTCATCAGGGTTGTGCCTTTTCCACGGAGCGTTGCAGCTTATAAATACCCTAGTTGACAAAGATATAGAGGTTGGAAAATTAGAGAAGCAAAGGCATTTTTCTGAGCACCAGAGCACTTATCACTTTTGGAGCAGAGATATAGAGAGCAGCGCCTTGGCAATTGTTGACAACATCACCTTACAGCAGAAACAGAGCACAGTTCGCTTTGAGCATCAGCGACAGGAGTAATCGTTCTGCTGGGAAGACTCTATCGGTCAGAAACAATTGATTGGTAGACGTCAGAGCTTGACCTTCCTTGCATCCTGGCTTTAGCCCACGAGGTAGATCGGACTTCTGTTTGGACTGTTTTTCTTGTTATTTTGTGCTTGATTGACATCCAGTAATCGGGGATTCCCCAGTGTAATTTTCTCATACAGAATATACATTTTTCAAATCAACGCGCAGATCTTGAAACTACATGCTTCTCTTATGTCAACCTCGTTTTATCGTTTTTAGCATTATCACCGTTGCAATCCATCTATATCGTTTTCCCCTCGTTTTACAATTCCTCAAATCATATCGTTTTCATGAAATATTCATCAGTTTACTGATTAGTAAGTCCCTGTATGATCGACAAGACCGTTCAAGGTGCCGCAGATTCATTTTTTCCAGCATAGCCCTCGCTTGGATCTGTGGCNGGCCATGACCAACTATGTGATAAGTTCATGTTGGTGTTCGGTTAAGGGAATTATGTCGTAAGCTATTGGCTTAAAATCATAGCCCCCTCGGTGGAGCACCTCAAAGTTTCGCTTCGCTTCGAGTTCGGCTCAACTGAGAGCCAGCTTCGCCTGGATCTTAACGCATATGAAGTTGTATTCTTCAGGGGTTATAACCGTGAAGATAAGCTCTTTTCCCTGGAGCCTCAATGAATGGTGCAATGGTCCCTGAGATCTCGTTGCGCCAGGAGCTGGTCCTGTGACCGCCATAGGATTCACAGGTGCGGCACCCAGATCGGTAGGGACCATGGCAGTTTNCCCTACCGATCTGGGTGCCGCACCTGTGAATCCTATGGCGGTCACAGGACCAGCTCCTGGCGCAACGAGATCTCAGGGACCATTGCACCATTCATTGAGGCTCCAGGGAAAAGAGCTTATCTTCACGGTTATAACCCCTGAAGAATACAACTTCATATGCGTTAAGATCCAGGCGAAGCTGGCTCTCAGTTGAGCCGAACTCGAAGCGAAGCGAAACTTTGAGGTGCTCCACCGAGGGGGCTATGATTTTAAGCCAATAGCTTACGACATAATTCCCTTAACCGAACACCAACATGAACTTATCACATAGTTGGTCATGGCCAAAGGCTAGGCTTCACAAGCTATGCAGGAGCCCCAACATGGGGAGGAGGAAGAGGACGAATTTGTGGCCCAGTCGGAGCATTCATTCCATACTCTGGAACCTTCGTTCCATACTCTGAGCCCCCAAACGTATATAAATCCCTCGTTTCCTTTCAATGGAGAAGCCGCACCTCTTGACCCAGCCATGACCGCGCAGACGTATTTCCCTGCCATGCCGCATGCCAATGCACAGTCGTTTGGGTTGCAAGCACAAATACCGCACAATAACACAGGGGTGGTTCCGTCACAATGGGTACTTAGCATCCCAGTGGTGATCCCGGCGACCACCGTGCCCCATTTCATCCCTCAGATACAACCCCATACCGTATCTGTAACGCGCCCGGCCCAAGCCTTGTCGCTTCCGCATCCGCAAACTCAACAGATCGCTGTAGTCACTCAGCCACAAACATACATCTAACAGCATGCTGCAGGTCAGTGGGCCAATCCGGGGCGCAACATGCTCAGCCTGTGGTATACGGCGTGCAGCCCCCGGTTGCACCTATAACGCAAGCTCCATAGAGGATGCCGTAGTATACCCATCCCTATATTGTGTAGCAGGCAGCAGTTAAACCCTCTGCCTAAGCCAGCGGGTGGTGGTCTTCGCAGGCTCCCTTTCCTGCTGGGATCCCTTCCCCACAACCAACCAGTCAACCCATCCCGTCATTTTTGTTCCCTTGCGCTGCCCTCCCGGTCCAACCTCCAATGCCTTCTGCACAGGCACCTCCATCAACAGGCCTGGGCCAAGCTTTCCAGCTGATACAGACTCTTACTGAGGAGGTTCGACACCTCAAAGCCACTGGATCTGATGCTATTCAGATCATGGACTTTTATCAGGATGATCCGATTAGTCCAGCAGTGCCAATGCTGTCACTGCCACCAGGGATGTCTCTGCCTCATTTCACCAAATACAATGGGGAGGGGATCCCAACACTCACTTAGTCACCTTTCGATCTGAATCCTTGTTGCTTCAACAGTGGCCAAATATGATTATTAGAGTCTTTGCAATGTCATTAACAGGGAAAGCTTTGGACTGGTACCGAGCCCTCCCACGCTCTTCCATCTCAACCTTGGAAGAGCTGCTGACCCAATTTATCACCCGCTTCAAATACAACCTGAAACCAGAAGTCACACTAGATCAACTCATGGGGGTGAAACAAGACCCGCTCGAGCCCGTCCAAAAGTTTATATAGCGCTGGAATGCTACCTTGAACGAGATTTGCAAGCCGATCGTGGACTCACATATGTTGGCTATGTTCAAAGGAGCGGTCAACGACTTCATTAAGTCAAAGTTGTACTACCTTTCCCCAAGTAATTTACACCAGGCCTTCGTGCAAGTTAGAAGCATCCAAGATGCTGCGGAGGCTAGCAAAGACCCAGTGTATGTCGCCTACAGGAACGCACACAACAAGGCCAAAGAGAAGGGTAAGGCGGCAACAACGACAGTAGCCGCGCTGACTGAAAGCCCAAAGAACAAGAACAAGAAGGCGCCCACAACAGCGTCTGAGGCCACGGCTAGTGTTGGCACCAACCAAATCACAGTGACCCCTGAAAAGGCCCCCCAGCCAAAGCAAAATTTTGAACGTAAAGATCGTTCAAAATATGCGGCTTTACCTGTGAAGCATTCCGAATTGCTGAAACAACTGTTAGCGGCAGGGCACATTCAACCTAAGAAGGTGTCCGAGGAAGCTCTGAAGCGTCACAGACATCACTGTGAATTGCTAAAAGACCCTTTTTTAGCCTTACTTAATGAACCAGCAGTTCCGAGATCTTCAAGCTCGACCGTTTATGTGACTACCACCAGATGTGTGATCACGACATGGATTACTGCTGGGCATTAAAGGACGATATTCAATGCATGATCGATGAAGGTCATCTAAAATTAGACAGCAGTAATCCGACACGTCCGGAAAACCAAACACTGCATGTATATAAGGACCCGTTGAACGCAAAAAACGATCCTTATACAATCACTGTGGTGAGTACGGATGATGAGCGTAAGGGATCACCAAAACAGCCTTTTGTCTTGCGCGTACCTGCCAACTCACCCAGGGGCCCAATCATTTCATCAGCAGCCAGTGGCGTCTCGAGGCCGCCCTTCATTATACGGGCACCTTCTCACATAAACCCTCAGTCACGCAACAACTCCCAAGCCGCGGCTTCGTCCGCGCCCATGCCAAGAGCACCCTTCATTATCAGGGCGCCAAAACCACATGTTGCTCCTTTCGCGCAGGGGTAGACCTCTAGCCAGAATAACCAATCATCACCTCCCATGTGAAAGGGAGAGGACACCTCAGTTAACGTAACAAAAGACCACTTTACGCTTGGCTTCCCTAAGCCTAGGCCCCTGGCCTCTGTACCCTTGTCTATGCCTCAGAAGCAAGATAAAGGTGCGGAAACGCAGTCGCCTCCTCTTGGCAAGGAAAAGTGTAGCCCTCCAGCCAACGCTGTCCCACCTCGAGGGATCCGTCTCTTGGGACAAATGGAAGAGGACAAGGGATGCAAACAACCTAGCCGAGAGAAGGATCTCCTCGACGCATTTACGCAAGTTAGACAGGCTCTCAAACAAAAGAACACTATGCTGAGCCTATACGACTTGCTTATGACATCTCGCGAACATCGTGAGGCTATGGTTCGCATGCTGACATTCATATTAGTGGATGAAAGCTTGCCAGCAGAGGAGGAAGCGATACATGCTGTCATGTTTCCTCCCGAAGCTGAGCAACCTACGCCTTCCTCGCTGACCTTCCATGATCGATCTATCAAAGATGATCCTGAGAAAGGTCGGGTGACAACTGAACCCATGTTTATCACTATCCGGGTCGGTCAATACCGAATCCGGAGAGTGCACGTGGATGATGGCATAGCTACCAACATCATTCCCTATTCCATTATGGATAGGTTGGGACTGGTCGACTAGATCACTCCCACGACAACGGCCTGCGTAAAATCGTTCAACGGGGCACGGGTTCAAGTCAAGGGGACGGTGCGCATCGAGTTTGTGGTGGGTGACCAGTTCCCAATGGAGGCCACCTTCCTAGTCGTCGAGGAGATGCTAGGGTTCAACCTGATCTTGGGGAGGCCGTGGTTAGCTCAACTGAGGGCAGTTTCATCACTGATACACTAGGAGATACACCTTCCCTATGCCGGAGGGGAGGTTGTGATACGCGGTGATGAACTCACCCCCAGGACCATCAATAACATTGAAGAGGAACAGGGTTCGGAGGTAGAGACAAATGACGATCAGACCCATCTCCAAACCCCTCAACAAACCAACAGCGAAGATGATGGTTTAGTTTGGGCCGACCTGCCGTTTCCGGACGGCAGCATAGAGGAGGAAAATCATAAGTCTCTTCGCCCTTATGCAGCAACCAATGTAAAGGCCATTAAGAGACAATTACGTATCAATGGTTGAGCAATGGTCTTTGCGTACGACATCATGTCTTTGCCAGTTATTGTGGTTCGTACTTAACAGTTTCTTTTGTTGCAACAGATTCCTTTTTATGCTACATTCACCTTCTGCTTTTACACTTGTCATGTCTTACATTTTTATCGTACCCGTGTTATTCCTGTTATCACACCATTTTATGCATTTACGCACCATTATATTCTATTACCATTTATGCTTAAAATGGCCCGCAATGGCCTTAAACTAGTTACACAGAATTGTATACTATCACTTTTTGCGCTTGCTTACGCACAGGCCCGCAACAGCCTTAAACTAGTTACTAGATTACGTAGAATCATGTGATGGCCCGCAACGGCCTTAAACTAGTTATTAGATTACGCAGAATCATGTGATGGCCCGCAACGGCCCTAAACTAGTTATTAGATTACGTAGAATTGTGTGATGGCCCGGCTTTAAACTAGTGACACAAAATTATACACTGCTACCATTCACGCGTATTACGCAATGGCCCGCAACGGCCTTAAACTAGGAATTACGCTCTATCCTTATCACTTAGGTGAACTTTTCAACAATTACGCTCGCACTCTATCGGCAAAACGCAAAAAACGAATAAAAAATATGTAACTGACATTTAACGCATCCACCAGGTTTTATAACACATCTTTCTAGTCATTTGTAAAATGATATTGCACTCAACATTAATAAAACTATGCGTAAATCATAATTACGCATTTTCCCTACTGCCATTATCACCGGTATCCCTTAAGTCTGGATCCAACGCTAATGGATCGTCCTCCAATGTGCCATCGTTTCTAGGAATGACTCTTTCACGAAGAATGTCCTCCTTGCGAGGTCCCTGTTCCGGCGCTAGCTCCACGGAAGGACACTCCTCATTGTTGTGTTCTTCTGCTTCTTCTTCTGCTTCCGCCGCTCCTTCTGCTAACTCCTCCGCTTGTTCATCTTCCCTATCCTCGGCTGGTATCTGAACACAGTAAGCACATTAGTTACGTAAGGCTTAACATCACAGTCAGAAATGCAAACTAAGTCGCACGTAAACTTACTTGTGATGGCCCTGCTTCCGCAGCAAAGGGGAGCTTGTCCAGACCAGCCCACAGGTGCTTCATAATCTCTTCCTCCATTAGATCTAGCCATACGTCCTCTTTCAAGGCATCCCCAGCCTTCACTTTCCCTTTCTCCATGCTGCTCCAGCGGGGTGGGTCCAGGAAGAAAGTAGGGATTGAAGCCTGACCCCCAGGGAAAGTCATCACCCTTTCGGGGGACGCACTGACGGTCACCTGCTCCTCGAACTTCTTGAAGGCATCGGAAGCGCCGATGATGTCCTAAAATACTTCTAAGGATCGGGCCCTGATGGCAAGATCTCGGTAGAGTCTCCGATAAACAATGCTTTCCCGCTTGTAAAAGTGCTTGTGGTCCTTCTCCTTCTGCCCCCATTCTTGCACACTTGTACAATAATCCCTCCAGTCCTAGCTTTTCTGGGCTAGGAGTTCTATCTGCATTCGCTGCTCGACTAACGTGCGACTGGTCTGTACACTGTGTTTGATGGCTGTCCAATACTGGGAGTAATCGACAACAGCAGTACGCCAGTCTTCATTGCCTAACGCTTGCACCTGTAGGAAGTTGCACCGCGATTTTAAGTCTCCGACCTCTTTGGTCAGAGATTCAACCTTCTGCTCCGACCTCTGCAACCTTTTCCACAGATTCTCATTAACGCCCTTACTCTCCCATAAGGAGAGTGTCGAGCGTAATGCACATTTACGCATTTCCTCATAAATGTGACGTGGCATGGCTGCTTCATTGGATGGTGGCTCCACTGTGTCCAAATCAATTGGCTCAGTGGGATCCCATCGGAGGTGAGCTCCTAACAGAAACAATCATCAGCGTCGATGACACATTACCCTTATGTAACATCACAAATTGACTACAACCATAACGTACCCGCTCCAGGTTCGACGCGTTCCAGGCGCTCGATCATGTCGCTAACGGTGCCTTCCATGAAGGCAAATTTATCAGGGAAGTCTCTCCATGCTCTGCTCACAGTGACAGATGTGGGCGCGTCCTCTTCGCCTGTAGCGTAATCCAGTTAGAAACCTCACTTATTTACAGAAATCTTGCAAACACACTAACAAATCCATTACCTATACCAGTGACAATGGCAACTTCGCCGACATCTTTCGCATCCCTTTCCCTTTCACGCACTTGAGTCTGTGCGTCGCTCATTCCAGTAGCTGGGCCCTTCTCATGCACCCGAGCATGTACGTGGCTCACGCTAACAGTTGGGGCCTCTTCTTCCAAAATTTAGGCCCCCTCCCTACGACTTAGTGTTACTGCCCCAGTCTCAGGGGTCAGTTCTTCCATAACTTTTACTGGTCATGTCATAGCACCTTAGTATATTAGTACAAAACATTTAAACAAACATTGCGTAATATAATTCTTTCACGCTTACCAGGCGGAGGCTTACTCCGTTGAACTGTGAGCACCACAGTCCGGCCTGCGTCACCCTCAGGGGCCTCGGCTAGGCGGAGCCTTTTACGCCGAGCTGCAGGTTCTACAATTTCTTCCGCCACATGCTTCCCTCACGAGGCGTCGCCAGTGTAGGTAGGCATTATCCTGCCTACGCTATCGAGACCTCGCACTTAGGGCGCCGCCAGACCCTTAGTCATTATAGACAACGACTCCCCGATCCCTTCCGGCGGATCCTGCCCACGGGTAGTGCTGAGGATGTGGGCAATCCAAGGTCTGGATAGCTGGTCTCAGTCTTGCTGCACCTAGACCCCATTCCTCCGGATGACCAGAAACTTAGCAAATCGCCAGAGGCAAGCTATGAAGAACGCGTAATGTACGTTGAAATAGGACTCAAGCTTCTTGCGAAGCTTTATCATCTCATTACGCAGTCCTTTGGCAAAATAGCTTGCCCAATTGAACTGAGTCCCCTCCTCCAGAACCTCTCCCATGATACGGGTCTGTTCTATGGAAAAGAACTTCGTCTGCGAGAGTGTTTTGGGGAAGGTCCGGGCCCAAAAAAGCGGATAAAGTGTCTTGGCGGTGCCCATCTCGAATTTTTCGTAGGGAAATCCTTTAGTCTCCTTCGGGACCCTTACCCACTCCTTCAGCCAATTTTGGAAAGCTTCGCTCCTCTTTACCTTCTCACTTACAGGAGGGCTATCTGAGGGGACGCCAAAGAGGTCCGCGAAGAGCTGAGCGTCGATGTTAAAGCTTACGCACACGTTATGTACGCGTGTCCAAAAATGCTTGACCTTTTCGTTGAAGGAGTTGACTAGGGTTAGCATCTCACTGGTGGGGACATTAGGAGTCGGAGCCAAAAATAGGTGCATTAGCCCTGCTGCTCGGATCTTGGAGGTCACCGCAGCTGGGACCACCAAGTGGCTAAGCCAGCACTGTGCATCCTTGATGTTGCCGTAGCGGAAGAGGATAGCACTCGCCTCGCGGCTGGAAATCGTAAGGGTAATCTCCCGAGATTCCCTAACTGCACAACATGAAGCACAAATTAATCAAAGCTCTATTACGCAATGTCCATAATTTACAATTACATTACGCAGTGACCAACTACACCACAGCATTAATGGGGCCAAATGGCAATGGAAATGGTGGTATTTCCCTCTGCACGTCCTTGACGGTGAGGGGTGGATCCAAGGTCCAGTCCTCATGCAGCCACCCAAGCCTTTGGCAACTCTCAAAATCCCTAGAGTAACGCTTCCAAAACCCACCAAGAACTATGTACTGTGCTGGCGGGTGAGTTTTGCAACATTTTTCCGCTATGTTGTGCAATGCTTTCCATATTGGCCAATTGCTAACAATATTTTTTTTTGTTACTAGGTTCTACATCAACAAGGAAGGACTCCATGACCGAACGGGTCTGCTAGCTATAGCACGGATAGCCCTGCAGGAGTTCTCTTCTGCTGAGAACTTGCACATGGGTGTGATTGTTCAATGTGAGGGTGAATACCACACCTATGCATACCTATACCCCATTCCTTATGGTCAATTCAAGGAGTCTAGTTGGCTAGATGAGGGTTGAATAGAACCCTTCAAACCAATCACCGTTGAACAAGTTCTAGTTAGTTTTTCATCATTTCCATTACCGTACAGACCTAGTAGGCCAAACAGTAAGTGTTGCATGCTTAAATGTCTTTGCAATCTTTGGATTTTCAATGTTTTTATGCTAAACATTTCTTGTGAAAATTGTTATAAGGGTGAAAAATCCCCAAGAGGTGATGGTGGTAATCGCCAAGACACAGGCGGCAAACATCTACTTCAAGTAAGGAGAAGTAGATATGAGCCAACGCTGGATAAACGGTGTAGCTTTGGACTCCTTGGTCTAGAATATCCAAAAGGCTGGGCTTATGGATCTATTCCTGGCCCCAAATTCAAGTGTTCCTACCGCCAAGATGCTCTCCCTAATCAACTCCTTTTTCGACAAGGTAAGCCACTTCCACATGTGCATACAGGGCATATGGGTGGTCATTGAAATCAATGACCAGCTGTTTGCATACCTGTTTGGTGTTCCTGCCAATGGCATTCTTATAGGGTCGAAGAGCAAGAAGGAGCTAACCCTTCAGAAAAGGACATTCAGGAGTGGTTAGGGATTGCCAAGGAGTGAAAGGGGCTCCCCATGGAGAAGCTCAAAGAAAGACCAGCCATTGAGATTTACCTTATCTTCCATGCTCACGCATTCCCCCAACTACTTTCCCAAGGGAAGGTCCTGGGGATTGAGTAGGCTTGCATAATGCATGAGGTCATGGAGGAGGGAGCCCACTACAATTGGGCCAGGTTTCTATGTAAAGGCTTGCAGACTGAAATCTTGGGGTTGCATAAGAGATCGAAGTCCCGTTCCAATATAAATTATGCCTTTTACATAGCCTGTTTGAATCGTTTCACAGAGTTTCTGGTGGTTCACGAGAATGGAGCATGGGTCATTTGAAATCGCAACTAGATTTCAAGACTATGGATTCACCAAATTCTTCAAACCCTCCGAGCCCAAGATCCCCTAGAAATAATTGGAAAGTCATTCTCTGTGATGACTAAGGATCGGGTGGCCCGCAACTTTCATGGCCAACACAGCGTAGGAGAGATGCCCCTTGTTGTAGCCAATAGCGTTTCGTGGGGGGAATGTCTCATAGCTGAGACTACGGCCAAAAAGTTGCAACGGAAGAGGCCTCCTCCAACTAAGGAAACCCTTCACACGGAAGAAGAGGAGGGGTGGTGGCTATGGCTTAAGCTGTAGAGGACACAACCAGCCATTGGTAAATGCTTTTATTTAATACCTACCTTGTTATTATCTGCCTCGCTATGGTATGCTAAGCGACGTAGTGTAGCGTAGCACCTGCTTTAGGCTAACTTGTTTCAAACTAATGCAAACATGTTTCTTGACTGGAAGAGGGAGAAGAAGAAGAAGAAGAAGAAGAAGGTAATGAAGAGGTGTCAACCCCTAAGATAGGTGTGACGAATAAAAACTTGGAGGCCCCAGTCTTAGAAGAAAGGGCCCCAGTCACAAGGAAGGGAGCTCCTTTCACTAAGGTGAGGGCTCTTATTATTAGGGAGAATCCTCCTACTAATGAAGAGGAGTCTCCCTTGCATAAAAAAGATGCTAACCTCCTAAAAGGAAAGGCACCAGCACATGAAGAAGAGGTCTGTATAGGCTTAGCAAGGACTTATGCCAAGGATGTCTTCCTCGTTTTGCATTAGCAGGAACGTGGACCGTAATTAAATGCTAGTGAGTTTGACAATATGTCTACCTTATCATAGCCCATTTCAGCCATTGCTGACACATTTAGTTATGTGATAGGCACCACTGTTGATGTTGCAAGACCTCCTCCGACTTGTGTGGAATCATGGGCTCAGATCTCTGATAAGTTTACATTCATGCAGGGAATCGCCAATGACATGGTCAGCTGCCTTCAGCAGGTGGACCTTGATGTGGGTAAGTAGTAGTGTTAGGTGCTCTCATGTTGCTACACTAGAGTTTTAGACTTTGTTAACTTTGATACACTAATGTGATTGCTACACTCTTTGTGTCATAGCAGCCTCTCAACTCAAATGGGACCTGGCATGGTGTTTGAAAGTCAGTGTCGTGCCTACATTCCCATCCGAAGCGACTGAGGTGTCTCGTTGCGCATACGACGAGGCTTGAAAATGTGCTTTGCACTTGACATGGTCCTTGTGGGAGTATAAGCACATCAACGAGGACCTGTGGAAATGGGTCCAAAAAGTTGAGCAAAAGGAGGTCGACCAGAGCATTGAGGTGGAGGATCTCAGGTCGAGGAATGAATTCCTGATAGCCTATGACACTAATAATGAGGACTAGCACATGGCTATGATAGATTACACTAGATTTTGAATAGTCGCACGTTAGAACGTCGAATCCATCCACGAAATAATAGAACAACAGATTTAAATGGACTTTTTAGCCCAGAAGTGTCAGGATTTGAAAGATTTCAACGCCAAGGTTTACGAATGGGGGTAGTCCTAGAAAAATCACAAACACATGTATAAACTAGAAAATTCCACCCATCATAAATTGTATAGGGACACTACTGTGGCGGCGTTTACGTATAAAGAATTCGTAAATGTCACTGATGCTTCTGAGGCTTATGCCAAGTTCAAAGAGTAGGTAAAGGTTACGGAATTTCCTAACTGGAAAATGAACCTTCCTATAGGAGAGACCGCAACCATCTCCTTTTCTCTAGGACCACCAAGGTGAACAACCACCAAAAGGGAGAGAGCTATTGCAGATGCTGAACCATGAAATAGGTGTTGGGTGGACATCACGGCAAAGGAGTCCACCATGATAGAGGAGGACTGGCGCCACCTCAGGCTCAGTTTAGATCAGATACCCTTTGAGACAGATGCAAGCCCTTCTCAGGTTACTTTCTTTCTACTGTATTAATTCTTATGCTCTGTTATAGCTTGCATACATTTCTTTAGTTGACCTCTTCATTCCTACAATGTAGGCTCCAAATGAGGGTGCAGGGCTCATAGAGGAAAGGAATGAAGAATCAGTAGAGGAAAACGTAGGGGAAGGCGATGCAAAAGAAAATGATACAAAAACAAATGGCAAAGATGATGCGAACAAGGACAACCCATGATAGCATCGGAATTTTTTTTTGAAATTTTGAATTTTTTGTAAAATGTTTGCAAACATTGTCCAAAAGGAAAAAGTTTTGAATAAAGAAGAGAAGAAAAGAAATTGATTCTGCGTTAACTTGTGCATTGTCTACATGTTACGTTTTGTGTAAAATTTTCATGCTTTCATGTGCTAGTTTTATGCCTTTTTGGCCTCTGCTAGTTTTAGGTCATTTTAGGCCATTGCTAGTTTTAGGCCATTTCAGGCCATTGCTAGTTTTAGGCCATTGCAGGCCATAGCGTAGCATGCCAAAGAGGTGATACATTAACAACTTGAACAATGGCTAACTGGTAACTTATGTAGATAGATGGATTGTAAACAACAAAAGATGGTAATGTGCAAAGGATGGCAATTGGGTAGGAAGCAGTGGGGTTGCTACGCTATGCATAGTTGCTTCTTGACCCATCATGGATTGAGCGGAGTTAAGGCTAAGGTGCTTTTCCAAGGCCTTCATTTGCATCGTTGTCCCCCACTTGGAAGGGCAACTCAACCCACGCGCTTTCATTTTGGAGACCGATCTGTTGAGCTGATTCTCCCGTTGGATGGTTAATGTGTGCATAAGCAAGCGCTTCATTCTCAGAGGTTACGACCTCTAAACCTTGCTCCATGTCTATGTTATTGATCGCTTATGCTACTACTTCATCATCATGGATCACCACCTCCCTGCTTGCATATGGTAGGTGGATTTCCTACTGAATGGACGAAGAGATAACCCTAGGTTGTGATAACCATGATCTCCACAAGATCAGGTTAAACCCAGTTATTTCCTCAACCATGTTGAACATCTCATTTTTGGGGTACTGGTCCCCTGCCACGAAGTCTATGTCGACTGTGCCCTTCACCAAGATGCGTGCCCCATTGAACGACCTCAGGCATGATGTCCTTGTGGGTTTGATCTGGTCGACCAAGCCCAATTTATCCATAATAGAGAAGGGGATGACATTTGTGGTAGCTCCATCATCAACGTGTACCCTTCGGATCCAGTGTTGATCAACCTAAATTATGATGAATAGGGGTGTTATAGTCACCTGACCTATTTGGGATCTTCCCTAATGGCATCATCATAGAAAGTTAGTTGAGGCGGTTCTAGCTCTATGGGTGTAGAGGGAAGCATGACCAAGTGGATCACTTCCTCTTCCACTGGCATGTCTTCGTTGACCAGAATTGCTGTCAACATGTGGATTAGATCCTTGTGGTGCAGGAAGAACATCATTATTAGGTCGTACAAGCTCAGTGTAGTGTTTTTTTGTTTTAGAGCTTGTTCAACCTAAGTGAGGGCATCCAAGAGGTCTTGACCCCCCCCCCCCTGTTTAACACTTTCCTCCTCTTCTATTCATCCCAGAAGATGAATTTCCCAAGGAGGGGCGACTTCAAATCTAGGTTTAGACCCTTTTTGGTAGGGTGGCGTGGACTGTGCAGTTATAGCAATGTTTGTCTATGGTGACAAGGGAATGGATGTAGGGGATGGAGATGTAGGCTTGGAAGTACTAGGGGTAGTACTTCCTCTCGACGTCTCGCCTATGAAATGCACTTCCAATTTTTTAGGATAAGAAGGTTATTTAGCTATCTCGTGCAGGGTGGGGGCTATCGAATGGATAGGCTCCCTGATGATAAATGGAGCTAATGGTGTTAATGAGTGGAGTTGCATGGCTTTGCTAGCAGGTAAGGCGAAGATGGATGCCTAGGGAGGGACTCTCAAAATGAATCAATGTTGTAAGCTTTGGCCAACTGCTGGTGGTGCTGGTGCACTACACTAAGGCACACAGACCACAAATGGTTGTTTGGGTGGCCAAGGATCACTGTCAATACCAATGGCATTGATGAAGTAACTAGCATTGTTGGCATTGAGGGGGTCTATGTAGACATGCATAGATTGGTTCTCAGGGCGTACTGGGTTGCCTTTGTCCAATACTAGTTTTCCCTAATCGATCAATCTCTAGATGTCATCCTGCAATGCTAGACAGTAATTTATGTTGTAACCACACTGTTGGTGATAGTCATAAAACCTATCCATTCTAAAATCCTTAGGAACTAGGGGTTCATTGGGTAGGGCCAAGGAGGGGTTCCTAAGAAGCTCGCAGTAGCATTGATGTCTCTTGATTCCTTCTTCTGACATCTTCTTGTGTTGGATGTACCCCACTGTCAATAGCTACTTCAGAAGTTCTAAAGGCTTGAGAGGTAGTGGGATGTACTTTGAGTGATCTTTACGCTCAAATTTCGGTTTGGGTTGTGCAGATGTCTCAGGTACAAGTACTAGAGCTTGCGGTGCATTGCCCTTCTTGGGCATGGGGTTAGCTACAGGTATGGCTGGTTTCTTGTTATTCTAATTACCATTATTACTAGGTTTGGACTTGGCCTCAGTCGCCATAGTAGCCTCTGTGGTTTTTGGGGCCTTACCCTTGTCCTTCTTTGTGAAGGTGTTTTTGTAGGCAATGTAGGCCTACTCTTTGCTTCCCTTGGTCGCGTCCTGTATACTCTTAGTCTAAGCGAAGGCTTCAATAAGAGTGCGAGGGGCAAGGTAGTATAGTTTAGACTTGATAAAGTCATTCACTGCACCCTTAAAGATGGCCAGCAAGTGGGCCTCCGTGATGGACTTGCGGATTTCTTCAAGGGTTGCGCTCCATCACTGGATGAACTTCTAGACTGGTTCTAGAGGATCCTACTTCACACTCATCAACTGGTCTAACGTGGTCTCTAGCTTCAAGTTATACTTGAAGCATGTCATGAACTGGGTTAGAAGCTCCTCTAAATTTGAAATGGATGAGCGTGGTAGTGTACGGTACCAATCCAGGACTTTCCTGGCTAGGTACATAGCAAATACACGGATAATCGTGTGTGGCCATTATTGCAATAGGAGAGACTTAGACCTAAATGTAACAATATGTGTGTTGGAATCCCCCTCCCCATTGTACTTCGTGAAGTGTGGAAGAGACATCCCTGGGATTAGCATCAACGAAGGGATTGCAGGGTTGATGGGGTCATCCTGGTAAAAGTCTATGATTTGTACTATGTCATACTTAATAGCCTTGAGGTGTTTGATTTCCTCAGTGAGGATCTGGATGAGATGGAATGCTTGGTCCAAACCATGCAATGTTGTGGATGGTTGGGGAACTACTGAGGTAGTTCCCATCTATAGAATGGCAGGGGTGGTGGCATGACCCACTAGTAGTACCTTTGGGATAGCCCCCTCAAACGGTGCTACTTTCGCTATCCACCACCCGGAAGGTGGTGCTATCAAAACAGCAACCGCAGGTTGGGCCATCGGATAGACCACTTGTGTCATCGGCAGAATAGACCATAGCCCCATGTTGGGTTGTACCATTTTGCAGGGTTTGGTAGGTCTGAGGGTGAACATAATGAGACATCTGTGATGGTTTTGGAATAGGAAAAGAAGTGAATGGGGTCCATCATGTGGACAGGCCTAGGCCCACTACGGTGGGTGGAACAGATGTGAGTGTAGGAATTGAAACTAAAGTTGCATATGACTGTGAAGTAGGCATAGTATGAACATGTGGCAGGGTAGCTATGATTGGTGTGCGATGTGCTATAGGAATGGACTGATGAACAATTTGTGAAGGCATAGTTGCTGTAAATGAAATAGAGGAACAAGGGTGTTGATACCTGGGGAAGGTGACATGGCTACCCATTGCAGTTGTAGTTGTAGGCTACGGGAGTATAGGTGTGATCATAAAGGGAGTGGTGACAGGCAATGGATTGCCCATAAGGACTGGGTAGGAGGGATAGGAACAAGGTTGGTCTGACCTCCCTCATCGGATTGGGAATCGAGTTCCTCCTATCTATCCTGGAAGGCGTCATCCTAGTTAGATGTTGTGTCCTGTTGCTCCCTAAGTTTGGCCAACTGGATTAGCTAGTCTAGAAGCCTTTGATTTATTTGTGTCAAAGGTATGGAAGTGCTGGGAGTGGGAACAATCTCCTTCTCATCGTAGTAAGAAAAATTGAAGTTACATTTGCCTTCAAACTCATGTACATCCAAAGGTAGGTTTGCCTAAACCTTTGCACAGAGGAAGTTATAGTGCTCATGTTGCTGGGCCAAGCCCTCAAGTCCCTAATTTTGGATCCTGAGGGATCGACATGTTTCCAACATCGAGTTTAGTGGTTTTTCGGCACCTGTGGTGCCTTGAACCATGATGGGAACTTCATCGTTGCAGGTATTAGCAGTAGTAGTTGTGGAAGCTATTGTTAAAAAGCTAGATAGTTTTGCAAATGCGAAAAGCAAGGAAATCGGAGAGCTAAACAGTTTTGCAGATGAGAAAAAAAAGGAATTGGGAAGCAATAAAAAAATCTTTATGTCATGCTGGGCTCCTAAGGAACCATCGAAGCGACCAATCTGCACCACACAATGCATAAACAATTGCAAAAGGGTATCACGTTTATGCCAATGCACGATAGGATACAGAACATGTGCAAGACTACTATAAGATAGGCAAGTCAGCTAGCAACCATAGGCTTTATGTCCTGTAGGGTTCCTGAGGAACCATCAAGGTGACTAATCTACACTGCATGATGTGTAAACAACCACAGATAGGTGTCAAGTTTACGTTAATGCGTATCAGGGTGTAGAAGGCTTATAGGACTACCGTGGCAAGCGGAAAGGGCACCAAAGGCCCTCCTTCTAGTGCCAGAAAACTATAGCGACCCAAAATTTCGGTGGCTGGAAAAAACATTGAGGGGCCATTGGTTGTTGATAGTCTTAACCTTGTTTCTGGAAGAGGGCCATGCTAGATGGAATGGAAACAGGGCACCTTGAACAATCTAGTCGATCAGACAAGGACTTAGTCGATGTCAATATAACCTTTTGCAACATGTGATTTGAAAGCAAAGTTTATAGCATAAAAATGATATTTTAAACATAAATGATGCAGGCAACAATGTAAAATACGATGATAAATAGGAAAGTAAAGTAGAATGCAATTAGGAAAATGCACCACTTCAAGGTTATGACTTTACTTTGTCAAGGTGGATACAATTGGTTGCGCAACGCCGGGAAGTGCAGAGATCCCAAAGGTAACCAAGGTGTTCAGAGCAAGATAGTTGGATGCTTGAACATAGACTTGGGAGTCGAAAATGTAGAATGCTACCAAGATGGTAGGGAAAAATAGAACAAAATGCCAAATGGGAGTGCTAACTACTTACAATGTCAAATAGAAAGCTCACAATGTTCAAGGTTGTAGTGCTAACGTTTTTTGCTTATCAGCCAACAAAATTGTTAGCCAACCAAATTGCCAAGAAAATTGGACCTTGGGCAAGTGTTGCTCATTGGGGTATTCATAGGACTGAAGGTGCATGAAAGATGTGTTTTGGATGCCACGTGCCCTAGGTTTATGCTGACCTGTCTATGCTGCATGTGCCTGCATGACCGTTGAGCGAGCTTACCATGCCATAATTACAAGCCTACCACATTGTAATTGCACTATCAAAGCAACTGTGCAATTAGGTGGAGTGCATTTATTTAGCATAACTACTTTCCACGCTTTGCTATTCTTTGTAGCGTAGCACGTTTGGCATAGCATAGCATCTTGTTACGTTGTGCTACGCTACGCAGTGTAGCGTAGCCACCGATTTGAAGTAAAAAATTTGTGTTATGTCCTGCTTCATGTGTTGGAAACATTTGTAGTGTTGTGACTACTGGTTGCAGATTTGCTACGCTATGCTACGCTACGTAGCATATCATAGCGTAGTAGTTTTCCTTTGTAAAAAACGTTGCCAATCTGCAAACTTTGCCTTTTGCACTACGAAGCTTGGGAACTTGCTGATCCCACCCTTTGAGATGCCTTCTATCACTTTCGCAAAATTGCTATGCCTCGCTACGCCATGTAGCTTAGCCTAGCATAGCAGCAAACATGACCTACTTTTTCCAAGTTCGTCACTTTCTAATGGAAGGAGACATCGCTGAAGAATTTGAAGTTAGGCGAGGGGACTAACCGTCCAGCTTTTGCTTCATTGCGCTACGCTGCGTAGCATAGCATATTGTAGCACTTCACTTCTACAAACATCTTCTGAAGTCTACTACGTTACATAGCATAGCATAGCGTAGAAAAACTCCTTGACTTAGAAAACTTGCTAAAGCATTTTGCACGTTCTAAGCACTACCAGCAATTCTATGCACCACTCCTAAGTGCGCTGTTAGCTAGATGAACTACTCAGGTGGGCAAGCTAGAGAATCTATTTAGCCTATTAACACTTGGGGTAGAAAAAATTGCCAAAATGAAGAGTCTAAACATCAGAGCATCCATCTCCTGAAGAATTGTCGTGACACCGAGCGATTTGCAAAGACCTGGTGAAGCAAGCATGCCTTTGAATTTTGGGGTGTTTCAGCCACTTTAGCTACTACACCATGGTTTTCACCACTCTAGCTGCAGTTGCTGTGGCGATCACTATACTACGGCTAGCACATGGCACTACCCTGGTGATCATTGTTGGAAATGGACGGTGCTAGGAAATGTAGCACACATTCAGCATAGCATAGCACCCATGGAGGAAATTCTAGTTTGCAAAGTTTTTAGGTAGCATAACACATGTCTAGCATAGTGTAGCATGTGTAAGGGGAGTTTTCTTTTTTGTGGTTTATTCTACTACATTTCATGCAGTGGGTTAGGGCTAGGGCAATGGGAATGCAGTATGTTCCTTTTCATGTTGTGTTATTTTTTGTCAGTGTGACTGATTGGCTGTGTTACGATTTTGATGCCTATCATGCTACACTGCCATAGCTGCTACCCTAGTAGAACTGCTACGCTTGTTGCATTGTTGTACCTACTATGTTGTTATGCTTGTTACATTGTTATACCTATCATACTTGCTATGTTACTATGCTACATGGGGTATGGTCATCATGCCATGCTACACGTAATGCAGCTGCTATGTCGTACCTTGCTACACTACGCTATGCGTAATGTAGCCACTACACTATGTAGGGTATACCTATTACACTACACTATGCATAACATAGCCACTACACTACATAGGATATACTTGTTTTGCTATGCTACACATAACACCCTACTATGCTGGATGTAATGTTTAGCCTTATTTCATTGTATTAGGGACATACTATTTCGTACTTAGAAAAAATTTGTATACTAGAGGTTACACTAGACTATTGAGTAACCGTCACTTGAACACTGTACTAACACTTTGTGCTATGTCATGCAGGGTCATATTAAAACCCATCTTGATCATGCTGGAGCTGGTAGAAGTCTTGTGCTACTTGAGTGCACCCATGGCCAATGTCCCCCCCTCCGTATGCATGAGTAGGCTACATTTCATGCAGTGGGTCAAGGTTGGGGAAATGAGAATGTTGCACGTGCCTTTTCATGTTGTGTTATTTTTGTCAGTGTGAGTGATGCGTTGTGTTACATTTTTTATGCTTGTCATAGCTACTACGTTGGCAGAACTGCTATGCTACTATGCTTGTTGCAGTGTAATACCTGCTATGTTGTTATGCTTGTTACATTGTTATACCTATCATACTTGCTACATTGATATGCTACATGGGGTATGGTCATCATTCCATGCTATACGTAATGCAGCTACTACATCATACCCTACTACACTACGCTATGTGTAATGTAGCCGCTACACTGTGCAGGGTATACCTGTTACACTACACTATGTGTAACATGGCCACTACGTTACATAGGGTATACCTGTTACGCTATGCTATGCATAACACCCTGCTATGTTGTATGTAATGTTTGTCCTTGTTTCATTGTGTTAGGGACATATTTTTTTGTACTAATAAAAAACTTGTATACCAGAGGCTACACTAGACTATTAAGTAACCATCACTTGAACACTGTACTAATGCTTTGTGCTATGTCATGTAGGGTCATGTTAAAATCCATCTTGATCATGCTGGAGTTGGTAGGAGTCGTGTGCTACCTAAGTGCACCCATGACCAATGTCCCCCCTCCCTATGCACAAGTATGGGATTAGGCGATCTAGTTTTAGAAAGGTGTAAGGAACTTCCTAGAGTTCCTCCTTCCCCACTTTAGTGCGATAGTGTGGTCACACTTATTGGCCGATATAGTCACTATTCTCATTGAAACATTGTTGCCCAAGGAAAACTAAGGCATTTTGAAATTTATGGCTAATGGATTGATTGAAGGTGAAGGGGCAGAAGGCTCAAATCGGCATCCAAGAGGCTTAAGATGCTTGTCTTGGATTTGGGCTATGCCCGAATTTAAATGCTATCATAAATACAACAAATTGTTTGTTGCTCATCACATGGCCACCTTCTTCTAGAATCCACCTGGGACCATCTATTGTGTCAGTAGGTGAGTCCTATGAAGATTTTTTAGACATGTTGCATCATTTCTCTTGCATAATTAAAATCCTTATGGCATTCTGTATGTTACCAAGTTTGTAATTGACAAGGATGGTCTTCGTGATCATGAGGGGACATTGGCGTTAGTCCAAACGGCCTTACAAGAGTTCTCTTCTATTGGAAACATGTGCACTAGTGTCATAGAATATCTTGGGGGCCAATTTAACAACCTATCCAACCAAATATGTCAAGTTATATGTGAAATGTGAAGAACCTGGATGGTTGGATAAGGAATGGACATCCTATCGAGCACTTACTGTGGAGGACATCCTAGTAGAAATCCCACCATTTCCCATGCCATTCACACCCAATGTGTTAGGTTATGCATTTCTTTTTATGTGTTCAAGTGATTTTTTTTGTTTTTTCCTTTTGTTAATTTTGTCATTGCTTATTTCAGTAGCAACAGAATCCCAAGAGGTCATGGTAGTCACCTTTGGCCATGATGAAACTAACCTCTTCTTCAAGTATGGGGAGGTGGATGAGACACAACGTTGGCTATGAAATGGGGCCTCAGTCACCCTTGTTCATAATGTTCAGGAGGCTGAAACACCACAAAAATTTTGGCTAACACTTGAAGACAGAAATTAAGCTAAGTCATGTTGGTCCTCAGCATGACCAAGCTTGAAAGCCTCAAAATAGCATCAAACGAAGTCAAAGTGAGCAAGTAAAAGTTCCCTGGGACCCACAGAAGACTACGAAGACATCTGGCATCAAACTTGGCAAATCTTGATCTCAAAATACTTGGTTTTCACTAAGTATGCATCCTGTACGCTGGCCTACACATGCCCAGCGTAAGGCCCAGTGTACAGCAACTTTTGGGGCTCAAAAACTCATCAAAACATGATAAAGTGGAGCTTTTTGACCCCCCAGGACCTTCCCCAAGGTCCCCAGTAGCTCTCAGGCACTTGAAAATTGAATTTTGGGCTTCGAATGATGGTCTCCAATTCTTGTACGCCCAGCATACACGCCGGGGTGTGGCCAGCGTACAGCAACTTTCGGGCCCCAGAAATGAGTCAAAACGTGCCAAAATTGAGCGTCCAGACCCCCTGGAACCTTCCCCAAGGTTTCTAGTAGCTCTTGGGCACTTGAAAATCGAATTTTGGGCTCCGAATGATGGTCCTCTATTCCTGTACGCCCAGCGTACACGCCGGGGTGTGGCCAGCGTACAGCAACTTTCGGGCTCCAAAAATGCATCAAAACATGCCATAATCGAGCATCCAAACCCCCTAGAACCTTCCCCAAGGTTCCCAGTAGCTCTTGGGCACTTGAAAATCGAATTGTGGGCTCCGAATGATGGTCCTCCATTCCTGTACGCCCGGCGTAAGGCCAGCGTAGACAGACTTTCGGGCCCCAAAAATGCATCAAAACATGCCAGAATCGAGTGTCCAGACCCCCTGAAACCTTTCGCAAGGTTCCCAGTAGCTCTTGGGCACTTGAAAATTGAATTTTAGGCTCCGAATGATGGTCCTCCATTCCTGTACGCCCAGCGTACACGCCGGGGTGTGGCCAGCGTACAGCAACTTTCGGGCTCCAAAAATGCATCAAAACGTGCCAGAATCGAGCGTCCAGACCCCCTGGAACCTTCCCCAACGTTCCTAGTAGCTCTTGGGCACTTGAAAATTGAATTTTGGGCTCCAAATGATGGTCCTCCATTCCTGTACGCCCAGCGTACACGCCGGGGTGTGGCCAGCGTACAGTAACTTTCGGGCTCCAAAAATGCATCAAAACGTGCTAGAATCGAGCGTCCAAACCCTCCAAAACATTCCCCAAGGTTTCCAGCAGCTCTTGGGCATCCAAAAATCAATTTTTGACCTTAAAATGAAGTATTTTCATGTGTATACGCTGGGCACATTTTTGGCTTACGCTGGCATGCTATACGCTTACGCTGGCATCCTCTACGCTCAGCATCCATCAGCGTAGACGCCAGCATCCATCAGCGTAGACGCCCAGCGTAGACGCCAGCATCGATCAGCGTAGACGCCCAGCGTATACGCCCAGCGTATACGCCCAGCATCCATCCAAGTTCACACGCCTAGCAAGTCCAGCGTATACGTCCACGTGTCTCCCAACCCGATTTTCCCGGTAACCCTTCCCCTATAAATAGCCCATTTTTCCGTAAATTCGAGGTCAGCAAAAATTTATCAGAGTAGACCCAAAAACAATTACGCTGCAAAACCAGAACTTGAAACCCTCATACGCTGGAAGTCCTATACGCCGAGCACAGTCTCTACGCTCCGCCTACAGTGTCCCAGCCGAGTCATTCCTGCACACACCGGGGCCTTTCGTCCACCTTGTGTCAAAGCCACAACTGCGTTTGGACCGGTGCACTTTGTAATCAATTCTCAATACAAAACAGTTTACATTTCGCCTAGATTTATTGTAGTTTTTTTTGTTTTTCAGTTTACGTTTACAGGCTCATTTACATTATCGTGCTTGTTTACGGTTTACATTTAATGTGCATCGTTTACGTATAACCCAACGTGTGGTAGCGGCAAACGTTGGGGAAGTCCTTGTTTGATCCGCGTGCGGACCATTCAAGGCACTCTACCTTCGTCCATTCCAGCTTGCCCTCAAGCAGAGGCAGGGTCGACTGTGCTTGTCCGTAGATCTTTCGGTGCTCGTAACGTTCCAGCCTTGCACCGACGATTTCGTTCGGTACATTTTTTGGCGCTAGAAGGAGGGCCAAACTGAAACCCTAGCGTCTACGCTGCAAAACTGAAACCCCAGCGTCTACGCTGCAAATCTGAAACCCCAGCGTCTACGCTGAAAAAACTGAAACCCCAGCGTCTACGCTGAAAAAGCTGAAACCCCAGCGTTTACGCTAGCTACAGTGCTTTTACGCTAGCTATAGTGCTTTTACGCTAGCTACAGTGCTTTTACGCTAGCTACAGTGTTTTTACGCTTGCTACAGTGCTTTTACGCTTGCTACAGTGCTTTTACGCTTGCTACAGTGTTTTACGCTTGCTACAGTGTTTTTACGCCTGCTACAGTGCCCGGCGTATACGCTGCTACAGTGCCCGAGCGTATATGCTGCTACAGTGTTTACGCTGCTACAGTACCGCTACAGTGTTTTTTCAACAAAAACACCCAAAACGAGCCCGTTTCAAAGCCGAATTCGCTGCGATTCGCACCAACATGGATCACCGTGTCTAAGGCATACAATACACACAACATAACGATTCCGAGATAACTTCCTCTTACCCGAGATCGCCATCCGCATACGACTACGGTTCATAATTTCATACTTAGCCAAATTTTCTCCCGTTTACATTGTACACACTAAACACTTAGGAAAATTTTCAGTGTTCACACACCAGACACTCTGCACACTTACCCCGAAACACACTCGGCACTTGTTAGCTAGCTCATACGTTGCCCCATCACACATCACCATGGAGTCATCCCCAACCTCTAATGCATGCACCTTCATAGTCCCCACACAAGAACAGTATAACTACATCTGTGTGAAGATTCAGGCCAACCTTCCTCTTGACACCGTAGAACAAGAGGCAAAACGAAACTTCGAGCACATATACATGGGAGGTCACGAATTCGTCCCCTCTGTATATGACATCATCCCCCTTTCTGAACCTCAGCATAAACTCATCTCCCAGCTCCTTCTGGCAAGGAGCCAAAACTC
>MNCI01001745.1:80403-163636 GCA_015680685.1 Gnetum montanum | reverse complement strand
AATCGAGTGTCCAGACCCCCTGGAACCTTCCCCAAGGTTCCCAGTAGCTCTTGGGCACTTGAAAATCGAATTTTGGGCTCCAAATGATGGTCCTCCATTCCTGTACGCCCGGCGTAAGGCCAGCGTAGACAGACTTTCGGGCCCCAAAAATGCATTAAAACGTGCCAGAATCAAGTGTCCAGACCCCCTAAAACCTTCTCCAAGGTTCCCAGTAGCTCTTGGGCACTTGAAAATCGAATTTTGGGCTTCGAATGATGGTCCTCCATTCCTGTACGCCCAGCGTACACGCCGGGGTGTGGCCAACGTACAGCAACTTTTGGGCTCCAAAAATGCATCAAAACGTGCCAGAATCGAGCGTCCAAACCCCCTGAAACCTTCTCCAAGGTTCCTAGTAGCTCTTGGGCACTTGAAAATCAAATTTTGGGCTCCGAGTGATGGTCCTCCATTCCTATACGCCCAGCGTACACGCCGGGGTGTGGCCAGCGTACAGTAACTTTCGGGCTCCAAAAATGCATCAAAACGTGCCAGAATCGAGCGTCCAAACCCTCCAAAACATTCCCCAAGGTTTCCAGCAGATCTTGGGCACCCAAAAATCAATTTTTGACCTTAAAATGAAGCATTTTCATGTGTATACGCTGGGCACATTTTTGGCTTACGCTGGCATGCTATACGCTTACGCTGGCATCCTCTACGCTCAGCATCCATCAGCGTAGACGCCAGCATCCATCAGCGTAGATGCCTAGCGTAGATGCCAGCATCCATCAGCATAGACACCCAGCGTATACGCCCAGCGTCCATCCAAGTTCACACGCCCAGCAAGTCCAGCGTATACGCCCAACGTATACGCCCACGTGTCTCCCAACCCGATTTTCCCGGTAACCCTTCCCCTATAAATACCCCAATTTTTCGTAAATTCGAGGTCAGCAAAAATTTATCAGAGCATACCCAAAAACAATTACGCTGCAAAACTAGAACTTGAAACCCTCATACGCTGGAAGTCCTATACGCCGAGCACAGTCTCTACGCTCCGCCTATAGTGTCCCAGCCGAGTCATTCCTGCACACACCGGGGCCTTTCGTCCACCTTGTGTCAAAGCCACAACTGCGTTTGGACCGGTGCACTTTGTAATCAATTCTCAATACGAAACAGTTTACATTTCACCTAGATTTATTGCAGTTTTCTTTGTTTTTCAGTTTACGTTTACAGGCTCATTTACATTATCGTGCTTGTTAACGGTTTACATTTAACGTGCATCGTTTACGTATAACCCAACGTGTTGTAGCGGCAAACGTTGGGGAAGTCCTTGTTTGATCCACGTGCGGACCATTCAAGGCACTCTGCCTTCGTCCGTTCCAGCTTGCCCTCAAGCGGAGGCAGGGTCGACTGTGCTTGTCCGTAGATCTTTCGGTGTTCGTAACGTTCCAGCCTTGCACCGACGATTTCGGTCAGTACAGAGGCTAGGCTCATGGATTTATTTTTAGTATTAAATCCAAGTGTCAAGACTGCAGAAATTCTCTTCCTAGTTGATTCTTTTTTAGAAAAGGTTGGCCACTTCTGCACATGGGTTCATAATGTGCAGGTGGTATTTGAGATTACTGACAGCCTTTTTGTTGATCTCTTTGGTGTTCCCTCCAATGGTCTACCTATAGGGGATAAGACTATCAAGAATGTAAATCATCAAGGGGATATAGAAGAATGGCTAGGGATAAGAAAAGACCAAAAGGTAATTTACATGCATAAGGTCAAGCTAGGGGTAGCCCAAAAGGTTTACCCTATCTTCCAGGCTCATGCCTTCCCCAAGCTACTCTTTCAAGGAAAAATTCTTGGAGTAGATCAAGCTTGGATCATGAGGGATGTCATGGAAGAAGGGACCCACTATAATTGGGCCAAGTACCTTTTCAAAGGCTTACAGGCTAAAATGGTTAAGCTTTATGAGAAGCTTAATGCCCATTTCAATGTACACTTCGCCTTCTTCATAGCCTACCTATGACAGTTTATAGAACTCTTGGTGGTCCAAGAGAATGGCATCTGGGTGTAGCAAGATTGCACCGAGATATCCAAACCATGGATTTGCCAAGTATTCTACACCACTCAATCCCAAGATCCCCCAGAAGCTATTAGGGTGTCTCTTTCGATAACGACGAAGGATCAGGTGGGATGTCCCTTTTGTGCACCAAACAACATTGGAGAGGCACCTCCCACTAACATAGGCAATGTGCTAAGGGGGGGCACGTCTCATTGCAGAGGCATTGAAATCTAGGTTGCAATGTAAAAAGTCTTATCCCATGGAAGAGGCTTCTTGCACTATTGAAGAGATAGGCAGAAAGTCTCAAATCAAGGTTCTCAAAGTGTAGCCCACATTTGGTAAGTATTTTTAATTATCTCATTAGTTACCCCTCTCATTTTGTGTTAGACTAGCCTGCTTACTTTAAATGTGTTTAATAGAAGAAGAAGAAGAATTTTTGGCCCTTGAAGCAAGGGCCTCCACTATAGAAGAAGAAGAGGCCTCAGCTGTAGAGGAGGAGGTCCTTGTTATGGAGGAAGAGGCCCTTGCTACCAATGATCCTTTTGCAAAGTGTGTCCCAGCACCTGAGGGACATATGATGATTGAAGATGTTGCTACACTATTAAGTCAACTAGAAGGGAAAGGGCTACAATTCGATGCCAGTGAGTTTGACCATTTACTTGATAGTGTATCGAAGGGTGATCCCTCTGCTCTCACCCCTGAGGATTTTCTAGGTAGGAGCTTTGCACTATTGTTTATGTTATTTTTCATTTTTTCTTTCCTCTTCTTTGCTAAGCTAACATGCTTCGTTGTGCAGCAGACACTACTATTAAGGCCCCTGATTGCTCTTCTTCAATCCACCTCCACCCATGGACCGAGACCCCAGACAAGTTTTCCTTTATGGAGGGGGTAGTTGATGACATGATCAACTTCCTAAGGTAGATTGATCTTGAAATAGATGTGTTCAAATTATAACATTGGGCTCTCTAAGTTATTGCATTCTTGCCATCATCCCATGACTAATGCTTTCTCATGTGTGATTGACAACTTCTCATCTTATGTGGAACCCCAGATAGGTAGTTGAGGTTGATGTTGTGCCTAAACTTCCACCATAGGTAACCAAGATGCCTCATGATGTATACAAGGAAATGAGAAAATGTGCACTTTACTCAGCACGATCGTTGTGGGAGTGTAGGTGTGTTAACGAGGACCTCTGGAAGCAAGTCTAAAAGTTGGAAAAGGAGAAAGCTAGCCAAGCAGTTGAGTTGGAGGATCTATAATCATGAAATGAATTTTTGATGGCTCATGATACCTCCAATGGTAGCTAGTGTATGGCTATAATTGATTATGCAAGATAATGGTTAGCTGTATAGGGTAAGAATGAAGCCACTCGTGAGATTATTGAGCAACGCTTGCAGATAGACCTACTGGCCCAAAAAAACCAAGACTAGAAGGACTATAGTGCCAAAGTGTATGAATGGGGACAAGCACATGTACAAAATGAAACATGCTACCTACCGTCAGAAATATCAGGATGCTTTCATTGAGATGCATACCCATAAGTTATTTCTCGATATAATTGGTGCTACTAAGGCCTATGAAAAATTTACACAATAGGTAGTGGTTAGTGAGTCTCCCAAAAGAGAAATGACCTTACCTTTCAAGGAGACCACTACCACCACCTTTTCTCCAGGACCACCTAGATGGACAGCTATGGAGAAAGGGAAAGTTGCAGCAAGTGTTGATCTTGGGGAGGAAGATTGGGCCAACCTATCCTAGGAGGAGATTCTACGTTGTCTAGCGACTAGCATGGACAAGATACCCTTCAAGATGGACACAGGGCCCTCTCAGGTTAGCCATTCTTTATTATATCACAATCTATTTCATGAGAGCCTTATTGTAATTCAATTCATTATTTTTTTTTGCTTTATGTAGGATCCAAATGGAGGTGCAGGATCTAGTGGAATAAGGGATGAAGATGCTGGTGAAGACTTGTAGCATGGTAGCAAAAGATGTTGATTTTGTTTTTGTATTTTATTTTTTGTAACCCTTATTGTATGGACTTAAAATTTAATGGAGAGTAAAAAGTGAAATAATTATTTCATTTTGTTTTGGTTATTATTTTGTTAATGTGTTTAGATCCCTTGTGGGCCCCTTGTTCTAGTTTAAGGCCATTTCAGGCCATTGTGATAGTTTAAGGGAATTTTAGGCCATGCAATATTTTAAGGCCATTTCGGGCCATGGTAATAGTTTAAGACCATTTTAGGCCATCGCAATGTAACTTCCTAGGTTGATTGCTAGTTTTAGGCCTTAGCAAGCCGTGGTGATAGTTTAAGGTCATTCCAGGCCATGGTGAGATAATTAATGCAAACAATGGTCATAATGAAAATAATGGACATAATGCAAATACTGAACATAATGTGAAATCAAAAAGAACAAGAGTATTAAGGCCAAGCATTCATGGATGTGAATTAGAGATAGTCTTTAATTACACAATTGTTAGAAGCTTTGTGATGATATTCCTCTATGTTGTCATTTTCTATTTGGAAAGGCAACTCAGCACAAGTGGTTTCCTATTCTAAGTTGGAAATTTTGGGCAGCTCATCTATTGAACATGGGGCTTCTTTGTGGATGGGTGATGGGTTTTTAGATATTTCTATCTCTGACCCTTTTTCTATGTCTATATTATTTATAGCTTGGGGGGCTATTTCGTCATCAAAGATCATCACTTCTCTACCTACATAGGGTAGGTGGATTTCTTGGTGTAAGGGTAAGGAGACTACTCTTAATTGGGCTAACCATGATCTCCCCAAGATCAAGTTGAACCCAGGCATCTCCTCCACCATAATAAATTCCACACTAGTGGGGAACTGGTCCCCCATCACAAAGTTGATGTTAATAGTGCCTTCAACTACAACACATGCTCCATTAAATGATTTTAGGTAGGAAGTTACTATGGGCTTGATTTGGTCTACCAAGCCCGACTTGTCAACAATGGGAAATGGGATCACGTTAGTGGCAGCCCCATCATCAATGTGTACTCTGCTAATTTTGTATTCACCCACCCGAATCATGATAAACATATGAGCGGTAGTCACTTGACCCTTTTCAGGGTCATCCTTGATGGCCTTGTCTTGAAACGTTAATTGGGTCGACCTTGGTTCTTCAGCCATAGGAGGAAGCATAATAGCATGTATGGATTTTTCTTTGGCTACCATGTTTTTGTCAATAGAAACTGATGCTAACATGCAAACCAAGGCCTCATGATGCACCTTAGAGGTCATCACTAGGTCATACAAGCTTAATGTTGTATTCTTTTGCTTTAAAGCTTGTTTAACTTGTGAGAGTGTGTCTAAGAAATCTTGTCCATCATCTGGTTCTTTGCTCATCTTTGCTTCTTTAATACATCCTAAAAGGTGAATCTCCTATGGTAGAGTGGGTTTAGATTGACTGACAAGTTTGGTTGGCTCAGAGGGTGATGGTTTCATGCTTCCCGTAGCCTTCGATGATGGAGTCATGGGCACGACTGATAGAGGGGTGGGCTTAGGGGGGCCTAATGCAATGCACTCTGTAGCCAACTTATCCACTAGGCGCTCTTCACATTTCCTCAGACGGGAACGTTGTGATGTAGTTCCTATCATTGGACCTTGGGTTGCAGAGGGAGTCATAGGCTTGGGCACCTTGATAACAAAAGGTGTTTTAGTTGTTGTGGTAGCAAGTAATGTAGTCTTAAGCACAAAAGGTGCGACAGATGTCTAAGGAGGGACTTTAATGATAAATAGGGTTTGTGACCTAGTTGTTGTTGATGCTTGAGGATTTTGGGGAGGTACACAAACCATGAATGGCTCATGTTGCGAGTATACTTTGTCATCAATGTCAATGGCATTGATAGTGTAACCTAGGTTGTTAGCATTTAGAGGATCATTGTAAACATGCATCGATTGGTTTTCGAGTCAAATAGGATTACTCTCAGCCAACACCAGCTTACCCTAATCAATCATTCATTGGATATCATCTTGTAGTGCCAAGAAATAGTTTGTGTCATGCCTGCACACTTAATGATAATCGTAGAAGCACTCAAGTCTAAAATTCTTAGGTACTGGTGGGTCATTAGGTGTAACCACGGAAGGGTCATGAAGGATTTCATAGTACCTCTAATGCCATTTAAGAGCCTCCTCTGACATCTATTTGTGTTGAATGTGCCCAGCTCCAAGCAATTCTTTTAGAAGCTCAAATGGCTTGATTGGTAAGGGAGTATACTTTGAACGATCCTTGCACTCAAAGTTTGGCCTTGTCAAAGTTTGGGTAGTAGTTGCAAATGTTGAAGGTTGGCTAGTGCTGCTAGGGCCAAGTGTTGTATTAGTTATGGCATGAGATTTAGATGTTTTATCTGTTTGTTTACCCTTGTTGGTTTCATGGGCTACAATGGCCACTGTGGTTGTCATGGCTTTGCCTCTCTCCTTATCCTTCTTTGTGTGTGCATTTTTATATGCTACATAGGCTGGATCCCTACTGGCTCAGCTGCATCTTGGATACTCTTAGTTTGAGTGAAAGCCTGACTAAGGGAACGTGAAGCCAAGTAGTATAGCTTGGATTTAATGAAATTTTTTACCACTCCTTTGAAAATGGCCAGTAGATGGGCCTTGATTATTGGTTCATGAATTTCATTTAGGGTAGCACTCCATCATTGTATGAACTTTCGCATAGACTATAGTCACTCTTGTTTAATGCTCATAAGTTGGTCCAAAGTGACTTCCGGCTACAGGTTGTACTTAAAGCAATCACAAATTGGATTAACAGTTCTTCTAGTGTTGAAATTGAGGCACCAGGAAGCATGTGGTACTAGTCTAAGTCTTTAACCTTCAAGGACATGGCAAATATGCAAATGATGGCATGAGGCCATGGCTGTAGTAGTAGGGATTCAGACTTGAATGTGACTAGGTGGGCATTTAGGTCATCCTCCTTATTGTATTTTGTGAACTGGGTTAGTTGCACCCCAAGAGGAAACATTAGCATAGGAACAGTTGGACTAATTAGGTCATCCTGATAGAAGTCCATGACCTAGACTATTTCTAAGCTAGTGGCTTTAAGCTATTTAATTTCATTTGTAAGGGTTTGGATGAGCTAGAAAGCTTGGTCTAGGCCTAGGGGTTTCGTAGAGGATTGTGGGGCTACCAGAGCAACCATCATTAGTGGCGCTATTGGGGTGGCTACCAGTCCCATGGGGGGCACCATTGGGGTAGCTCTTGCAAATGGTGTTGGCTAGGTGGTCCACCACCCAGTGGGTGGTTCTACTGGGGTAGCTACCGTTGGTGGCACCATAGGGTTAGTTACCTACCTAGTTGGTGGGGCAGCTCATAGCCCCCTATTTGGCTACACTACATGTGGAACTTGATATGCTCGAGGTTGCACGTAGTGTAACATTTGAGACAATTGGATGGTAGGGAAAGCAGTCATTGTCATCCATCACGTAGTTGAGGTTGGGCCTACTACTGGTGATGGGACAAGTGTAGATTAGGGGAAAAATGCAAAACCCATGTGTAGTTGTGACATAGGCATAGTGTGCACATATGGAAACATAGATGTCATAGACGTTGAGTGCAGTATGTGGACAAACTAGGAAGGAAGGGTAACTGGGAATGAAGTTGAAGGGTCTACGTGTTGATACGAGTCCAACTAATCTAGCCCATCCTAAAATGGTTCCTCATAATGGGATGTTGTGTTCCATTCTCTTAACCTACTTAGTTGCATGAGTTGGTTTATCACCCATTGATATGCTTCAATCAATGGGATAGTGGTATCAGGAGTAGGAATGAACTCCCTCCCATTCTAATAGATGAACTCAAAGTTATGTTTCTCTTCAAATTCATAATGGTTCAAGGGTATGTTCACTTGCATTTTGCACACAGAAAACTATATCGCTCTTTGTCTTGGGGCAAATGTTTGGGTGATTTGTGTTGTAGTCTAAGGGACTACCGTTGTACCAGCACTGGGCTAGGCGGTTGCTCAGGACCTACCATGTGTTGGAGAGAGTAGGATACCTCCAGGTTTGAGGTGGGAATGGAAGTGGTAATAAGATTCATTTTTTTGTTATGAAAAAAAAAAGTAAAAATAGGAAAGATACGTGTACACAATATTTGCAAATAGCATGTTTTTTATGCTAAGCAGTTGTAGTTGAAAATTGTAAGAGAGGTAGGCTAAAACTGGGTATGCTTGGAAGTGTTGGAAACTGGTTTCCTTCACTGTTATGCCTACTATGCTTAGTAGAACTACTACGCTAATAGGGTTGCTACATCACACAGGATGCAGGTAGTGTAACACAGTGAGCAACATATCATGGTCGATGGGGTAACACAATGGACAGCGTAACGCAGTGGACAACATAACGTAGTGCACAACGTAACATAGTAGATAGCGTAATGCAGTGGATAGTGTACGAACTACTACACTGATAGGGTTGCTACACCACATAGGGCACAGGTAGCGTAACACAGTGGATAGTTCTGGGGCTTTCGTCCCATAGGGTTCCAAAGGAACTACTGACTAGGGCTGATCTGTACCAACTGGTGCACAGAAAACCATAGGGGTGTCACATCTATGCTAGATGAGTGCTAGTAGTAGTGTAAAAAATGCATACAGGATTAGCCATGGAGTAAAGAAGGAATACAATGGTTCAGGCCCTCCTTCTAGCACCAAAAACTATTACATCTGAAAACATAAGTGGCTGGAACACTGAGAGGTTACTAGGTGTACAGCCTAATCCCAAATCTGTGTGAGGGCTGTGCTAGAGAAAATAGAAATGGGATGCCCTAAAGAATCTGGTCGATCAGATAGGGACTTATACAGTGTACAATAACCTTTCATGAATAATGGTTTTGAAATGTTTTGCATGCAGATTGAAATGAAGAAACCATAGCACACAGAACAGTAAAAGCATAACAGAGTATATAGCTAAGCAATAAATGTGCACTGATAGACAATGATAAAAAATATAGTGAAATGAAATTTAAATGAGCTTAAGGAAGAGAATGCACCACCCCAAAATTAGGGAATTTGATCTTTGTTTGGTTGAGGAAGGTGTACAAGTGGTGTGCAATATTGGATAGGCACAACTTACAATGGAACATATGGTCATAGATCTTGGACTACTACCAATGGGGTGCCAACAGGAACTGTTAAGCTGATGCTTGATCAAGAGCTACTACGTTGGGTTGAAGAGAGATCCGTGAAGTGTTACTGCAGGGATTTTCTATTCACCAACCTTCTGCTTTCTAGTCTCCCTACCAAAGCTAATCACCAGAAAGCCAAAAGCCAAAAATGCCAGTCTCCAATTGTAAGAAAGCCAACTTAAAAATCAAACCTTCCAAGCCAACCCCTTGAATGTTATTTGCTAGGGTATTTATAAAGCCAGGAGTGAGAGAGAGATGTGGTTTGGATTCCACGTGTCTTGGGTCCCACATGGCCCAAATTGTGAATGTGCCCTACTGGCATGTAGTGCTACACTACAGTGTTACGATGATGTGCTACACTACAGTGTAACGAGGCTAGACCTGAAACTTGCTAAACCATGACCATACCATTCAAACTGCATGCACCAGAATCCAGGGGACTACCATGCTTTTACAAAAAATGCCAACAAATGCAAAGTGGAGCCTACGCTCCAGGACAACGTCTTCCTTGCTCTTGCAAGTAGGGTCAAGCATAGGGACAACTTTGGGAATCAACAAAGGGGTGCAAAACAAGGAAAAATGCTAATCTTGTCTATTGAGGAGATGCTAGAGTAGAAATGATCATTGCTAGTTGTGTTCTAGAGCTACTAGATATGTCTTAAGGCCTCTACACGAGTGTTATGCTATCTATGAGCATAGCGGAGTAGTGTGAATGCCCACATGGTATGCTATGATACGTTGCGTAGCATAGCATGGTGTAGTAGCCAGTTTTGAGATAAATATTGCCCAAAAATTGAAAATGCCCCTCTAAGGCCTAGCTAGGCAAGCAACTTTAGCAATTGGTAACCCTACTTTTCATGTTGAAAGGCCTTATGACCTACGGATTTCATCCTTGGGACACTTTTTGGCTTTGTGTCTGATGAGACATGAAATTGCTCATATTGCTAATAGTCACGTTAATGCACCCACGATAACTCACCCACATTATCTCATGGGTTGCGATATCGCATATGTGATATCTCATGGGCCACGATATCACGTACACGATATCACATACGCAATATCTCATCTGCTCGTGATATCGCATAGGTGATATCGCAGTCTATCGAAATGTCTATAAATAAGAGGTGGCATTCCCTTTTTTCTCATCCTAGTTTTATTATAGTGAAACTCTGGCAATTTGATCCCTCCAGAGTTAGATTATTTTTCCATGTAAGCCCGTAGTGTGGTGAATGTAATTGTACAATGTCTCTATTCGAGTGTGACGTACTTGGACACGCACATGACCAGCAATAAAGATCGAGATTACTTCATCATTGCAACATTCACTTTGTTATTTATTTGTTTATTTATTTACTTAATGTTATTTACTATTTTCTCTCTCTCGCCCTTAAACTCCTAGATCGTGGAACGAGTATGACTTGATTACGAGCATTTAAGTCTGATTGCTTGGTATCCTAGTGGCGTAGCTAGGATCTGCGCTTCGTAACCCAGTGGCATATCTGGGATCTACACTTGGTAATCCTAGTGACGTACCTAGGATCTATGCTTGGTAATCCCAGTGGTACTCATGCATGAGGTCCAAGATGTGTACGGTTGATCAAGGAATCAATTGCTTGTCACACTTAGGCTAGATTAGATTTTCTTACCCTTTTCCTTCTAGCTTAGCTTAGTTAATATTATTTTCCACTGCCTTTAGGAGTAGCGTTAGAATTAGGAACACATCATACACCTCACTCTAGACTAAACCATATGTGACAAATATAATACTAGTCCAGGTGGAAAGACAGTGAACTACGACCTAAGGATAACTATCTAGGTGCCACAACTAGTCCATCTGTGGAGTTCGACTGGATCACGCATGCTACACTCATTTCGTATGGTTGAGTGTAGGGGTATCTCACCACTCATCATTAGCGTCGTTGCCAGGGACGGTGCTAGTTATCTAGATTAGTTATGTCATACAAGGTTGCTATATAAGGACTTAACGATATATCTCTTAAAAAGAAGAAATAATTATAAAAATTCACATACAACTTCACACACAGTTTCATATTAATGCCTCTCCTACAAGATAATAATAACACCACACTTAGTGAGGAAGTTCATTGGAGAACCAACGAACCATATGACGATGAAGATTGGAGTATGCAATCTGAGGTGGGGGTTTCTTATAAGAATGAACAAAAACAACGTCATCGCAAAACATGAAAACATAACTTACCATATGACGATGAACCCCCACTGGCCACTACAATCCTATCGCAAATACAAAAGGCCATTTGAATCTCACGTAGGCATCGTAAAGAGAGCTGACTACCCAAGCTCAATTTAAACAACTTTCCTACATTTTCAGGAGGCTATGACTTAGATCCACATCAACATTTACAAGCCTTCTACGATGCTTGCACATAGAATAACATTGATAACGGATGGCAAAAACTTAAGCTCTTCCCTATAACACTCGTTGACCAAGAAAAAGTATGGTATAGATCATTAAAACCAAATTCGATACGACGTTGTTCAACAATGATAGAAGTCTTTAGTGAAAAATATCAAACCTATGCAAGAGTGTCAGCCTTGAGGAAACAAATCCAAGGATGGAAACAAGCACAACATGAACCCTTGGACATGGCCTTAGAAAGATATTATGCACTATTAAACAAATGTCTGGGCCATGGGTTTTCCAAGGAAAGGCTAATGTATCATATTATTGATGGGCTACATAATGAAACAAGAGAGACTTTAGGAACGTATACCCAAGGTCAACTATACAACCTACAAACCCATCAAATCCAAGAGCTTATTAAGCGGGTAGAAAAAGAAGAAGGAGAATTAGCTAGATGGGAGAGTGTTGAAAAACATCAACGGGACCCAAATATTAACTCAATAATGTAGCAACCGAAAACTTCAACAGCTGGAATAACACCAAGGTCGACAGACACAACAGTTCCAACCCCGTGCCCGCGGGAGGGCGGTGCTGGATGTATGCAAACACAAGGTACCCTAAACAGTCTGGTTGATCAGACAAGGACTTACGTCGGCATCAATATGGCCTTTTGCAATATAAACTGTACAAGTTGTAGGGTGGTGCTTGCAGTGAGAATATAAAGGAACTAAAAATGCAATGACAATGCAAAATAATAAATAAACATAAGTGCGACAATGATATGAGATGATGCTTGAAGGTAAAAAAATAGAAAATAATACAAGGAAGCTAGATAGTAAATAAGAAGTAATATAAGGTACAGTTAGGGACATGCACCGCTTCAGCGTTATAAATCTGTCTGGTCAAGGAGTGGCACAGTCGGTTGCACGATGTGACAGAGTGCAAAAAGTCCCAGGGGTGACCAAAGCGTACTGGGGAACAGAAAAAATAGTTGTTCACTTAGGCATAGACTCCACGTATATACAATGCTGGCGAGATCTTACCAAGGTGGTAGGACGAGACCCCCCACTTTTCACCAGCCGAGAGAGGTTCCTTCTTATACATTGCTGGTCTCTCCTTTTCTCTTTTCTTAATGTAAGATCGTAGGTATTCTTTTCTCTCTTCTTCTCTTTTTTTTTTATTTTTTTTGTGTCGACCAGCCCCTTTGCGTGCTATTTGATGGGCTATTTATAGGGTGGAAGGTAGGCAAAGGTGACTGTTTGAATATTACGTGTTGCAGACCTCCGCCTCCTCACTAGTGCTACCTGAGCCATTTGTAACCATTGGGCTTGCTAGACTATTACGATGCAAGCAATAACTGCGATCCTACTACGTCATGACTGCGCTGCCATCCCCTAGAGGCATGTGCCAATGGCTCGATTGAGGTGGAGTGCATTAATGTTGCACAACCACCTTCAAGCCATGCTGTATTTTGTGACGTGACTTGCTTGGCATGATGTGGCCTCTTGTCGTGCATCTCGCTATATGTCACGTATTTGTTACGCGATGCTACGCTACGTAGCGTAGCATAGCATAGCGATCGACATTGATCATGATAGCTTCACTGATCTGCAAACCATTCCCCTAAGATGCAAGTTTTGCACACTTTGCTGATTTCACCTTTCGAACTACCTTATGCCCCATTTCGTAGGATTGCTACGCCCTGCTATGCCATTTAGTTTAGCATAGCGTAGCAGCAGACATGATCTGTCACTTCCTTACAAAAAGAGAGGTCACTGCAGAAGTTGAAGTTGGGTGAGGGGAGTGGACAGTGAAGTTGTTACTATGTTATGCCATGTGATAGTACGTAGCGTAACATCCTGTTCCACCATTGTTTCCTGAGGCTTGCTATGCTACACATCATAGCATAGCACGCTTTGTGACCTAGAAAACTTGTTGAACTACTTCTCCCATGCACCTAGACTACTGTCACTAATTTTGGACACCGTTTCTAAGTAGGCTACCAGCTGTTCAGACTACTTTGGCAGGCGGGCGAGTTGGTACAAAACTCACCCATGCCTAAAGTGGAAAATTTAACGAACTGGCCATCCTAGACTCAGAACGTTCTTTTCCCAGTGGACTACTGTGATGCTTATGCAAACTACAAGACCTTGGTGAAGCCAAGATGACCCTGCATTTTCTCTTAGAGTGTTTCATTGGCCCCTCTTTGTTAACATCTAGTGAACAGGTTCGATGGACGTCGCCAAAGAATACGAAACACCACAGTGGGAAAAATGCTGAGGCTATCACTTGGTGAGTGAAACACCGTGAAAATTGTGAGTCGGCCTCAGGCAAAGATTCACAATTCAGGCAAGGGTGCATCTCAGAATTCCAGGAGGGAGACTAAGACAGAGCAACACCAAGAGGCGCGTAGCATCGAGTCCTCGACTTCTTGTACAGATTCCTAATCTTTCTATGCTTTTTCTGTTTACGCTACATCACGCAACGTAGCGTAATGGTCCTTAGCGTGATTTTGCTTAAACATAGTCCGGCATCGGAAGGATAGTTGCTTCGACATAGGGAGAAGCTTAAGCAGCGTGATATGCGACATCTTGTGTATTTTGCTAACTCTTTTGTTCAAGGCTAGGTTTACACTCTGTTACGCACGGCAGCGTAATAAGCTCTAGAACAGTCAAAGGAAAAATTTAAGAAAATGTGATTGCTCATCATACGCTCATCATGCAACGCAGCGTATCACAGCTTATTGCGTCGCCAAGCTAAACATTTTTCTACACTTCGTTACGCACGGCTGCGTAAGAAAGTGTAAAATAGCTTTAACTCCATTGTTCCCATGTTACGTTATGCTCATACTCGCAACACAGCATGAATGAGCGTGATATAACCCAAAGACAGTTGAGACATGCCCGATGTGCATCTTTTCTTCACACGCACAATACGCGAACGAGCGTATTGTGTGTAGTCATGAAGTTTGACGCAAAAATGGTCAAGTCAATAGTACCCAAAACATTCGGGGCACACGTCATCAGGGTTGCGCCTTTTCCACAAGGTATCGCAGCCTATAGATACCCCAGTTGACAAAGATACAAGGGTTGGCAAATCAGAGAAGCAAAGGCATTTTTCTGAGCACTGGAGCACTTATCACTTTTGAGCAAAAATACGGAGAGCAGCGTTTTGGCAATTGTTGACAGCATCACCTTCCAGCAGAAATAGAGCACAGTTCGCTTTGAGCACCGACGACAGGAGTAATCGTTCTGCTGGGAAGACTCTATTGGTCAGAAACAGTTGATCGGTAGACGTCAGAGCTTGACCTTCCTTGCATCCCGGCTTTAGCCCATGAGGTAGATCGGACTTCTGTTTGGACAGTTTTCTTGTTGTTTTGTGCTTGCTTTACATTCAGTAATCGGGGTCTCCCCAGTGTAACGAGATATACAAGATATACATTCTTCAAGTCAAAGCGTAGATCTTGAAACTACGTGTTTCTCTTATGTCAGCCTCTTCTTATCGTGTTTAACGTTATCATCGTTGCAATTCATCTACATCGTTTTCTCCTCATTTTTGCGATTCCTCGAATCAGATCGTTTCATGAGATATTCATCGGTTTACTGATTAGTAAGTCCCTGTCTGATCGAAAAGACCGTTTAGGGCACCGCAGATTCATTTTTCCAGCATAGCCCTCTCACGGATCCATGGTTAAAACTGTGTACACGGGATTTGTTCGGTATTTTCCAGCTGCCGATGTTTTCCATCGTTACAGTTTTTTGGCGCTAGAAGGAGGGCCGATTAGGTTTCAATCCACCTTTTTCGGGTAGCCCTGTTAGTGATCTATACCCAAAATTGTAAACATAATACCTCCAGGAAAGCTTACGATATATCGTGTGGTGTAGATCGATATCAGCAACGATTCCTTTGGAATCCTACAGGGTAGAAAGCCTATTTGTGATCTTATTGCCAGCCATTTTTTTTAGATTTGATTACCAGTCACTGTCAATCTCATTAATCAATAGATTCCTTTTACACAACCACAACCGCCATGGTTCCTGCCGATTTGGGTGCCACATCTGTGAACCCTATCGCGGTCGCTAGACCAGCTCCTGGCGCAACGGGATCTCAAGGGCCATTGCGCCGATCATTGAGACTTCAGGGAAAAGAGCCCATCTTCACAGTCATAACCCCTAAAGAATACAACTTTATATGTGTTAAGATCCAGGCGAAGCTAGCTCTTAGCTGAGCCAGAGTCGAAGCGAAACGAAACTTTGAGGTGGTCCACCGAGGGGGTCATGATTTCAAGCCAACAGCTTACAACATCATTCCCTTGATCGAACACCAACATGAACTCATTACACAGTTGGTCATGGCCAAGGGCCAGGTGGCACAAGCTATGGTGGAGCCCCAGCATGGGGAAGAGGAAGAGGATGAATTGGCAGCCCAGTCGGAACATTCGTTCCATACTCTGAGCCCCCAAACGTACATAAATCCCCTGTTTCCTTTCAACGGAGAGGCCGCTCCTCTTGACCCAGCCATGACCGCACAGATGCATTTCCCTGCCATGCTGCAAGCCACCGCGCAGCCGTCTGGGCTGCAAGCACAAATACCGCATAATAACACAGGGGCGGTTTCGTCACCGCGGGTACTTAGCATCCTAGTGGTGGTCCCGGCGACCACCACGTCCCATTTTATCCCTTAGATACAACCTCACAACATATCTGTGACTCGCCCAACACAGATTTTACCGCCCCCACCACCTCCAACTCAACAGATCACTGTAGCTGTTCAGCCACAAACATACATCCAACAGCCTGCCGCAGATCAGTGGGCCAACCCAGCGGCGCAACATACCTAGTCTGTAGTCTATGGCGTGCAACCCTCGGTTGCACCTGCAACGCAAGTTCCATAGGGGATCCCGCAGTATACCTATCCCTATCTTACGCAGTAGGCGGCTGCTAACTCCTCTTCGCAAACCAGTGGGTGGTGGTCTTCACAGGTCCTTCCGTCTGCAGGGATCCCCGCCCCACAAGCAGCCAGCCAGCCTCTCCCGTCATTTCCGTTCCCTCGCGCCACCCTCCCAGTCCAACCTCCTATGCCTTCTATGCAGGCACCTTCGTCAACGGGTCTGGATCAAGCCTTCCAGCTTATACAGACTCTCACCGAGGAGGTTCGACGCCTCAAAGCTGCTGGTTCTGATACTATTCAGATCATGGACTTTTACCAGGATGATCTGATTAGTCCGACGGTCCCTATGCTGTCATTGCCGCCAGGGATGTCTCTACCTCATTTTACCAAGTATAATGGGGAGGGAGATCCCAATGCTCACTTGGTCACATTTAGGTCTGAATCCTTGTTGTTGCAACAGTGGCCACACACCATCATCCGAGTCTTTGCAATGTCGTTAACAGGGAAAGCTTTGGATTGGTATCGAGCCCTTCCACACTCTTCCGTCTCAACCTTGGAAGAGCTGCTGACCCAATTTGTGACCCATTTCAAATACAACTTGAAACCGGAAGTCACATTGGATCAGCTCATGGGGGTGAAACAAGACCCGCTCGAGCCCGTCCAAAAGTTCATACAGTGCTGGAATGCTACCTTGAATGAGATCCGCGAGCCGATCGCGGACTCACATCTGTTGGCTATATTCAAGGGAGCAGTCAACGACTTCATTAAGTCGAAGCTGTATTATCTTTCCCCCAACTCTCTACACCATGCCTTCGCTTAAACTAGAAGCATCCAAGATGCTGCGGAGGCCAGCAAAGAGCCAGCGTACGTCGCCTACAAGAACGCGCATAACAAGGGCAAAGACAAGGGTAAAGCAGTGATAACGACAGTAGTTGTAATGACTAAGAGTACAAAGACTAAGAACAAGAAGGCTCCCACAGCGCCTCCTGAAACCACGGCTGGTGTCGGCACTAGCCAAGACACGACTACCCCTAAAAAGGCCCCCCAATCTAGGCCAAACTTCGAGCGTAAGGATCGCTCAAAGTACACGGCATTACCTGTAAAGCATTCTGAACTGCTGAAAAAAATGTTAGGGGCAAGGCACATTCAACCTAAGAAGGTGTCCGAGGAGGCTCTGAAGCGTCACTGACGTCATTGTGAACGGCTAAAGAACCCTTCTCTAGCCTTACCTAACGAACCACCAGGTCCAAGATCTTTCAGGCTGGACCATTTCTATGACTACCACCAGCTGTGTGGTCACGATACGGATTACTGTTGGGCATTGAAAGATGACATTTAACGTATGCTGGACAAAAGTTCACTCAAGTTGGACAGCAACAACCCGACGCGTCCAGAAAATCAAACATTGCACATGTATAAGGACCCATTGAATGCAAACGATGATCCTTATATAATCACTGTGGTAAGTATGGACAGTGAGAGGAGGGAACCGCCAAAACAACCTTTTGTTTTGCGTATCCCTGCCAACTCACAAAGGGGGCCAACCATTTCATCAACAGCCAGTGGGGTCTCGAGGCCGCCCTTCATTATACAGGCACCTTCTCAGATACACTCTCAATCATGCAGCAGCAGCCAAGCCACGGCCTCGATCACGCCAACGCCCAAGGTGCCCTTCATTATCAGGGTGCCAAAACCACCGGCTGCTCCTTCCACACAGGGGCAGACCTCCAACCAAAAGCATCAGCCCTCACCTCCCAAACAAAAGGGAGAGGACACATTATTTAACGCAACGAAAGACCACTCTACGCTCGGCTTCCCTAAGCCTAGGCCCCTGGCCTCTGTGCCTTCACCTATACCTCAGGGATAGGACAAAGGTGCGAAAATGCAACCACCTTCTCTTGGCAAGAAAAAGAGCAACCCTTTGACTAACACCATCCCACCTTGAGAGATTCGTCTCTTGGATTGAATGGAAGAAGACAAGGGGGAAAACCAACCTAGCCAGGAGAAGGACCTCCTCGACGCATTTACGTAAGTTAAACTGGCTCTCAAACAAAAAAACACAACGCTGAGCCTTTATGACCTGCTTATGATGTCTCGAGAACACCGTGAGGCTATGGTTCACATGCTAACATCCATATCAGTGGATGAAAGCTTGCCAGCAGAGGAGGGAGCGATAAATGCTGTCATGTTTCCTTTCGAAGTTGAGCAACCTATGCCTTCCTCACTGACCTTCCATAATGAGTCTATCAAAGAAGATCCTAGGAAAGGTCAGGTCACAACTGAACCTATGTTTATCACCATCTGGATCGGTCAATACCAGATCCGGAGAGTGCACGTGGACGATGGCGCAGCTACCAACATCATTCCCTATTCCATCGTGGATAGGTTGGGTCTGGTCGACCAGATCACACCCACGACGACAGCCTGCATAAAATCATTCAACGGGGCACGAGTTCAAGTTAAGGGGATGGTGCGTATTGAGTTTGTGGTGGGGGATCAATTCCCAACAGAGGCCACTTTCTTAGTCATCGAGGAGATGCCAGGGTTCAACCTAATCTTGGGGAGGTCGTGGTTAGCCCAGCTGAGGACAGTTTCATCACTGATACACTAAGAGAAACATCTTCCCTATGCTGGAGGGGAGGTTGTGATACGCGGTGACGAAATCACCCCCAAGGCTGTCAATAACATTGAAGAAGAATGGGGTTCAGAGATAGAAATGACTGATGATCAAACCTGTCTCCAAACCCATCAACAAGCTGACAGCAATGATGACGGTCTAGCTTGGGCTGCCCCGCCATTTCTGGATGGCAGCGTAGAGGAGTCAAACCATAAGTCTCCTCGCCCTTACGCGATGCTCAACATAAAGGCCATCAAGAGACAATTGCGTATCAGTGATTGAATGATGGTCCTTGCGTACATTGTCATGTCTTAGTGAGTTATCATGGTTCCGACTTAGCAATTTTATTTCATGCATTTTCACGTTACTTTTGTTTTCGGTTCTTACGTTGGTCATTTATCTTCACATTGTCATCTTTTTCATACGCATGATATTCACGTTGCCTGATCACGTTAGCATAATTACACAAAATACTATACCAGTATCATTTACGCTTCCTGTATTGTGCCATGGCCCGCAACAGCCTTAAACTAGTAACGCAGACTTGTACGCCGTTATCATTTACGCGTATTATACCATGGCCCGCAATGGCCTTAAACTAGCGACACAGAATTATGCATTATCGTTAAATTTGCGCATAAGTTTATTTGAGGGTGAAGTGGAGTATTGTTTTAGGAATGACTGAAAAGACATGTTATAAAACTTGATGGATGTGTTAAATGTCAGTTATTTTGTCCTTTTTGATTGTTGTTTTTTTGCTTTATAAGGTGTGAGCGTAATTGCAAAGAACTTCACCTAAGTTATAATGATGGAATGTAATTACTAGTTTAAGGCCATCGCGGGCCGTCGTACGATTCTGCATAACCTAGGGACTAGTTTAAGGCCATCGCGGGCCGGATGCGTAATGTAGAGAAAGCATTCTTTCCCGAAGAACTTCCCCTTCATGAGGTCCTTGTTCCGGCGCTGGCTCCACAGGACGGTGCTCTTCATCGCCACGCTCCTCCTCCTCCTCTGCTTCTTCCTCTACTTCCGCTGCTCCCTCCGCTGACTCCTCACCCGACTCGTCTTCCCTATCCTTAGCTGGTACCTAAATACAGTAAGCACATTAGCTACACAAGATTTAACATCATAATTAGAAAATGCAAACTAAGTCATGCATAAACTTACTTGCGACAGCCCTGCTCCCGCAGCAAAGGGAAGCTTATCCAGGCCAGCCCACAGGCGCTCCATAATGTCTTCCTCCATCAGATCTGGCCATACATCCTCTCCCAAGGTAGCTCCAGCCTTCACTTTCCCTTTCTCCACGCTGCTCCAGCGGGGTGGGTCTGGGAAGAAAGTGGTTATTGTAGCCTGACCCTCAGGAAGAGTCATCGCCCTTTTAGGGGACACGCTTACAGTCACCTGCTCCTCAAACTTCTTGAAGGCTTCGGAAGCTCCGATGACCTCCAGGAAGACTTCTAAGGATTGGGCCTTGATGGCAAGATCGCGGTAGAGCTTCCGATAAGCAATGCTCTCCCACTTGTACAAATGCTTATGATCCTTCTCCTTCTGTCCCCATTCTTGCATGCTTGCACAATAATCCCTCCAGTCCTAACTCTTCTGGGCTAGGAGTTCTATCTGCATCCGCTGTTCGACCAATGCCCGACTGGTCTGCATGCTGTTTTTGATGGCTGTCCAATACCGGGAGTAATAGACAATAGCGGTGCACCAGTCTTCATCCCCTGTCGCTCGCACCTGAAGGAAGTCGCACCGTGATTTTAAGTCTCTGACCTCTTTGGTCAGAGACTCAACCCTCTGTTCTGACTTCTGCAACCTTTTCCATAGATTTTCGTTTACGCCCCTGCTTTCCCATAAGGAGTGTGTCGAGCGTAACGCACATTTACGCAGTTCCTCATAAATGTGATGTGGCATGGCTGCTTCATTGGATGGTGGCTCCACTTTGTCCAGATCAATGGGCTCCGTGGGATCCCATCGTAGGCAAGCTCCTAACAGAAACAATCATCAAATGTTGATGACACATTACTGCTAAGTAATACCACAGACTTATTATGACCATAACATACCAGCTCTAGGTTCGATGCACTCCAGGCGCTCGATCATGTCACTAACAATGCCTTCCATGAAGGAAAATTTGTCAGGGAAGTCTCTCCATGCTCTGCTCACAGCGACAGACGTGGATACGTCCTCTTCTCCTGTAGCGTAATTCTGTCAGGCACTTCATCTATTTACAAATCTTGCAAACGTGCTAACACACACATTACCTCTACCGATGACAGTGGCAACTTTGCCAACATCTTCCGTCCCCTTTCCCTCTTCACGCACTTGAGTTTGTGCATCGCTGGTTCCAGTGGCTGGGGCCTCTTCATGTACCCGGTCCTGTGCCCGGCTCCCGCTAATAGTCGGGACCTCCTCAAGCATTAGAGCTTGTGTATGGCTCCCGCTAGCAGCTGAGGCCTCCTCATGCACCAGAGCCTGTGCACAGCTCACGCTAACAGCTGGGGCCTCTTCTTCCAAAATTGAGGCCCCCTCTCCACGACGTAATACTACTGCCCCTGTCTCAGGGGTCAGTTCCTCTGTAATTCTCACTGTTTACATCATAACACCTTAGCATGTCATTCCACACTATCTAAAAAAAACAAACATTGCGTAATATAATTCCTTCACGCTTACCAGGCGGAGGCTTACTCCGCTGAACTTTGACCACCACAGTTCGGCCTGCATCACTCTTAGGGGCCTCGGCTATACGGAGCCTTTTACACCGAGCTGCAGGTTCTATGATTTCTTCTGCCACGTGTTTCCCTCGCGAGGCATCGCCAATGTAAGTAGGCATTATCCCGCCTACGCTGTCGAGACCTCGCACTTGGGGCACCGCCAAACCCTTAGTCGTTATAGACAACGACTCCCCGATCCCTTCCGATGGATCCTACCCACGGGTAGTGCTAAGGATGTGGGTAATCCAAGGTCTGCACAGCTGGTTTCGATCTTGCTACATCCAGACCCCATTCCTTTGGATGACCAGGAACTCAGCAAATCACCGGAGGCAAGCTATGAAGAATGCGTAATGCACGTTGAAACGGGATTCAAGCTTCTTGCAAAGCTTGATCATCTCATTACACAGTCCCTTGGCAAAATAGCTTGCCCAATTGAACTGGGTCCCCTCCTCTAGAACCTCTTGCATAATACGGGTCTGTTCTATAGAAAAGAACTTCCCCTGCGAGAGAGTTTTGGGGAAAGTCCGGGCCCGGAAAAGGGGGTAAAGTGTCTTGGCAACGCCCATCTGGAATCTTTCACAAGGAAACCCTTTCATCTCCTTTGGGACCCTTACCCACTCCTTCAGCCAATCCTGGAAGGCAAGGCTCCTCTTTGCCTTCTCACTTACGGGAAGGCCGTCCGAGGGGACACCAAATAGGTCCACGAAGAGCTAAGCGTCAATGACAAAGCTTACGTGTACATTGTGTACGCACGTGCAAAAACACTCTGCCTTTTCGTTGAAGGAGTTGACTAGGGTTAGCATTTCACTGGCGGGTGAAACACCGTGAAAATTACGAGTCGGCCTCAGGCAAAGATTCGCAACTCCAGCAAAAACTCGCATCAAATTGGTTCAAAGGATGGGTTTACACTCTATTACGCACGGCAGCGTAATGAGCATAATAAGCTTCAAGACAGTCGTAGGCAGAGTTCAGAAAAACACAATAGGTTGGCATTTTTTCTTGCAGTTCATGGATAACTTGCCTTTATGCTCGCTACGCGGCAGTGCGTACCATGGCGTATGTTGTCAAGTTGTACATTGCTTATACGCTTCATTACGCGCAACTGCGTAGTGAGCGTAATTTGTACATTGTTTACGCTTCATCACGCGCAGCTGCGTAGCGAGCGTAAACCACACCTTGTTTACGCTTCATCACGCGCAGCTGCGTAGCGTGCGTAAACCACGCATTATTTACGCATTCATTACGCACAGTCGCGTAGAAAGCTTGTGGCTTTTACTCTAGATTACGCTCATACACGCAACGCAACGCGAATGAGCGTAATACTTCCTGAATGCAGCCTAAAGTACGCTCAGCATATGCCTACTCCTCACACGCACAACACGCAAACAAGCGTGTTGTGCGTAGTCACAGTCTGACTTAAAAGATCATGCCAGCAGGGCCCATAATATCCGGAACCCACATCATCAAGGTTGCGCCTTCTCCGTGAAGTGTCACGGCCTATAAATACCCCAGTTGACAAAGATACAGGGGTTGGCAAAAAATTCGGGTGGGCAAATCAGAGAAGCAAATAGCAAATTTCTGAGCACCAGAGCACTTAGCCCTTTGGAGTAGAGATACAGAGAACAGCACTTTGGCAATTGTGGATATCATCGCCTTACAGCCGAAGCAGAGTACAGTTCGATCTGAGCACCGGTGACAGGAGTAATCGTTCTGCTGAACAATTGATCGGTAGACGTCAAAGCTTGGCCCGCCTTGCATCTCAGCTTTAGCCCACGAGGTAGATCGGACTTCTGTTTAGACCGTTTTGCTTATTGTTTTGTGCTTGCTTCACATCCTGTAATCGGGGATTCCCCAGTGTAATTTCTCACACAAAATATACATTTCTAAGTCAAAGCGTAGATCTTGAAGCTACATGTTTCTCTTTTGCCAACCTCCTTTCATCGTGTTTAGCATTATCGCCGTCACAATCCGATCACATCGCTTTCCCTTTGTTTTACCATTCTTCGAAACAAATCGCTTTCTCTCCACGTAATTCTCATCGTTTTACTAACCCGTAAGTCCCTGTCTGATCGACAAGACCATTTAGGGCGCCGTGGATTTGTTTTTTCCAGCATAGCCCTCACGCGGATTCGTGGCTAAAACTGTGTACGCCAGAATATCGGTCGGTATTTCTAGCTGCCGACGTTTTCTGTCGTTACAGTGGGGACATCAGGAGTCGTGGCTAAAAATAGGTGCATTAGCCCTGCTGCTCAGATCTTACTGGTCACCGCGAATGGGGCCGCTATGTGGCTGAGTCAGCGCTGTGCGTCCTTGATGTCGCCGTAGCGGAAGAGGACAACATTCGCCTCGCGGCTGGAAATCGTAAGGGTAATCTCCCGAGATTCCCTAACTGAATAGCATGAAACACAAGTCAAACCAAAGAATTATTACGCAATATCCGCAATTTACAATTATATTACGCAACATAACCGCCTCACCAAGCCCAAATGGCAAAGGAAATGGCGGCAAGTTCCTCTACACGTCCTCAACAGTAAGCGGCGGGTCTAAGGTCCAGTCATCGTGTAGCCACTCGAGTCTCTGGCAATTCTCAAAAGCCTTAGTGTAGTGGGTGGGGTACTCACGCATGTCAAAACCAATCTGCCCAATAACACCAACACACACGTTACTAGTTGAGGTGAATGCACTTATTGCTGTTTCAGCCCATGACAACGTATCTCCATTTCCTACTAACCTATTGTCATGGATAAAAACCTGTACCATACAACGTAGGCTTATTTCACATTTTTCACCTAGGCTTCTCTTACATTGCACATCGATAACAGACATATAACGACAATGACGAAAAAATAGACAGTTAATAAAATTCGCTTACCTGCATGTGTAGTACACTGTGCCTTGTGGGTTCTGGAAGCAGGTCGAGACATGGCGAGCCACGAACAGCGTGTTATATGCATGATAACAGCTGAATCAGGCCATTTCCTAGATCTAGTTTAAGTTCCTTAAGCCCCGGGCGCTAAGCTCTCGGTCCTCGGGACGACCCGTATCAATGGCCCCATCTGTCAAAAAGGCTAGAATCCCTTGCTCAGAACCCGCCAGCAGGTGCTCAGATCAGACCAAACAATGATGCTGTAGTTGCGTAGCAAGAACTGCAGAAACTCCAGCGCACCCTGTCGAAACCATATGGCCCTCCCTTGCAACCGCGTGTGCGGGGGAGGGACATTGGGGACGATGGGGTTTATACAACACAAAACCCCAACAATATCCAACACAACCAGAATAGGCTTTAGCGCAACGCTGTATAGAAAACCCAATACATACATTAACACCTACATTTACATTTGCATGACTAATACAGAAAACTTATAAACTACCCCTAGTTATCCAGGCCGAAATCGCCCAAACCCTTGCAATAATGCAAGGTTCGTCCCTGACAACGACGGTAGATGCAACCCCATTAAACCCTCGCACTAACTCGAGGACCACAATTTTGAAATTCACATTCATGCAAAAGACACCACGAAAATTAGATATTAAAAACAAACATAAGCACATGAAGAACGACCTACTGGTTCAAAGGCGTAGGGTCACGAACATCGACCAGCGCTTGCGAAACGCGATCCAGATTTTCTTGCATTTCATCAATTTTGGCTAGTTTTGCATTCTTCCTCTTGATTTTTGGTGCCATTGCAGCAGCTTCCGAAATTTTCACCATCTAATGCTTGCAAATCTCCGCAAAATCACATGCTCTAATCTTCTACTCTTCCTTCTCTCGATCAGAAATAATTACGAATTTGGATTCACGATAGCCAACAGCCTGTCCTCATCAAAAAACCACTTACTTATATGCGAGGATCACCGACTTGATATCTAATTTAAGCGGGACTTCCCTAAAACGGAACCCGAAAATCAAGATATTAATGCAGCTGATATCGCATGCGCCACTATCTGAAGTGACGTTAAACTACCACATCTTATCGCCTCGTAATCAGGTAGCATTGATTACAGCTTCTTTACAATATTCAAAATTTAGTTAGCCTGCCACGTTCGACGACATCACGTTACCTTTCTTCTAATCATTTACGCACTTTGCAATTTTGCAGGACAAACGGGAAATGGACGCAACATTTTCAGCACCTCTAACTTTGATGGGTCCATACGGGAAAGTAGTTAGGCAATTCGACTCCACGCTAGTAGACGTGTAACCCCCTTTAGAAGGCGTAACCATAGCTGCGTCGGAGACGTCCCCAGAGTGGCCAGAACAGTCGACATGCACGCTAGACCTGGAGGCTGGGGATATAACCGAAGACACCCTCAGTGAGGTTTCTATCGTTACACATAAGGGTAAATCCGAAACGCTTAAAGTCAGCTCTTTACTAGACCAAAAAATGCACGATGCTATAAAACAGGTCCTACAAGACAACATGACTATCTTTGCATGGTCATACGAGGATATGCCTAGACTAGATCCCAGGTTAATCCAGCATAACATCATCTTAGACCCGCAGATCAAAGAAGTTAGGAAAAAGACATGCAAAATCAAGCCAGAGATCACGCTAGTCGTGCGTGATGAAATCACCAAACTGTATCACGCTGGTTTCATCCGCGTAGTCGATTACTCGGATTGGGTGTCTAACATTGTAGTCGTCGTCCCAAAGAAGACTAGAAGTATACGCATTTGCATAGACTTCCAGGATTTGAATAAGGCCACAATTAAGGATAACTTCCCACTACCAAGTATCGACCAGCTAGTCGATACAATAGCTGGGCATGCGTTGCTGTCCTTCATGGATGGCTTTTCAGGCTATAACCAGATTCGCATTAACCCAAAACATCAATTGACCACAACATTCATGACGCCCTGGGGCACCTTTTGTTATACTATGATGCCTCTCGGTCTAAAGAACGCCGGAGCAACGTATCAGCAAGCCATAACTTACATCTTTAGTGATTATCTCCTAGGAAGACTGAATGACTACGTAGACGATATTGCTGTTAAGTCCTTAAAGTCTGAGGATCATTCAGGGGATCTAGAGTTAGTCCTTTAAAGATGCTCCAAATACGAGCTCCGGCTTAACCCAAAAAAGTGTGTATTCGGAGTCAAAACTAGACGCATGCTGGGGTTTGTGGTGTCAGAAACGGGCATACGAGTTGACCCTGATAAGGTTAAAGCCATTGTCGAGTTAACGCCTCCTACAGATCTCAAGCAATTATGCCGGTTACAAGGATGCTTATAGTTTATACGCTGGTTCATTTCGAGGTTAACCGACAAGTTACACCCTATGCAACACTTGCTGAAAAAGGGGGTTAATTTCGAATGGACCAACGATTGCCAGCATGTGTTTGACAGCTTAAAACAAGAACTGCAACATCTACTGACGATTTTCCCACCACAAAGGGGTTTGCCATTTTACATTTACCTCGCAACTTCGGACGTAGCATTAGCCGCATTACTGTGTCAAAGGAGGGATGATGGGTCGGAAGTGCCCATCTACTACTTAAGTCATGCTCTATGTGCGTACAAAACAAGGTACAACGACGTAGAGTGTAATTGCCTAGCATTAGTTTTTACGCTTAAGAAGTGTAGGCATTATCTTTTTCGTAGCAAGGTCAACGTCATCTGTAAAAATAACATTCTTAGGGCCATTATGCATAGCTTATACGAGAGTAGTAAAATAGCTCGTTGGAAGGCTATCACGGCAGAATTTGATTTGCACTATATTGGCCAATCATCTACAAAAGGCCAAGCGATAGCTGACCAGTTAATAACTTCACCGATTAACAATTAGGCAACTATAGAGCCAGAGTTCCCTGACGAACATGTACATAGTTTAAGCCCTGTCTTGACATGCCCCGAAGCAACGTTGTATTTCGACGGAGCTTCAACCGCTAGAGGTGGCAGTGCTGCCACTGTTATTACGCTATCGCCTGAGGATGTGCGTCTCCACACTTATCGCTTGACCTTCCCCTGTACGAACAATGTGGCAGAGTACGAGGGGCTCCTCAGGGGATTACTAACTGTCGGTGAACTCGATGTTCAACACCTGGCGATTAAGGGCGATTCGATGCTTGTCATAAATCAGATCACAAGAGTCTACGCCTGCAAGTCTGTACATTTGCAGCCCTACTGCGATACGGCTAAAGATCTTCTGAGACGATTCGTGAACATCGATGCCCAGTGTTGGCACATTTTGGCCATTTTATGGAACAGTAACATTCAGGGCTTTGAGTTTGGTAAGTTACAAGAATTATCAAAGTTATATTCAAGGGCTGAGGGCATGTTAAAGCTTTGTGGATCTGGTAACATTTGTCCAATGAACAGTTGTGCTTGGGTTGGATGCATGCTGGTAATCCTTTGCCATTTTCTGAAACTTTTCTGGAATTTTTTCTGAAACTTCGATGAATAGTGTTCGCGCGTAAGATGAATAGTGTTTGAGCGTAATATGAATAGTGTTTGAGCGTACCCAGCCGAAAACGCCTCATTTAATGCCCGAATCTTGATTTTCTGAAGGCTGGGAACCGCTGGGGACCTTGGCAAACGTCATGGGGGGTCCTTGTGCTTGATTTTGGCTTGTTTTGACTTAGTTTCAGGGCCCCGGATATTGGTGACGCTAATCCTTACGCTGAGTAGCGTAAACACAACGCGAGCACATTGTACTTAGCCAAAATACCACTTTTTGACCTTAAAATAGATGATTCTTGATACCAAGACTTGCCGCCGTGATTTGTGGGCACCCGGGGAACCTTGCTTGCTCCATGGTGGGCTGCTTGAAGCCATTTCAGAGGCTCTGAAGTTGTTTGGAAGTGTTGTCAAAATTTTTATGGTGTTTCAGGCCCTAATTTGCTGAAAATCGTGGCCCTAATTTGCAGAAAAATGTGGCCCTAATTTGCTCCGAAATTTGCAGAAAATCGCGGCCCTAATTTGCTCTGAAATTTGCAAAAAATCGCGGCCTTGTTCACAGATTCTGTTTGGGGGTTCTTGGAAATTCGTGGGTCTGTTTCCGTAGGGTTAATTCAGGAAACGGCTCCCACAAAACACCTAGGCAGCGGGTGCATGGAGGCAACTTAGAACAATAACGGCAGCACCAATGCAAACGCAGGATGCATAAAGAAAAAGACACACCGAAATCTACGTTTTTTGGGTTCAATCCCACGCATCCACAAATGCACTGAAGGAAACAAAATAATAAAATAGCAGAGCAGCAGCGGAAACAGAAGAGCAGCCATAACGGACGCGGAAGGTGTGGTCAAGCTTTTCCACATGCGCGCTTGGAGGCATTTCAGGAGAGACGTGAAAAGCTAAACCATGAGATTGCCGTGGTATTTCCAGAGCATGGTCAAACAAAGATGCCGCATATCACAAAGAGTTTAATATTGTTAACAGTTTTTTTTTGAACAATTATAAAGATCGTACGTGGTCCATAGATATATATTTAATTTTGTCAAGTTAGGGGGCAATAGATATATATTAATTATGATCACTATCTTTATTACTATGATTTGAAGAAAATATTTTATTATTTCAAAAGGAAAGAGAAGTTATAGGGCAGTTATTCAATGTTATATGTATAGAACAGGTGTCCTCTGCAATTTTTAAATATCATGGTGGTGATAACTTCTCCTTGGTGGTTACAACTAAATTTTAATTTCCCATGATATTTATAACCACCAAGGCCACTTATCAATTATAGCCTTTTTGTCTCCAAAATGGCCACATGTCAATTAAAAAGGCCACTTGTCACCTACAACCTGTTTATCTCCATGAAGACACTTGGCAACTGAATTAAGACACTTGGAAAATGCATGGGACACATGTCAGATGCAGCATTTTTATCTCTTTTGTGGTTGAAACCACCCAAAGTTGTTGTAACTTACCTAACTTGGTGGGCAAGTAACCTTCTAACTTGTTGGCCAAGTAATCTCCTAATTGGTTGGCCAAGTTACTTGGGAGAGAAGTTAGGTGAGATATTTTTAAGATATTTTTGAAATTGTAACTTCCCTACCTACCTTGGAATCCTATAAATAGGCTTCAAGGGGGGGACATCAAAAGGGACATAAAGGAGCATCATCATCACACTTGGAAGATTTGTAAAGAAGGTTGTTTGTAAGATGGCTTGCTAGAATAAAGATTTTAGCCTCTTTGTCATGGTCCTGTGAGTTATGCATTTCATTTTTTGTTTTGTTTATATTGCTTAGCTAGTGGTTTAGATAGTATCATCCTTGGCAAGTAATTTTGGGATTTTTAGATTGCTCTTATTGTTCTTGTTGCCCGATAGAAATTTCTATTAAAATTTTGCCATAAAAGCGCTTGTGTTTAAAAGCCTTAAGAGCATTTTAGTAGTAACTTTCGTTATAGTGCAACGTTTGGGAACTGCTATTGGATTGTTGGAAGAGAGCCTCTGTTTGTAGTCACGCCGTGGAACAATTTAGTAGCCGAGAGGGTTCAGAAAATCTTTGGTATTTTGATGGGACCAGAATAGCTTCTTTATCTTTAAAGTGATTTTCCGTGTTATTTCAATCAGAAATTTTCAAGTCTTTTAAAGGTTCTATTTGAATGCAATCGATGGCATCTATTGTCTAGTCAAAGTGGAGTCTCGTACGTGGTAGTTTACGCAGCGATTTTTGGTAGCACAATAGGATTGTCTTGAAGATATTGCTTGGTTGAGCCTTGGAAGTTTGAACAATTCGTAGATATTAAATTTGGGATAGCTTTATTGCGAAGTGTTTACTCGTGTCATTTTACCTTGTTTAAATATTTGAGATTCACACAACTCTGCTTTCTTTTCTTTTCTATCTATTTCCATTGAATCTTGCTCTATTTCTAGTTTTCTTGTGGAACTATCTCGCTCTCTGGGGAAAATTAGGAGTAGATTTGCGGATTTGTGCTCAAATGTTTTTGCAAAATTTTACTTGTTACAAGCAGGTATTATGCGGACCATGTAGACTAGGTAGTTTGAAAAAAATAGGAAACTTTCAAGAATTCACAGTACGGGACAAAGTTGGCTGAATCTCTTTAAAGTAAAGTCATTTGTAGTTCACACACAACGAAATTGTCACATTTCATACAACCGCACGCCGCAACAGCACACACACATACTCACATTAACTACTGAGTTATTTGGAGGTATCTAGGCCTTGGTGTTGCCAGAGACCAGTAGGCACCTAAATCCTGTTCGAGGACACTCGTTGGCGGTCGCGTCCCAAACCGTCGCCAATAGTTCTTTTGGCGCTAGAAGGAGGGCTGAAAATTAAGCCTCTAGGTTCATAAGCCTTATACTTTTAGTACATCAACAATTATTTGTAAGGCTTAAGAATTAGATAATATTTTCAGTTCATGACCAAGAAATTTGATAGTTTGGAAAGTTTCAAAGTTTCAAAAGATATTCTAGATTCTAAGACTGATTCTTCATCAGAAGAAGAACAAAAGAAAATTTTTGAATTGGGAACAAGTAGTGGAGTGAAAACTAGAAGATCAAGAAGATCACCCATTATATCTGGTTTATCAATTCATAAGAGAAGATCTAGAAAGTCTAAGAGTTAAACATTTCAAAGGAATAGGATGGCAAATCCATGGCTAGAAGTTACACCATTAGGATTTCAAAACTACCATGATATTCCTAAGGTAGTTTACAAATATTTTCCTGAGCCTTTTATTCCTGGAAAAGCTTATTTAGCTAAAGAATATATTCACATGTTTGAGTTTGCTTTAGCTCATGCAAATATTCAACATCATGATCAAGCTTGTAGGTTGTTTGTATCAAATCTAAAGGATATGGCTCAGATTTGGTATTCAAACTTACCAAGTAATAGATAGTATTACAAGTTGAGATGATATGAAGAATCTTTTCTTAGCCCAGTTTGGTAATCAGTTAGATCAACAACAACTATACTGTGGGCTAATGCAAGCTAAGCAAGGAGTTAAAGAGTCAATTAGAGATTTCAACATTACGTTTCAACGAATTTGTGGACTCTTTCAAAGACAATATAAGCCATCAGACGAAATGCTTAAGGAAACTTATCTTAAGGCTGTCAATCCCAACATTTCAATTTGGTTAAGGAGAACTCCAAACTTAACTACACTAAATGACTACTTCAGTGAAGCTATACAGTTAGAGAAACAGTTGAACTTGAATCCTGAGGAAAATATTACGATTCCAAAAAGAGAAGAAAGAGTATTATCCCTATTCAAGATTTAGCTCAATTTAAAGCTTTACCGGGTCCATCTCATGTTAAGGAAGAACAAGAACATGACAGAGTGGGATCTGAAAAAGGACAATTAATGAGAGATATGTCTAACAAAATAGTGAAGCTTGAGAAAGCATTAGCAAGAGTAAATATCAAGGAAGAAAGTAAAAGTAGAAAGCATAAACATCAAGACACTAAGTTAGTAGATGAGGATGAAAGTGATCTTATTATGTCCAACTTTCTTGATATTGAATCTGATGATGAGTTATCTAGTGTTCACTATGCAAGTAAATCTTCTAGCGGTGGATCTAGTGATACTTCTTCTCTATCAAGTTCTGAAGAAGATATGTCTTCAGATGAGGAATGTAATAACAATGAGGAAAATGGATATAATCTTCGATCTAAAGAAAGATTCACTACTTCTAGACCCCCAAATGTTATTACTGACCCATCTACTAAGAGAAGAGCTTTTGAGCCAAGTAGAAGAGATAAGAATAAAGTGGAGCAAAGCACTCCAAATCAGTCTTTTAATAAATGGATAAAGAGATCAAGCTTTATTGGTGATGGAGAATATGATTTGATTGAAGACCTTAAGCATGTCAAGGCCAATATTAGCCTCTATCAGTTGCTTCAAATGGGAGATCAGCAAAGAAAGGCTTTGGAATTCATTAAAGGTAAAGGGAGAGCTAGAGAATCAGAGTTAAGTTATGTGTCTAGTAATGATGAGAGATTAAAGACTTCACATGACAAGGAAGCTCCTCCTTTTCTTTTGACAATGAAATTAAAAGATAAATACTTACACAATTGTTTGGTTGATTCTGGAGCCACGTCTACTTTAATGCCATTGTCTATATGTAAGAAACTTGGTTTGATCCCTGAAAAATCAAACAAAAAGATTGTTCAAGTGGATAAGAGTAGAGTTAAGATTGTGGGTCAACTACCAAGTGCTCTATTGGAAATTTCTTCTGAACCTCGCATTAGAAGTAAAGTAACTATTCAAGTGGCAGATATACCAGATTCACATAGTCTCTTATTAAGTAGAAGTTGGAGTAAGAATTTCTCAGGTTACATATCAACATATTATTCTCACATGTGGCTACCTTGGAAAGGAAAACCAAATCAAGTATACATCTATAGTGAACCTTTCATGATTGATAACATTACTTCAAATGGAAAAAGTAAGATGGTTGAAAGGGGAGGTGCTGAAAACAAAATTTGTACACTCCAAGGAAATGAGAATTCATTTGAGAAAGAAGGTGAAAGGATTGCTGAAGATAAATCTCAAGAGAATCAAGTTGAAAACTCCAACAAGCCAAAAAGTAATAGAAAGATTACTTACGAGAGGGTTAGATATATGAGGATTCCTACCAGCGTAATCCTCCCCACTCTCTTCCCATCTCAAGAATAGTCCATGAACCAAGGACTTAATAATGTACAGTTTGTTATGTGCAGTTTGTTTTGTTAGGAATGAGGTTTTTATACCATCACACCTTATGTTAAATGGGAATTTTCCTCCAAAAAGATTTATCAGTTCAGATGTAAAAATTCAATAAAGGCTTCAGTACAGTTCAGTTTTAAAATGAGGCATGCATAAATTTCTTTAAGATTTTAAAGGGGGCAGAAATGTTGGCACATTTTGGCCATTTTATGGAACAGTAACATTCAGGGCTTTGAGTTTGGTAAGTTACAAGAATTATCAAAGTTATATTCAAGGGCTGAGGGCATGTTAAAGCTTTGTGGATCTGGTAACATTTGTCCAATGGACAGTTGTGCTTTGGTTGGATGCATGTTGGTAATCCTCTGCCATTTTCTGAAACTTTTCTGGAATTTTTTCTGAAACTTCGATGAATAGTGTTCGCGCGATGAATAGTGTTCGAGCGTAAGATGAATAGTGTTTGAGCGTAAGATGAATAGTATTTGAGCATGAGGTGAATAGTGTTTGAGCGTAATATGAATAGTGTTTTACGCAATGAATAGTGATTACGCAGCTTACGCTCTGCAGCGTAATATGAATAGTGTTTGAGCGTAACCAGCCGAAAACGCCTCATTTAATGCCCGAATCTTGATTTTCTGAAGGCTGGGAACTGCTGGGGACCTTGGCAAACGTCATGGGGGGTCCTTGTGCTTGATTTTGGCTTGTTTTGACTTAGTTTCAGGGCCCCGGATATTGGTGACGATAATCCTTACGCTGAGTAGCATAAAAACAACGCGAGCACATTGTACTTAGCCAAAATTCCACTTTTTGACCTTAAAATGGATGATTCTTGATACCAAGACTTGCCATCGTGATTTGTGGGCACCCGGGGAACCTTGCTTGCTCCATGGTGGGCTGCTTGAAGCCATTTCAGAGGCTCTGAAGTTGTTTGGAAGTGTTGTCAAAATTTTTATGGTGTTTCAGGCCCTAATTTGCTGAAAATCGTGGCCCTAATTTGCTCTGAAATTTGCAAAAAATCGCAGCCTTGTTCACAGATTCTGTTTGGGGGTTCTTGGGAATTCGTGGGTCTGTTTCCGCAGGGTTAATTCAGGAAATGGCTCCCACAAAACACCTAGGCAGCGGGTGCATGGAGGCAACTTAGAACAATAACGGCAGCACCAACGCAAACGCGGGATGCATAAAGAAAAACCCAAACCGCAATCTACGTTTTTTGGGTTCAATCCCACGCATCCACAAATGAACTGCAGGAAACAAAATAATAAAACAGCAGAGCAGCCATAACGGACGCGGAAGGTGTGGTCAAGCTTTTCCACATGCGCGCTTGGAGGCATTTCAGGAGAGACGTGAAAAGCTAAACCGTGAGATTGCCGTGGTATTTCCAGAGCATGGTCAAACAAAGATGCCGCATATCACAAAGAGTTTAATATTGTTAACAGTTTTTTTTTGAACAATTATAAAGATCATACGTGGTCCATAGATATATATTTAATTTTGTCAAGTTAGGGGGCAATAGATATATATTTATTATGATCACTATCTTTATTACTATGATTTGAAGAAAATATTTTATTATTTCAAAAGGAAAAAGAAGTTATAGGGCAGTTATTCAATGTTATATGTATAGAACAAGTGTCCTCTGCAATTTTTAAATATCATGGTGGTGATAACTTCTCCTTGGTGGTTACAACTAAATTTTAATTTCCCATGATACTTATAAACACCAAGGCCACTTATCAATTATAGCCTTTTTGTCTCCAAAATGGCCACATGTCAATTAAAAAGGCCACTTGTCACCTACAACCTATTTATCTCCATGAAGACACTTGGCAACTGAATGAAGACACTTGGCAAATGCATGGGACACGTGTCAGATGCAGCATTTTTATCTCTTTTGTGGTTGAAACCACCCAAAGTTGTTATAACTTACCTAACTTGTTGGGCAAGTAACCTCCTAACTTATTGGCCAAGTAATCTCCTAATTGGTTGGCCAAGTTACTTGGGAGAGAAGTTAGGTGAGATATTTTTAAGATATTTTTGAAATTGTAACTTCCCTACCTACCTTGGAATCCTATAAATAGGCTTCAAGGGGGGGTCATCAAAAGGGACATAAAGGAGCATCATCATCACACTTGGAAGATTTGTAAAGAAGATTGTTTGTAAGATGGCTTGCTAGAATAAAGATTTCAGCCTCTTTGTCATGGTCCTGTGAGTTATGCATTTCATTTTTTGTTTTGTTTATATTGCATAGCTAGTGGTTTAGATAGTATCATCCTTGGCAAGTAATTTTGGGATTTTTAGATTGCTCTTATTGTTCTTGTTGCCCGATAGAAATTTCTATTAAAACTTTTCCATAGAAGCGCTTGTGTTTAAAAGCCTTAAGAGCATTTTAGTAGTAAATTTCGTTATTGTGCAATGTTTGGGAACTGCTATTGGATTGTTGGAAGAGAGCCTCTGTTTGTAGTCACGCCGTGGAACAATTTAGTAGCTGAGAGGGTTCAGAAAATCTTTGGTATTTTGATGGGACCAGAATAGCTTCTTTATCTTTAAAGTGATTTTCCATGTTATTTCAATTAGAAATTTTCAAGTCTTTTAAAGGTTTTGTTTGAATGCAATCGATGGCCTCTATTGTCTAGTCAAAGTGGAGTCTCGTACGTGGTAGTTTACGCAGCGATTTTTGGTAGCACAATAGGATTGTCTTGAAGATATTTCTTGGTTGAGCCTTGGAAGTTTGAACAATTAGTAGATATTGAATTTGGGATAGCTTTATTGCGAAGTGTTTACTCGTGTCATTTTACCTTGTTTAAATATTTGAGATTCACACAACTCTGCTTTCTTTTCTTTTCTGTCTATTTCCATTTAATCTTGCTCTATTTCTAGTTTTCTTGTGGAACTATATCTCTCTCTGGGGAAAATTAGGAGTAGATTTGCGGATTTGTGCTCAAATGTTTTTGCAAAATTTTACTTGTTACAAGCAGGTATTATGAGGACCATGTAGACTAGGTAGTTTGAACAAAATAGGAAACTTTCAAGAATTCACAGTACTGGACAAAGTTGGCTGAATCTCTTTAAAGTAGGGTCACTTGTAGTTCACACACAACGAAATTGTCACATTTCATACAACCGCACGCCGCAACAGCACACACACATACTCACATTAACTACTGAGTTATTTGGAGGTATCTAGGCCTTGGTGTTGCCAGAGACCAGTAGGCACCTAAATCCTGTTCGAGGACACTCGTTGGCGGTCGCATCCCAAACGGTCGCCAACACCTAGCACGTGCCACGCACGGATAACACACTGCCCAACGCACTGGCAACACTGGCTTTGAACATGCCTGCACATCTTTTTGACACTTGTCCTGCATTGATAACAGACTGCGCAGATCCTATCATTCAGACAGCACAAATCTCTTCTCTTCTCGAGGGAAGCACATCTGAATGGTACGACGACATTAAAACTTACCTTTTACAGGGCGAATTACCGTCTGAATTGACACGCGTGCAGAAGGATGCGATACGCAAGAGGGCTAGGCAATATGTCATCATCGAAGAAAGCACTCTTTGTAGATGCTCCTTTGATGGCATGTTGCTTACTTGCATTGACAAAGACCAAGCGCAGCACATAGTCGGCGAAGTTCACGAGGGACTGTGCAGCAGCCACGTAGCACCACGGGCTATGGCCCTAAAAATCCATCGCTTAGGATACTACTGGCCGCGCATGGAAAAGGACTACCTGACAAAGGTTAAAACTTGTGACATGTGTCAACGTCACGTGAACCTCATACACGTATCACCTACAGAATTACACACGACGCAGATAACATGGCCATTTCAACGATGGGGACTAGACATTATAGGTCCCATCACGCCAAAATATTCTGCAAGACATAGCTTCATTATTACCGCTACTGAGTATTTTACAAAGTGGGTAGAGGCTATTCCCCTGCGGAAGATCACATCTCAGTAGATTTTCCATTTTATCCTGGACAATATAGTAACCAGATTTGGTCTCCCGATGACTATTGTGACCGAGAATGGGCCACAGTTTAGTAGCACGGAAACTAAATCCTTCTGTGATAACCTGGGTATCAGACAATCTTTTTCCTCCCCCTATTACCCGCAAGCGAATGGTCAAGCTGAAGCAACGAATAAAGTGATCATCAATCTGCTCAAGAAAATGCTCGACGGCAACAAAAGGCGGTGGCATGAACAGATCCTCTATGTGCTATGGGCGTATCGTACTATGTGTAGGATGGCTACGGGTAGTACGCCCTATAGCCTGGTTTACGGGTCTGAAGCAGTGCTACCTCTCGAGTTGCAAATTCCTTCTCTGAGGATGGTCCTCTCCACGGTTATAAATACGGCTCAACACACCAAGTCTTGAATCGTGGATCTGGATTCAGTAGAAGAGAAGTGGATACAAGCTCTTGACATGATTGAAAGGTATCAAGACAAATAGAGACAGAAGCATCGTCACAACCTTCAACAGCGCCCGATCAAGAAAGGAGATCTAGTCCTCAAGGCTGTGCATGACCAGTAGGCAAGTTCTCTGCAAACTGGGAAGGCCCTTTCTTGGTGGTTGACGTGTACAGCAACGGCGCATTCAAGTTAGCAGATTTCAATGGTAATGAGTTATCCAATCCTGTAAATCATGTGTATTTGAAGAGGTATTACATTTAGCAGCATCTACGGTGTCAACAGCAGGTATGGCAATGATCATCCACCATGATGCTAAACTGGCAATGTTCGTCTGCTACGACGTTAAATTGGCACTGATCGTCCGCTACGACGTTAAACTGGCACCGGACGTTCGCTACGACATTAAACTGGCACTGACCGTCTGCTACGACGTAAAACTGGCATGCCTTGCATGCATCTGCCACGATGCTAAACTGGCAATGTTCGTCTGCTATGATGCTAAACTGGCAAGTTGTAACCGTCCACTACGACGTAAAACTGGCAATGTTGTACAGGTCCGCCAAGACGAAAAACTGGCATCTTTTGCACACATCCGCCACGACACTAAACTGGCATAGGTAAGTAGCTGTCTGCTGAGACATAAAACCAGCACAGCTCTATCCTTCGGTCATGACATGAAACTGGCATCCATAGCACGGTCTGCTGAGACCATAAATCAGAGACACCACCATCCGCTACAACGTAAAATTAGCATTTCTCGGTCTGCCCGGACTTTAAACTGGGACCATGGTCTGCTGAGACATAAAACTAGCAACGGTAGTCTACCAGGACTTAAAACTGGGACTTACAGACTACTACCATGTAAATCAAGTGAGCGTGATCATCTCTGTATAGTTGCACAACCAACGAGGTGGGATATTGGGACAGTCCCAGCGTCGCCACCCCATCGGCATTCTACTGATTCTTCGGATGAGCTGAGAGGCATCTTACTGATCCCTCAGAGATGCCACCGCTACGCCCACTACAACGGTGGTACCTCTGAGAGTTTAGTCTCGTCAACCGGAGCCCCGACGAAATCCTCGTCGACAACGACTTCAGGAACCTCCGCCGATCATCGCTATCGGACGCCGGCTTCGCAAATTCATCTAGCTGGTTCCCTGTACAACCAATTAGTTGCACTGTGTCTGATGCCTTTTGGCGAAGATATGTTGGGCCAATCGTCAGGATTGGCGACTCTGCCCTCATGCTCCGGCTCCTTCTTCATGGCCCAATCACTCTATCTTGCATCTAATGGCGCTCGTTTCGATGACCTCGCGTCTTGTTCGCATGAGCAATTGTGTCCTCTATTTTCTTTTGTGGTTGCAGGTTACTTGCTTTGGAGGATGTCGTTCAAAGGTGCGTCCATCTGAGCGGTGAAGTACAGCAACATGTTGAAATGGCTGCTCAGGTTTTCCCTACCACTTAGATCTGCATGCCTATACCTCTCACAATCCTACCCTTAGCTCTTATTTCCCTTCATCCCCACCACCCACTTCCCATACGCAAAAGATACATACGCAAGTATCCATTTTCCACACTCACACTAGCAGAGATATCGTAGAAGTGATGCGCCATGCTCCTTTTGCAAGCATTCCTGCTATAATCAGTGACAGAGAGATCTCAGGCTGATGTGCTACGCTCATCTGAAAGCATTCCTTTTGACATATGTGTGCGTACGCCTCTACGCGTTTAGTAAGCGTATTCCATACTCCTACCATCCTAACTTATGTTACATCTTCCCTGAACCTATTTCCCACCATGCCATTCTATCTCCCATTCCCTCCAGCTTTGCTCTTCCATGTTGACAGGGCAATCCTTGAGTAGCCATGGATGGACGTTGTTCTTGCTTCTACAAATCTGGTGTTTCGTATTATTTGTCGACGTCTTTCGGGTAAGCCCTCCAATCGTCAACAAAGAGGGGCCATTGAAACACCGTGAAAATTACGAGTCGGCCTCAGGCAAAGATTCGCAATTCAGGCAAGGGTGCATCTCAGAATTCCAGGAGGGAGACTAAGACAGAGGAACACCAAGAGGTGCGTAGCATCGAGTCCTCGACTTCTTGTGCAGATTCCTAATCTTTCTATGCTTTTTCTATTTACGCTACATCACGCAACGTAGCGTAATGGCGCTTAGCGTGATTTTGCTTAAACATAGTCTGGCATCAGAAGGATAGTTGCTTCAACATAGGGAGAAGCTTAACCAGCGTGATATGCAACTTCTTGTGTATTTTGCTAAGTCTTTTGTTCAAGGCCAGGTTTACGCTCTGTTACGCACGGTAGCGTAATAAGCTCCAGAATAGTCAAAGGAAAAATTTAAAAAAATGCAATTGCTCATCATACGCTCATCACGCAACGTAGCGTATCACAGCGTATTGCGTCGCCAAACTAAACATTATTCTACGCTTCATTACACACGGCTGCGTAAGCAAGCGTAAAATAGCTTTAACTCCATTGTTCCCATGTTACGTTACGCTCATACACGCAACACAGCGTGAATGAGCGTGATATAACCCAAAGACAGTTGAGACATGCCCGACGCGCATCTTTTCTTCACACGCACAATACGCGAACGAGCGTATTGTGCGTAGTCATGAAGTTTGACGCAAAAATGGTCAAGTCAATAGTACCCAAAACATTCGGGGCACACGTCATCAGGGTTGCACCTTTTCCACAGGGCGTCGCAGCCTATAAATACCCCAGTTGACAAAGATACAAGGGCTGGCAAATCAGAGAAGCAAAGGCATTTTTCTGAGCACTGGAGCACTTATCACTTTTGAGCAAAAATACGGAGAGCAGCACTTTGGCAATTGTTGATAGCATCACCTTCTAGCAGAAACAGAGCACAGTTTGCTTTGAGCATCAGCGATAGGAGTAATCGTTCTGCTGGGAAGACTCTATTGGTCAGAAAGAGTTGATCGGTAGACGTCAGAGCTTGACCTTCCTTGCATCTTGGCTTTAGCCCACGAGGTAGATCGGACTTCTGTTTGGACAGTTTTCTTGTTGTTTTGTGCTTGCTTTACATCTGGTAATCGGGGTCTCCCTAGTGTAACGAGATATACAATATACATTCTTCAAGTCAAAGCATAGATCTTGAAACTACATGTTTCTCTTATGTCAGCCTTCTCTTATCGTGTTTAACGTTATCATCGTTGCAATTCATCTACATCGTTTTCCCCTCGTTTTTGTGATTCCTCGAATCAGATCATTTCATGAGATATTTATCAATTTACTGATTAGTAAGTCCCTGTCTGATCGACAAGACCGTTTAGGGTGCCACAGATTCGTTTTTCTAGCATAGCCCTCTCACGGATCCGTGGTTAAAACTGTGTACACGGGATTTGTTCGGTATTTTCCAGCTGCCGATGTTTTCTGTCGTTACAGTGAGTACTGAGACGTTGCCTGGCCATGCTTGAGGGTGCTGCATTGGTGCCGCAGAGGTTAAGGCAGAGAGCAGAGATGATGTTTAGCTGGGTCTCTCGTTGGAGTGCTCTAAGAGGCTCGTTTGAATTTTCATCTCTGACTGGCGTTGTTCTCTAACCTCTCACAGGAGGGTGTCCCCTCCATAGGATGAGCTATATTACATCCACTGAGAGTCTTGACCTGCCCATCGAAGCCTTCCACATGGCGAGCTGTGTTACACGCATGCCAGAATTTGCATTCTCAAACAGCCATGCTAGTCGAGGCACTCACTTTGTGACGTTGTAGCCTTTGCTACTATAGGGGGATGTTCCTACAAGGACGATGTTTTGTAGGCTGTTGGCATTGTTGTTACCCTTGGCCACCATTGCTGGTGTGAGATGCCTAAAGCAGGAAGGCCAACAGCAGTCTTGGTAGCACTGCCTATGGAGGGAGCTATTCCCCAGGGCACCGAGGGCACGAATGCACCGGGATCCCCGCCAAAGACATGCACATTGAGTTCAGCTATGGGATCATCTACCATATAGCCGAACATTGCACGAGTCTCAACCTTGGCGGGGAATGGAAGTGCAACAATATTATGGCTAGGCCACAATACTATTAGCACCTCAAAAGCAAGAATGGGCCTGGGATCTACTATCAAGGTGGTGGGCCGTAGTGACGGTAGGTTCGGAGGGCCCATGTGACATTGTACAATGTCTTCGGAGGGTCAGCATGACATCAGAGATGGCGATGCACACACCTCAAACCGCGTCTTTCTTACGTCAGGAACTACGTCCTGGGGTAGCGATGTCCCACTCACATGTCGGTATCATGCCCTTTCGTTCGACGTATATTTGGTGATGATGCCTGATGAGGATGTGACATGATCCCATTTTAAGGTCTTGGTAGACTGGATGCTGGTTTAGGATCCCAATGGACCGCTATGCTGGTTTGAGGTCCCAACAGACCATACATGCTAGTCTTACATTGTGGCAGACACGCGATGCCATTTTATAATCATAGTGGACTAATAGTGCCATTTTTACATTATGGCAGACCGTCGCTGCCAGTTTACTGTCATAGAAAATGCTATTTGGTGCTGCTAGTTTATCGTCATTGCTGACACTGACTGGCGCGGCTGCTAGTTTATTGTCGTAGCAAATGGTGTTCGATGCTGCCATTGCACCCTAGACGTAGTATGGCTTGAGGTGCATGTGGTTCACCAGGTTGGCGAATTCGTTGCCATCCATGTCCGCCAGTTTGAAAGCTCCATTCCCAAAGGCTTCAATGACCATGTAAGGCCCTTCCCAGTTGGCTGAGAATTTGCTCACGTGCTCACGAACGGCCTTGAGGATGAGATTTCCCTTCTGTACTAGTCGTCGATGCTGGTATACATGGTGCTTTTGCAGTTGTCTATCTTGATAGCGCTCAATCTGTCTTAGTGTCTGCACGCATTCCTCCTCCACTAAGTCGAGGTCGATGGCTCATGATTCATTGTTCTGGGCTTCACTCATGATGTTGGATAGGATCATCAAGAGTGAGAGTACCTATAACTCAAGAGGCAAAATAGCTTTAGATCCGTAAATGAGACTGTAAGGGGTCTTACTTGTAGTGGTTCTGCAAGTCGTTCGATAAGCCCAGAGGACATAGAGTATTTGCTCATGCCACCACCTCTTGCTGTTGCTAAGCATCCTCTTCAGTAAGTTGATGATGGACTTATTTGTAGCCTCTGCATGTCCGTTCGCTTGCAGGTAGTAGGGGGAAGAAAATGATTGTTTAATGCCCAGGTTACTACAGAAGGCCCGGGTTTCTTTACTACTGAATTGTGGTCCATTTTTAGTCACAATGATCATTGGAAGCCCGAACCTAGTCACTATGTTATTGAGGATGAAGTGGCAGATTTGTTGGGATTTCATTTTCCTCAGAAGAATAGCTTCCACCCATTTAGTAAAATACTCTGTGGCGGTGATAATGAAGCTATGCCCCATGGAAGATTTAGGCATGATGGGCCCTATGAGGTCTAGTCCCCATCGTTGGAAAGGCCACGTAATTTGTGTAGGTTGTAGGTTTGTAGGCACTATGTGTATAAGATTTGCATATCTTTGACATGTGTCACATGTCTTGACTTTAGACAAGCAATCGCACTCCATTTAAGGCCAATAATACCCTAGGTGTCTAATTTTTTCTGCCATAGCCCAAGGTGCAATGTGCCCACCTCATAGCCCTTCATGAACCTCATTAAATACCTTTTGTGCCTGCTCACCACCCACGCACACCAGCAATATCCCATCGTAGGATTGCCGGCATAGGGCGTCATTTCCCATGAGCATGTATTGCCAGGCATGTTTGCGGATTGCATCTCTCTGGCCCGATGTCAATCCACCTGGGAGTTCGCCATGTTGTAAATATGCTTTAATGTTATCATACCATTCCGAGGTGTCTACAGCGTCAATAGATGCCACATGTCCCGTTCGAGTGATAGGTTCTACGCATTCTATGATCGTAGTGGGCAGGTTCACCAAGGACTGCGATGGGATGTTTAACGTGAGGGTAGCTAAGGCGTCCGCTATGCCATTCTCATTGCATGGCATGTGTTGCACATCAGTGGTCACGAATTGTTTCAATAAGATCTTTGCTAGGTCGTAGTAGGGTTGTAGATGCGTAGTCTTGCAGGCGTAAGCTTCAATGACTTGATTCACAACTAGCTGTGAATCTCCTCGGATCGCCAGGTGTTGTACATGCAGTGCACGGGTGGTTAAGAGGCCCCTGAGTAGCCCCTCATATTCCACCACATTGTTAGTGCATGGGAATGTGAAGCGATAAGTAGATGGGTGCATCTCCCCAGAAGGGAAGGTGATTATGGCAACGACGCTACCTCCTCACATGGTTGAGGCACTATCGAAGTGTAAGATCACCTCAAAATGTGATGGGATAATGGCAACATCGCTTACATATTCGTCTGGGAACTCGGGGTCGATGACCACCTAGTCGTTGACTGGCAAAGCTGTGAGTTGGGTCGCTATGACTTGCCCTTTTGTCGACGATTGGCTCACATAGCGTAGATCAAATTTTGCAGTTATGGCCTTCCATCGGGCTATCCTACTATCTTCGTACAGGTTACCGGCGATAGCCCAGAGTACATTGCTTTTGAAAATGATGTTGGTTGTGCTGCAGAATAGGTAGTGCCGCCACCTTTTTAGCGTGAACACTAAGGCTAGGCAACTCCTTTCCACCTCATTGTATTTTTTCTCATATGATATTAATGCATGGCTTAGGTAATACACTGGTATCTCAGAGCCATCGTTCCGCTTCTAACATAGCAATGCCGCTACGGATGCATCGGAGGTGGCAAGGTATATGAAGAAAGGCTTGTCCCTCTGTGGTGGGTATACTGTTGGTAGGTGGGAGAGTTCTTTCTTCAGGTTGTCAAAGGCTTGTTGACATTGGACTATCCACCTGAAGTCAACCCCTTTTTTCATAAGATGTTGCATGGGGTTTAACTTGTTGGTCAATCTTACTATGAACCTTCAAATCAATTGCACTCTACCTTGTAGACCGCATAACTCTTTTAGGTTTGTGGGAGGCACTAGGTTGACGATAGCTTTAACTTTGTCTAGGTCCACCTATATTCCAGCCTCCGATACTACAAACCCTAACATGTGCTTGATCTTTACTCCGAAGATGCATTTCTTAGGATTGAGACACAAATCGTTCTTTTGACAACACTTGAGGACTAACTCTAGGTCGCACGGGTGATGGGCTGCCTCTTTGGATTTAACCGCTATGTCATCTATGTAATCATTTAACGTTTCCAGGATATGGTTACTGAAAATGTACGTCATGGCTCACTAGTATGTTGCCCTAGCATTCTTGAGCCCGAAGGGCATCATGGTATAGCAGAAGGTCCCCCATGGAGTCATGAAGGTGGCTGACAGCTGGTATTCCGGGTTGATGCAGATTTGGTTATATTCGGAGAAACCATCCATGAAGGATAGCAAAGCATGCCCAGCCGTGGTGTCAATGAGTTGATCGATGTTCAGTAGTGGAAAGTTATCCTTGATTGTTGCCTTGTTCAAATCTCAGAAATCTATACACATTCATGTCCCTCCTATTTTCATAGAAGCCACAATGATGTTGGACACCCATTCTGAATAGTCAACTATGTGAATGAAACCTGATCAGTATAACTTAGTGACCTTCTCCTTTATGGCTAACGTGATTTTCAGCTTGATTTTACATGCCTTTTTCTTGACTTCCTTCACGTGAGGATCTAGGATGATGTTATGTTGAATCAATCGTGGATCTAGACTTGGCATATCTTCATAGGACCATGCAAAGATGTCAACATGTTCTTGCAAGGTTTTAGCTATGCCCTCATGTATTTGTGTGTCTAATAGAGAGCTGAGTCTTAATGTCTTTACCTCCCTTCTTGTAGAGGTTACAGGTATCTCGATGAATGGATCCTCGATTACATCCCTAGCCTCTAAATCAAGGACATGGACTAGGTGTTTAGGCAAATCCGGGGGTACTTCCAAGGTTGCTATAGTATCGATTGCAACCAACTCCTAGTTGATCGCATCAGGGTTTAACTTTCTTGTGATCTTGCCTTGTGGCCCCGTCAATATTAGAGTCGTGAATAGGGCATGGTGGGTTTCCATTTCTTGTTTAAACTGTTATCACAAGATTAGAGCTTGGGTAAGGGTCATTAGAGATTGTGCGGAATGCAAATCTACAAAGCATCATCGAGATGCGACTTGCTAAATAAGGTGATGTAAAGATTGAAGATTTGCTTGCTTAGGGTCGTGGTGTACTACCCAGGCACAGGGATCTAGGATAGTTGAAAACACAGTCATTATTGATGTAAATTGCAAGTTGTACATAGATGCCGAACCACTACTAGTTTAGATGTCATTTGTGTTGCCATATCGTGACATGCAACATCTTGCTGTGCTAAACAACGATAAAAGAGATAACATTGTGAGCATGAGACGTATCGGGTGGTTAATGCGGGAATGAAGGTGAAAAGCTATTAAGAGCTATGCTATCCTTATGTCGAGGTGCGCTAGGTGATTGCTGATGCAAGAAGCGTAATTACTTCGTTTGACATCGTTGCAGACCATGATCATTACTAGCTGAAATATTATCATATCATTTTTTTACTTTCGAGAAGGGAAGTAACTATCTTGGATTGTGCAAGTGTTTAAATGCCAATAGTGTCGTGATGTCGTGGCGAGCATGCTATGCTGCCCACCGTCCCCTCCCCGCCTTAATCTGAGAGAGAGAAAAGAAGTTTTCCCATTTTGCTCTTACTACCATAAATAGGGGTCAAATCTTGGTAATTTTTCTATTTTTTCCTTAGAAGAGCATAATCCTTATCGGAGCACTTCGGTGATTTTGGAGTGTGGAGTCACTGTGTGAATCCATATCGAGGTGAATTTCTATGAAGGTCGTAAATCTGCTAGTAGAACTATGGCTCCCAAGACTCAGTTGGTGCTCGTGAAGGTCGGGGAAGTGAAGAGGGCCCTGAGACGTGGGCCGTGGGTGAGCATTCCAACACTAAAGGACACGCTATTGACCCAGTGAGTTTTATACATCTCTTCCACTCCTTTCTCCTTGCACATTCTACCTTCTTCTACTTTGGTTTTATGTCTCATTTATTTTTCTATTGGTATTTTTTGTGGCTGCGTTATCTTTGCTTTGGTGCTGTCGCAGTCTTGCTTTCTTTCAGTCATCACTATTGTGAAAGGGTCTCGTTGTGGTTATATGCAAGGCCATTACTACCACGGCTGTTGCCACGACTATAAGACCAAGATCCTTTAAACTGCTAAACTATGAAACCTTCAGGAGGTGTCTTGTATGACATATGACATGTATCCTGTTTGGGTCTGCTATTAGTTATCTTATTGCTACACCAAGTTACCTGCATGTTCTTGCTATGCTAAGCTTTTGCATCTCTATTGTGCTATGATGAACAGGGATCATACTATGTTTTGCTTATGGTCGGCTAGGTGCTGCTACGTCATGCACATATTATGTTCATGTTTGATGTTACTATCTGTTGTTTCCATTATGCAGGGTAGGGCCAAGGGTCTATATTGGCCGTTTTGGATCTGGAAGGAGTCTTGTGTCATGTAGATGGGCCTACAGCCAACGTTTCCCCTCCTTCGATCTATTTGGGAGGTCAAGCAATTTGGTTTAGAGATGGGGCGCAAGACTTCCTACAATTCCTCCTCAGCCAGTTTAGTCTCATGGTTTGGTCCTCTTCGGACGAGACACAAGCATCCGGTGTGATAGAGGCCTTGCTACCAGGGGCAAGTTGGGGCATCTTGAGATATCTTGATGACGAGGAAACTTCAAGCAGGCTAGGAGGAGGGTCTTCTCCACATTCCATAAAGTTGAGGTGCTTGGCCTAGATTTGGGACATGCCAGAATACTAGTGCTATCATCCCTTCAACACATTGTACCTCACACGCCACATGGTGACATATTTTCTGAACCCATAGGGGACTGTTTACTATGTTGGCATGTGAGTTTTATGTCTCTATTTTAGTGTGCGACATTGGCTATGTTTGGCCAAGTGTTGATAGCATGCACTTATCATCAGGTTCTACCTTAATGACGATAGGGTTCATGATCAGCCAGATGAATTGGCCACGGCACGACTAGCCTTGTAGGAATTTGCCTCTGCAAGGAGCTTGTGAGCGGGCGTGATTGCTCTTTGTGGGGAAGGGTACCATCCCCTCTTACGCATACTCGCCTCTTTTTACACTAATTTCAAGATGAAAGGCTGGCTGGACAAGGAGTGGAGGGAACCCTTTAAGCAAGTTACGCTCGAAGCAGTCTTAGCAGCTGAACTCCCATTATTCCCCTCACTGTATAAGCCTAGTAGGTTAACAAGCAGGTGTCTTTTTTTTTGTTTTTTTTACATATGCTTTGTGATTATTTCCACAGGAGTGAAGAAGCCCCGCGAAGTGATGGTGGTGACTGCCAGAGGGCAAAGGAGAAACATCTACTTCAAATACGGTGAGGTATCGGCAAGCTAGAGCTAGTTGGAATGAGGGGCTTTAGTCCCCTTGCTTAGAAGAATTTGGATGGCCCAGTTTATGGATTTTTTTATGACACCAAATCTGGGCGTTCTTACTGCTAAGATGCTTTCCCTAGTCAACTCCTTTTATGGGCAGGCGAGTTGCTTTCGCACATACGTGCAGGGTGTGTGAGTGGTCATTGACATCAATGACCAGCTATTCGCAGATTTGTTCGACGTTCCTAATGAAGGCATTGATGTGATGTCAAAGCATAAGCAGGAATTGACCCTTCATAAGTAGCATATTGAAAAATGGCTGAGGCTCACCAAGGAGCAGAAAGGGTTCCCTATGGAAAAGCTTAAGGATGGTCCTACCATGGGGATATACCCGATGTTTTGTGCTCGTGCATTCCCTCAGCTGCTTACCCAAGGAAAGATCTTGGGGCTCGAGCAGGCTTGGATAATGCGGGAGGTCGTGGAGGAAGGGGCCCATTATAACTAGGCCGAATTCCTATGTAGTGGCTTGTAGGGCAAGATTTTGGGGCTCCATGAGCAAATGGAGTCTCATTCTAATATACACTATGCCTTCTATATTGGCTGTTTAAAGTGCTTTGTGGAGTTCTTGGTAGTCCAGGAGGATGGGGTCTAGTCCAAGGTGAATCATGAATAGATCCCCAAGCCATCGATTCAATAGGTCTTTCGGACCATGCAAGCCTAGGCTCCCTTGGAGGTGATTGGGGATTCATTCTCTGTAATGACTAAAGTTCTGACGGTTCATAGTGCTTGTGGCCAGGACAGCATAGGGGAGACCCCCCCTACCATACTATGCAAAGTGACCCAGGGTGATCATCTTATGGCTGAGGCTGTCCTGCAGAGTTGCGAAGAAAGATACCTCCCCCTGGTAGGGAAAGCCCTCGTGAAGAGGAGCGACAACTGTGGTTCAAGTTGCGGCGAACGCAACCCCCCCATTGGTGAGCGTTTAGAATTCTAACTATTTCATGCTTAGCTAAGTGGTGCTTGGTGGCATGGTATCAGTTTTGAGTGAATCAACTTCGATTTATTGTGTGTATACCCTTTTTGAACAGCAGAAGAAGAAGGTGATGAAGAAGGTAACGAGGAAGTGTTAGTCCTCAGACCTGGGATGACAAATAGAGACACGGGGGGCTCGGCCTTGGAAGAGAGGGCCTCAGCTAGAGATACTGGGGCACTTGTCCCCAGGGCAGGGACTCTTGTCATTAGGGAGCCTCTTCCGACCGACATAAAGGTCTCTTCCCAAAATAAAAAGGACGCTTCCCTCCTAAAAGGAAAAGCATCAACAGTTGAGGTAGGGGTTCCTACAGACCTGGCTAGGCGTTCTACAGAACCTACCACAATTGTCTTGCATTAGCATGATGCAAGGCAACAGCCGAATACTGGTGAGTTTAGGCTTTGAATGTGTCCTACAGCAGTCCACTTTGACTATTATTGTCATGCTAAATTATGTAACAGGTGCTACTGTTGATGTATCAAGACATTCTCTACCCCGGACGGAGCCATGGGCTGAAATTCCTGACAAGTTTACATTTGTTCAAGGGCTAGTTGATGACATGATCAAATGCCTTCAATAGGCAGACCCTCGTGCAGGTGAGTGGGAGTGTTAATAGCCCCTATGCTACTATGCTACAACTCTAAACATATTGATTTATGTTATGTTGACATGATTACTATACTTTCTTCAGCTTCTCAGCTCAAATGGGACCCAACCCGACCTATGGAAATTGGCATGGTGCCTACACTTTCGTCCGATGTAACTGAAGTGCCTCGTCGCGTATTTGATGAGGCTTACAAATGTGTTTTTCATTCGGTGCTCTCCCTATGGAAATATAGACGTATCAAAGAGGAATTGTGGAAACGGGCTTATAGGAGCGAGCAAAGAGAGACGGAATTGGTTGTTGAGGTGGAGAACCTTAAGTCGAGGGTTGATTTCCTTGTGAACCGTAGTCCTGACCCTATGGAGTCGTAAAGGGCTATGGTCAATTATGCCAGATTTTGGATTGTCATTCGTCAAAACGTAGAATCCACCCGTGAAATAGTCGAACAACATATGCAGATGAATTTGTTGGCCCAGAAGTGCCAAGATATGAAAGACATCAGCACCAAGATCTTCGAATGGGGGAAGGCCCAGAGGGACCACAAGTATACATACAAGCAAGAAAATGAAACCCATCAAAGGCTATATAGAGACGCTGTTGTGGAGGCATTCTCGTACAAGGATTTTGTGAAGGCCATCGGCGCTTCTGAGGCTTATGCTAAGTTTAAAGAGCAGGTGCAGGTCACGGAGTCCCCAGATTTGGGGGTGACCCTTCCTATAGGGGAGACCGCCACCACCTCCCTTTCCCTGGAACCTCTAAAATGGACAATTTCAAAGAAGGAGAAAGTTGCCGCTGCGAATGCTAAACCTAATGACACGTCTTAGGTGAATATCCTGATAAAGAAGATTGAACGTCATCTCAGGCTTAGTCTAGACCAGATACCTCCTGTGATGGACACGAGCTCCCCTCAGGTTAGTTGCTTTGATGCAGGCTCTTAACGACGATGTGAGACCCATGGAGGGAAGGAATGAGGTGTAGGTAGGGGGCAATATGGGAGCAGACAATGTGCAAGTGAATGAGGTAGAGACAAATGGAAAAGGTAATGTGAGCTAGGGTAACTTGTGAGAGCGTGAGGGCAGATCCTCCCTCTTTTTTTTTTGTTGGAAGAGTTTATAGACACTACCAATAGGAAAAAATTTTGAATGAAATGTGAAAATTTTAGAAAGGAAAACTGGTTTCATGTTATTATGTATGTTATGTGAAGTTTTCGTACTCTGGGATGCTAATTTTAGGCCATCTCGGGCCATTTGTTAGTTTTAGGCCATTTTGGGCCATTTGTTAGTTTTTGAAAAGATGACACCCTGGCAGGCTTAATAGAAAACAAATACGTGAGGATGGCGACTAGGTGAGAGGTCGCAAGGCTGCTATGCTATGCGTAGCTGTCTCCTGACCTTTCATCAGTTGACAGGGATGTAAGGTCAAGGCATTTTGCTAGGGCCCTTGCTCATGCCACTATCCCCTGCTTGAAAAGGCAATTCCTCCCAAAAGTTTTCTACCTAGGGATCGCTTCATTGGGCCAATCCCTCCACTGTATGGTTGGTGCATGCGTGAACAGGCACTTCATCTTCAGAGGTTGTAACCTCTGAACCTTGTTCTGTGTTTAGGTTACTAATTTCTCACGTTACCACCCCGTCGCCATGGATTATCACCTCTCTTCCCTCGTATGGTAAGTGGATTTCCTGGTGTATAGGCGAGGAAACTGCCGCGAGTTGTGCTAACCATGATCTTCCCAAGATTAGGTTAAACCTAGGCATTTCTTAGACTACGACAAACGTTGCATCCGTGGGGAGCTCATTCCCTGCTAAAAAGTTTACATGAACTATGCCTTTTACTAGGACACATGCCCCGTTGAAGGACCGTAGGCATGACGTTGTTGTTGGTTTGATCTGATCGACCAACCCCAGTTTCTCTATGATAGGCAAAGAGGTGACGTTTATGGATACCCCATCATCGACATGTATCCTCTGGATTCGATATTGATCAACCCAAATTATGATGAAGAGTGGCGTGGTAGTCACTTGGCCCTTTTCGAGATCTTCCTTAAGGGCTTTGTTGCTAAAAGTTAGTGGAGGTGTGGACTCCATGGATGCGGAGGGGAGTATGACTGAGTGGATCATTTTCTCGTTTGCTGACATGTTTTCATCGATCGAGATTGCCGTTAACATGCAGACCAGAGCCTCGCGATGAGAGGCGGATGCCATGACTAAGTTGTATAGACTTAACATGGTATTTTTTTGCTTTAGGGTTTGCCCAACCTGGGTTAGGGTGTTCAAGAAGTCTTGGCCGCTCGTTGGTTTGGCACCCTCCTCCTTGACTTGTCCTAGAAGACGACTCTCCTAAGGGGAGATGGCCCCAGACCTAGGTTCAAATTTTTGGTGATAGGATGTAATAAGTTGTGTGCTTGCATCAACCTTTATCCTTGGTGATGAAGGTGTAAATTTAAGGGGCGAAGGTGTAGTCTTAGAGAGGCTTTTGACGATATTCCTCTTTGACACCTCACCCGTCTGGTAGCTTTCTCGCATTGTAGGGCGAGGAAGTTGTTTGTTGCTACACAGGATGGGGGCTGTCGAGGACGTTAGTATCCTGATGATGAATGGAACTAGAGGTGTTAGAGGATAGGGTTGCACAGCCCCACCAATGGGAGGTGCAGAGGCAGATATTCGTGGTGGGACTTTCAGGATGAAGGGCAACTGTGGGCTTGGACTGGCCATTGGTGGCATGGGAGTACTACGCTAAGGCACATAAATCACAAATGGTTGGAAGGGTGACGTGGGATCATTGTCAATACCGATGGCGTTGATTACGTAACCGGTATTGTTGGTGTTGAGTGGGTCAGTATAGACGTACATGGATTGGTTTTTAGGGCATACTGGGCAACTTTCATCTAGCACCAAATGCCCTAGGTTAATCAATCTTTGTATGTCATCTTGCAATGATAGATAATAATTCATGGTATGACCACATAGTTGGTGGTAATCACAAAACCTATCCAGCCTAAGACTTTTAGGGACTAGAGGTTTGTTGGGCAGGGCTAAAGAGGGATTTCTAAGGAGCTCACAGTAGCATCAATGCCTCATGTTTGCTTCCTCTGACATTCAATTGTGTTGAATGTATTCCCCTACCAACAATTGCTTCAAGAGTTTTGAAGGTTTGAGGGGCAGCAGAGTATATTTTGAATGATCTTTACATTCGAAATTAGGTTTAGTGTATGCAGATGTCTCGAGTGCGGGGATGGTGGGTTGTGATGCTTGGCCCGGCTTTGGTCCTGAGTTGGCTGCAAGTATGGTCAATTTCTTGTTATTCTTGTTTCCATTGTTGCTATGTTTGGGCTTATCCTTAGCTGCCACAGCAGCCACCATGGTCATTGGGGCCTTGCCTTTGTCTTTCTTTGTAAAACTATTCCTATAAGTGACGTAAGCCGGGTCTTTACTTGCCTCAGCTGCATCTTGTATGTTTTTCATTTGAGCGAAAGCTTGACTAAGTGATCATGGAGCAAGGTAATATAGTTTTGACTTGATGAAGTCATTCACTGCACCCTTAAAAATAGCTAATAAATGAGCCTCCGCAATAGGTTCACGAATTTCATTAAGGGTTGCGCTCCATCGTTGAATGAATTTTTGGACTGGTTCTAGCAGGTCTTGCTTCACGCTCATCAACTAATCTAGTGTGATTTCTGGCTTCAAGTTATACTTGAAGCATGTCACAAATTGGTTCAAGAGTTCCTCCAAAGTCAAAATAGATGAACATGGCAACGCGTGATACCAATCTAGGGCTTTCTTGGCTAGGGACATGGCGAAAATGCGAATGATCATATGCGGCCACTATTGCAGCAACAAAGACTCTGACTGGAAATTGATGAGATGTGTATTGGGATCTCCTTCCCCATCATACTTCATGAAGTGAGGGAGGGACATCTCAGGTGGTAGTATCAAGGTAGGGATTGCGGCGTTGACGGGGTCATCTTGGTAAAAGTCCATGACTCGTACTATATCAGACCCAATAGCTTGGAGGCGTTTTACTTCCTTCGTCAGGGTTTGAATAAGCTGAAAAGCTTGGTCTAGACCTAGGGATGTTATAGATGGCTGAGGGACTGTAGAGGCAATCCCCACAGGTGGCATGGTAACAGTGGCAATTTTTCCCATTGGCTGTGCCATTGAGGCCACCCCTACCAAAGGTTTTGTTTGCATTGTCCACCATCTAGTGGGTGGTATCATTGGAGTAGTGATAGCAAGATAAGCTGGTGTGTAGGTTGTTTGAGTCATCGGCAGGACCCCCCATGGGCCTGCGCTAGGTTGTGCCATTTGGGGGATCGAGTAGACCTGAGGGTGAGTGTAATGAGACATCTGCGACGATTGCGGAACAGACGAAGAAGCGAATGGAGGCCACCACATGGATGGGCCTAGGACCACCACAGTGGGTTGGATGGTCTCATATGTAGGAATTGGTATGGGAGTTAGGTGCAGTTGTAGAGTAGATACAGTGTGGACATGCGGTAGAGTGGTCGCGACAGGTATGTTGCGTGTTGCGATAGTGTGCTGATAAACGGCTTACGATGGCACAGTTGTTGCGGGTGCAACCGGGCAATAGGGGTGATGAGATACTAGGAACATAGCATGGCTACCCACTATAGTTGCAGTTACAGACTACTGAAGCGTAGGTATGATGGTGAAGGGGGTGGCAGTAGGAAGCGAGTTGGCCTAGAAGGACTGTGTAGGTAGGATAGGAATGGAGTTGGCTGGGCCTCCCTCGTCCGATTGGGAATCGAGTTCCTCCTACCCATCTTGAAAGGTATCATCCTGGTTAGATGTTGTGTCTTGTTGCCCCCTAAGCCTTGTCAACTGGATTAGTTGATCTAGCAGCCTTTGGTTTACTTGTGTCAAAGCAGGGAAATGCCCTGGTTAGGAACGAATTCCTCCCCATTGCAGTATGCGAACTCGAAGCTATGTTTTTCTTCAAGTTCATGTAAATCTAAGAGCAGGTTAGCCTACACCTTCATGCAAAGGAAATTGTAATGCTCATGTTGCTGGGCCAAGCCCTCAAGTCCTTGGTTTTGGATTCTGAGGGACCGACGTGCTCCTAGTGTTGGATTCAACCATTGTTTGGCACCAGTAGTGCCTCGGGCTGCGTAGGGCACCTCCATGTCTGAGATATTGACAGCGGTGGTGGAAAAATTCATCATTAAGCAAGTGATTATGCAAAAATGCTAGAAAGATTATGTGAAAATGATAGAAAATGTGGAAGAATAGAAGGATTCAACAAAATGAAAATAGGTGGCTTTTCGTCCTGCAGGATCCTGGAGGGACCGTCAAGGCAATCGACCTACACCACATAAGATGGAAACAAACTCAAAGAGTGTCACACTTTCTTCTATGCTAGCTAGGATGTAGGACATATGCAAGACCACCATAGAGGAAGCAAGTTAAATCATCATCTGAAGGCCTATTGTCTCATAGGGTTCCGGAGGAACCGTCGAGGCAACCGATCTACACCACACAATGCGCAAACAACCACAAAGGGTGTCGAGTCTATGCTAATGTGGGGTGTGGAAGGCATATGAGACTACCGTAAGACGAGCAAATTAACTAGAGACCAGGTAAATTTTTTGTCTCACCGGATCTTGGAGGGACCATCTAGGCAACCATTCTATACTACTCGGGAGGAGGTACAGAACGCAGGCGAGACTACTATAGGATGGGCAAGTTAACTAGCAATCAGGTAGGTTTTATGTCTCGCAGGGTCCCAAAGGGATCGTCCAGGTGATCGATCTACACCGTCTAAGGCGGGGTGTAGCACACACGCAAGATGACCGTAAAGTGAGCTAGTTGACCGGCAATTCGAGGCCTTGTGTTCTATGGGGCTCTGGAGGAACCGTCGGGGCAACCGATCTACGCCGCACAGAGCACAAACAACCACAAGAGGGTGTCGCGTCAACGCTTGTATGTATCAGTGTGAAGAAGGCTCATAGAACTACCGTGACATGCTAGAAAGGCACCAAAAGGCCCTCCTTCTAGTGCCAGAAAACTGTAGCGACCAAAAACGTCAGTGGTTGGAATAATGCCAAGGTCGGCGGACACAACAGTTCCAACCCAGTGCCTGCGGGAGGATGGTGCTGGATGTATGCGAACACGAGGTGCCCTGAACGGTTTGGTCAATCAGACAGGGACTTACATCGGCGTCAATATATCCTTTTGCAATATAAACTGTACGAGTTGCAGCGTGGTTCTTGTAGCAAGAAAAGAAAGGGACTAAAAATGCAATGAAGATGCGAAATAATAAATAAACGTAAGTGCGACAATGATATGAGATGATGCTTGAAGGTAAAAAAAATAGAAAATAATACAAGGAAGCCAGATAGTAAATAAGAAGTAATATAAGGTATAGTTAGGGACATGCACCACTTCAGAGTTATAAATCTATCTGGTCAGGAAGTGGCACAGTAGGTTGCACGACGTGACAGAGTGCAGAAAGTCCCATGGGTGACCAAAGTGTACCGGGGAATAGAAAAAATAGTTGTGCACTTGGGCATAGACTCCATGTATATACAATGTCGGTGATATCTTACTAAGGTGGTAGGACGAGACCCCCCCCCCCTGGACTTTTCACCAGCCGAGAGAGGTTCCTTCTTATAGATTGTTGGTCTCCCCTTTTCTCTTTTCTTAATGTAAGATCGTAGGTATTCTTTTCTCTCTTCTTCTCTTTTTTTTATTTTTCTTTTGTGTCAACCGGCCCCTTTGTGTGCTGTTTGATGGGCTATTTATAGGGTAGAAGATAGGCAACGGTGACCATTTGAATATTACGTGTTGCAAACTTTTGCCTCCTCACTGGTGCTACCTAAGCCATTTCTAACAATTGGGCTTACCAGACTATTGCAATGCGAGCAATAACTACGATCCTACTACGTCCTAACTATGCCGCTAGCCGCTAGAGGCATGTGCTAACGACTCGATTGAGGTGGAGTGCATTGATGTCGCACAACAACCTTCATGTTGCGCTGTATTTTGTGACATGACTTGCTTGGCGTGATGTGGCCTATTACCGCACATCTCACTATATGTCATGTATTTGTTACACAATGCTACGCTACGTAGCGTAGTATAGTGTAGCGACCGGCGTTGATCGTGGTAGCTTCGTTGATCTGCAAACCATTCCCCTAAGATGCAAGTTTTGCACACTTTGCTGATTTTTCCTTTCATACTACCTTATCCCCCTTTTCGTAGGATTTCTACCCCTTGCTGCACCATGTAGCTCAGCGTAGCATAGTAGCAGACATGGTCTACCGCTTCCTTACAAAAAGAGAGGTCACTGCAGAACTCGAAGTTGGGCGAGGGGAGTGGACAGTGAAGTTGTTGCTATGTTACGCCATGTGATAGTGCGTAGCGTAACATCCTGTTCTGCCATTGTTTCCTGAGGCTTGCTACGCTACACATCGTAGCATAGCACGCTTTGTGACTTATAAAACTTGTTGAACTGCTTCTCCCGTGCACCTAGACTTTTTTGTTGATTCTGGACACCGTTTTTGAGAAGGCTACCGACTATTTAGACTACTTTGGCGGGTGGGTGAGTTGGTACAAAAATCGCCCATGCCTAAAGTAGAAAATTTAATGAACTGGCCATCCTGGACTTAGAACATTCTTTTCCCAGTGGACTGCCATGATGCTTGTGCGGACTGCAAGACCCTGGTGAAGCCAGGATGACCCCGCATTTTCTTTTAGGGTGTTTCAAACAAAGGTCCATGATCATAAAAAGGAGAAATCAACAAATATTAAGGTGGAAACATCATCTTTTCCAATACAACAAGCATTAGAAGAAGCTGAGGAAAAGATCAATAAGATGTTGGAATGGATGTATCAAAAGAGTGGAGAATTTATCAACACCATTAGAGACAGAGTTTTGACCACCCAATAGACATTTGGAAAAAAAAATAATAAAGGGAATAAGTGCTCAACTGCCAATCCTACGTACGAATGCAACATATGCCTGTACGATCACCCTAAGGGCCAATGCCCAATATTGTTACATATACATGAGCATTGGGGAAATACGCTACATCCAGAGTTCGTACAAAGGTACTGTGTTCGATCACAATGGCAATAATCCCATTCGTGGGGAAGACCACCCTTAGTCTGGAGGCATCCTTCATATTTTTTGAATTCAAACACTTATCACGTTCAATATCCTATTTCTCCATTCGGGCCACCATACTCTATCTCACCACAATACTATTCTCCACAATACTATCAACCCATACATCCAACACAACCACCACCTTATGCATCTTATACTCCTCCTAACTTTCAACATTCTTATCCTTTCCCTCCTTCCAAGGTGCCACCAACCATTCCTAAGGTGTTTTTGCCACAGCAACAACCCACGAACAACACTTGTGCTACTGCTACTAATAGCAGTGAGAAGCCTCCTCAACATCAAAAGTGTCCTTTCTTTAAACACAGCCATAGGAAGGGACAACATAACTTTGAGGCCACTGCATCTTCCAACCCAGCACAAGCCCCACACTGTGGTGCATCCTTACCTTCGAACCCAGTACCTCATGTAACTTCATTAGGGCCACCAACTTACAATCAAACAACCATACGGCCCAATGAGCACAACCATGGGAGGCATCATCCCAATCCTTGCATACCATCTAACGGTCACAAACATCATAGTGGGTCAACTCATTATCCAGGAACTACATCGTATACAGTGCCCCACTATGCTTATTATAATCAAGTGTGTGAACCCTGAGAGGATAAGTATAGACCGATTTCAATACTTCCAATATGCAAGGATCCTTATTTCCCATTTATTAATCCTTGCCATACTCAACCATTTAGTTATGGGGGATATCCCCCATTTCAATAATAAGCAAGGTTAATAAATATTTTTGATTTTCTTTAATTTTACAACTTTTTGTTTTCCAGTTTTTTATTTTTCAACTTTTTGTTTTATCCTTTTATCTTTTTATCTTTTCATGTGTTTTTTGTAAGTAATCTCATCTACAAATAAAACACTCATGTGGATCGTTGGTTGTGTGTTTTATGTTATTAAGTCATGAGTGATCAATTATTTGGAACAATGAGCCCATTACATCTACTCATTCACTCTATAAATAAGAGGTTCTATTTGAGGGTACAGTGATATTCTTGAAATTCTTAAAAACTTAAAATTAATTTTGTGTTCATTATACCCAGAATGAAGAAGGATGGACCAAGAGGGAATGAATAGGGTGTGACATCAAGGGGACTTGTGGATTCTCTTTGGTGACGTCTGTGAGAGATTTCATGCAATGTGGTTGTACTAAGATCCTTGTAGATCTAATGAAAAGTGGGAATAAGAGTAATCAAATGGGCACTCAAAAATCAAAAGCTATTCTAGGGGGTTCCACTGGAAAGACATGTACCCATGCTTGAAGGTTGGCGGCTACTCTGGATTCAGTAAAGTGAAAAAAAAGAGAGAAAAAGAAAAAGGAAGTGCCATAAAACAAAAATCACTCCTCCCTTGTAGTAAACGCCAAGTGATCGTATGCCTTGTTGTTATGGTACTCTCATAGTTGTTTATCATGGGATGACATGATACGATGTCACTGATTAGAAGGATGGACTTGGTCCTGATCTTGGAAAGATGGGTTAATGACATGTTAATCATGCTTTACATGCAGGATTCATTGTGCCCTGGGTCAGTTACCTCATGCCCCGCTCTCTATGATCCCTTTCTATAGTTCATCTCATCTCACTGTTCGTGTAATTGTAGCTCATGTCCCGTGTAGCATAGAATTTTCATCTCATTCTGGTGATAATTACATGTGTGTTTTGTGGAGTTGGTGCAGATTACATTTAACCCTTCTAGTACCCATGGACACTTTAAGTGTGGTTAAACAAGGGAATTATATGTTAAAACCTGCTTTGGGGAGGATCCACTTGTGTAATTTTTTGTAATCTTCTCTTATGACATAGCTCACACACACCATTTATTACCCTCAACATATTGTTCACAATTTTCTTTTCCTTATTACCATCACATAGCCTTTTTCTCTACCATCTAAGATCCTTATTGATAAATTCCACACCATCCTAATTTTCGTGCCTTCAGAACTAGTTGAATTACCCTGGAACCCTTTAACAATTGTCCAGATTTTCTTAGTTTACATCGTTTAATTTCAAAGAAATATTAAAAATTTGGTACATTCTCTAAGTTCCCTAACTTCAATGAAAATATATATATGTGACCCCCCTATGCTAATTAACATCATTTGCAATTGTTCACGTAGGGGAATTTTTGCAATTCCTCTCTACAACTTGCGATTGTGAGACCCTCACTTTTATACCTATGTCTTGCTCGCTGGTGCTTCGATTTTTATTTTATCTACACCTACTTAACCTCGGAGTGTTTAGCTTAGTCTTGGGGGAGGGGGCACATGCTGAATAGTGCATAAATTTTTTGAAATTCATCATCACCTGAAGGACATCTTTAAGGGTAATTAGTTCTAAAATTAAGAGTAGAATGTGTCAAAAATAATTTTTTCCCCTTAGCTATACTAGCAAATTAAATTTGGAAACCACCTAAGCAAATAGGACTCAACATTATAATATTTCAAGGACATGTTCTTCCAATAATTAACATCACATGGAAATAAAGTAAATCTATTAAGGCAAGCAGTAAGGTATAACCTAACTTTGGTAACAACCTTACTAACAATTGGTCCCATGTGATTGCAGATGGCCCCGAAACGCAGACAACGGGAAGGTCTTGCTTAAGGTGCGATCAAACAATCTCAGATAGGTGGAAGACATGATCCTACCAAACAACATGCAAAACAGGAGGAACAATCATTCAGCATTCATCAAGAAGATCCTCCTACTGTATGGTCTGGGTAGGCAGAAGTAGGAGATACCCTCTCTAAAAGCGGTGCCTAGTACTTAAGAGAAATGTACCAATTTTGGCACAATAAAGAAGAAGGCACCATAGTTAACATTTGTGGTGTGACTATTGATTTCTCTGTTCAAGCCATTTCGGAAGTATTAAACCTTCCAAATACAAGGCCAAAGGTTGTTCAAAACTGAGCAACTTAATAAACTATTGATAGAGAATAAAAGGGTGGAAAAAGAAAAAGAGAAGGCTGACTGGGCTGCCTCTATGAAACAAGTGCAAACTTACACACATGCCAAGGCACTTAAGGCCTTACAAGAGGAGAAACTCCAGGCCATACTTCAATGCTATCAAATCCCAAGACCTGGAGTGCAAGAAAAGGGAAAGAAACCTATGGAGGAGTCACCACCACCAGGAACTACATGAGTTCCAAATTTTTGTAAATATTCTATGTGTTGTGTATTTGTTTTGTTTTCTTCCCACATTGTGGCATCATCCCATTTCTTTTTCTAGTTAATTATCCCATACCTATCCACTATGTAATCACTATAACTCGAGGACGAGTTTTCATTCAGTCGTGGGGGTATGATGAGACATGAAATTTCTCATATTGCTGATGGTCACGTTAACGCACCCACGATAATGCACCCATGTTATCTCATGGGTTGTGATATCGCTTATGCGATATCTCATGGGCCACGATATCACGTACGCGATATTACATACGTGATATCTCATCTGCCTATGATATCACGTAGGCGATATCGCAGTCCGTTGCAATGTCTATAAATAAGAGGTAGCATTCCCTTGTTTCTCATCCCAGTTTTATTATAGTAAAACTCTAGCAGTTTGATCCCTCCAAAGTTAGATTATTTTTTCGTGTCTACCCGCAATGTGGTGAATGTAATTGTATGGTGTCTCTATTCGAGTGTGACGTACTTGGACACGCACATGACTGGCAATAAAGATCGAGATTACTTCATCATTGCAGCATTCACTTTGTTATTTATTTGTTTATTTATTTATTTAATCTTATTTACTATTTTCTCTCTCTCACCCTTAAACTCCTAGATCGCGAAACGAGTACAACTTAATTATGAGCATTTAAGTGTGACTGCTTGGTATCCAAGTGGCGTAGCTAGGATCTATGCTTGGTAACCCAGTGGTGTATCTAGGATCTGTGCTTGGTAATCCCAGTGGCGTACCTAGGATCTACGCTTGGTAATCCCAATGGTAGTCATGCACGAGGTCCAAGATGTGTACAGTTGATCAAGGAATCGGTTGCTCATTGCACTTAGGCTAGATTAGATTTTCTTACCCTTTTCCTCCTAGCTTAGCTTAGTTAATATTATTTTCACTACCTTCAGGAGGAGTGTTAGAATTAGGAACACATCATACACCTCACTCTGGACTAAACCATACATGACAAATATAATACTAGTCCAGGTGGGAAGACAGCGAACTACGAACTAAGGATAACTATCTAGGTTCCACAACTAGTACGTTTGTGGAGTTCGACCAGATCGCGCATGCTACGCTCGTTCTGTATGGTTGAGTGTAGGGGTATCTTGCCACTCATCAGTGTCCTTTCTACACTGTGTAGCATAGCATAGCATAGCAGCCAATGTCACATGAATCCTTACTTAATCTACAATGTTTTATTAGAAAACTTTTATTGGGATCCAAGGGTGAAGTGGGATAGGTAGTCTTGGAGGTCAAAGCATGACCAAGTGTAATTACTTTGCTATAACCACTTGATAGAGGACCTTCATGCATTCTGACCCTACTACGCTATGCTACACTATGTAGCATAGCACAGTGTAGCACCTAGTTTGATCCAAATTTTGACTCACTCTGCAAACGTTTTATCAGGGGATGTCAGTCATGTCCTAAAGTGGTAGCCAAACAAACACTTTTGATGGTTTAGGCATGGTCAATTATGTTTACTTCATCAAAGAAATTTGAGTGGAAGTATTACCACACTAGAACCCTGCTACACTGTGTAGTGTAGCACAGTGTAGCATTCAAATGGAGATGATTTCTAACAAAATTTTCCACATTCTCCTATGTCATGTTGATCATGCTTCAAGGATGAAGCAGGGTAGGTATCCTAGAGGGCTGAATCATTGTCAACTACATCTTTGGTGCCTGATCAGTCTCCACATGGCCTACTACACTGTCTAGCATAGCAGGTCTCATAGTTAGAAAACTTGCTAAACTGTTTAGTCCATCCTGAACACTTTTAGAAACTCCTAGCATGGTCCCTAGGTAAACTGTCAATTGGGTCATGTGTCAAGCTAGGCAAGCTAGAGAGTGTAGCAAGCCTATTAGCCTGGGAGATAGAAAATTTATTGGACTGTGTTGTGTACCCCTAGTGCCTCTTTCATGCAAACTAGCCTCATAGCTAGGTGTTGTGTTGACTGTGTTGTAGGGGGTGGTAGGTAGGCTTGGAAGTGGCTTCATGGACATTAGGACTTTCGGGGTGGCATGCGTGGTCCAGCGTGACAGTGCTTATAGAGATCCTTACCAAAATTTTGGGACTGTGCTGAATCATGAGAGTCCTAAAATTTATGGTGTTTCATAGTTCATCATAGTGAGCACCAAATTTCATGGCCCAACACCATTGAGATTGTGACTATGCTCCCACTGTGCTTGTTATACACTGTGTACCTTCTAAGACCCTTGTGGAGTTAACTATGCTCTTATTTGGAGTGGTGTTCCATTTCTGATGAGAAGCATATTGCACAAGCCGCGATATCACCGTCCGCCACCATATCTATAAATAAGAGGTGGCACTCCCCTCATTTCTCATCCTGGCTAGAAGTAGTGAAGCGCTGGCAGTTTGAACAGTCCAGAGTTAGATTAATTTCTAATGTGCCCGCAGTAGGAGTCCTAGAGTGAACGACTATTTATTCACACAACTTTGTAACCTGAACACAAGTTGTGTATGGCAATAAAGATGAACTTGATTGGATAAACCTTGCAGTACATGGTTTTATTTTATTGTTATTTATTGTTTGCTGTTAGTGTGCACGAGTACGACTTGATTACGAGCATCTACGGATGTGTACGGCTAGTCAAGGAATCGGCTGCTTGTCGCAACGCGTGAGTACGACTTGATTACGAGCATTGTGACTGCTTGGTAACCCAGTAGCGTATTCCAGGATCTGCGCTTGGTATTCCCAGTGGTAGTCCAATGTGTATGGCTAGTCAAGGAATCAGCTACTCATCGCTAGGCTAGAACGTGTGATAAGTACGACTTGGCTACGAGCGCCCACGGGTGTGTACGGATAGCCAAGGAATCAGCTGCTTATCACACTTAGGCTAAATAGGTGCCTCAGCACGACCACTTTGAGCACTTGCATTACGTGTGGTGATCCCAATAACGATTAGCGTTTGGTAGCCACAATTGCATAGTTCAGGGTGTGTCCAGTAAGTGGGAACAGATGCTAACGCTAGGACTTAGTGTTGTAGTTAGAGTTAGTTAGTATCTCAACCCTTTACCCTCATAGCTTAGGAGATAAACTGAAAAATACCAAAAAAATCATATACCTCAGACTTGTTTAATCATACACCATGACACATACAAGCAAGCCTAGGAAGACAACGAACGATTAACCCCAAGTGTTTCTTGTGGCGTTAAGGCATTTAGTCTACGGAGTTCGACCGGATCGCACGTACACGCTCGTATTCGTATGGTTGAGTGTAGGGGTACCTCACCACTCATCAATTTCTCTCTCTCATTTCTAGCATTTTCTAGCATTTTTCTTGCATCTTTTCACATTTTTTTACATGTCATCATGTTGTATTACACTTAGACAGTAGTCTTTGTAGGTTGACACTCTCATTTTGGTTGAAACCCTTGGCTATGCTTGTCGGCATTCCGTGGCTATGCTCTACAATTAGCATCGCGAAGTACTACTTTGACACTTAGCATCATTTTGCATTGTTTGCACTTGCATTTCAGCTAACGATGCCGCCCCCAAGTTGTACCCACCACCTCAGTTGTAACTAGCAAAGTTTCTATTTGATTGACAAGACTATTTAGGGCACTCTGCCTTTGTTTCTGGAAAGGCCCTCACATGGAGGTGGTGTTAAGGTTATGCATTCGTTGATCCCTTGGTGATTCTAGCCATTGACATTTTCAGTTGTTATAGTTTTTGGTGCTAGAAGGAGGACCTTGTCATTTCCTTCTACGATGCTCTAGAGAGTGTAACAAGTTATCAAAGTATAACAAGCTCCAGCGTAGCACCAGATTTAGCCATTTTCAATAGCTTTCATACTTAGCATTTTTCTACATTTTCATACTTAGCATTTTTTCTACATTTTCATACTTAGCATTTTTTCTACATTTTCATATTTAGCATTTTTTCTACATTTTCATACTTAGCCAAATTTTCTACAGTTTTACACTTAGTCAATTTCTTTTGTAGTTTCCATACTTAGCCATTTTTCTACTATACTTAGTTATTTTTTGTAGTTTTCAAAGTTAGCCATTTTCTGCAAACAGCAACTCTCACAATCCGATTTGTAAACATGAATCAAAATCAACCTTCCACATCAGTGTCTAACACATTTGACACCACAATCCACCCAAAGCATGCCACACTAAGGCATGAACAATACAATTTCTTTTGTGCCAAAATCCAAGCAGGATTACTAGTGGATCATCTCAACCTAGAGGCAAAACAAGATTACCAATGAGTCCACTAGGATGGATGAGAGTACAACCCTACCTTGTTTGACATAATCCTACTCATAGAGTCCTACCACCAGTTTTTGTCCCAACTCATCCATGAAAATAAGCATGATGCTCAAGCAACCTACGAGGAAGTCTCACAAGAAGAAGAAAAAGAGTTTGAGGCCTACTCCAAACAAAAGAGCCCCCTCTACACTATCTTCCAACAACCACTCCCTAGGATAGCCCCTCCTTGATTCTATTCACCCATCCTCTCCAAGATGGTGATCATGCCAATTCAGGCTTCCTTGCAAGCAACCATTGCATTTGCCCAACCCTATGTTCACACAAGGGTCACCTCCCAGCCCCAGATGACTCAAGCATCCTACATTCTACTTGTCTCATTAGTGCCCATAGCATCCATCCAATCCACTTGTGTGTGGCCCACCTTGGTCACTACGGCCATCGCTCAGCCATTGCATCAACTAAAACTTGCCACTATGACGTTAAATTGGCAAACTCTACAACCAAAAATCTAACCCTACACCATATGACCAATGCAAGCCTAGCTAATGCAACCGGCTAACATATTCCCAAGCTTGGATCAAGCATTCCAGCTAATCCAAGGCTTAACAAAGGAAATCAACCAACTCAAGGCTAGCTCCTCTAACAACATCAAGATGATGGATTTCTACTAAGATGATCCCATAAGTCCTACAGTACCACCTCTAACTCTCCCAACTAAGGTCCTACTACCTTAATTCACCAAGTACAATGATGAAGGGGATCCCAATGCATACTTGGTCACATTTTGATTCAAGTGCCTACTCCTTCAAGCCTAGCCACACACCAGCATGCATGTATTTCCCATGTCACTCATTGGCAAGGCCTTTGATTGGTATCATGTGCCACCTTAGGCCTCAATCTCTTCTTTGGAGGATCTCATAAGCTAGTTTGTGACATGATTCAAGTACAAGCTAGAGCCTAAAGCAACCCTCAACTATCTCATGCAAGTCAAGAAGGGGCACCTAGATCCCATGCCAAAATTTCTTCAATGCTGGAATGCTACATTGAGTGAAATGTATGAACCCCTAATAGAGACATACTTACTATCCATCTTCAAGATGCAGTGAATGACTTCATCAAGTTCAAACTATATTACCTGGCCCAGAAAAATCTCAACCAAGCCTTTGCCCAAACAAAAGACATAGAAAAGGTAAGCCAAGCTAGCAACGACTCGGCCTATGTGGCCTATAGAAGCCAATATGTATGCAAGAAAAACACAATAGTGGAAATAGTGGCTACAAGCACAAAAGCAACCAACTAAGGCCCAATAGCTAAGTAGCCCAAGGCCCTAGCTCACAAAGCCATCAAATTTGGTGCCAGCTCACCTACATTAGTAGGGGTCATCCCAAGGTCCAACTTTGAGTGCAAGGATCGTTCAAAGTATACACTGCTACCAATGGACCCTTTGAACTATTGGAGCAACTCCTAAAAGCTAGTTAAATCCAATACAAACACATATCAGAGATTGCCCACCAAAAAGAACATAGGTACTGCGAACTACTGAGGAAGCCTACCATAGCAATACCAAATGAGACCCTAGTCCCACGACACCTCAAGCTAGAAAAATACTATCATTACCACCAAATGTCTGGTCATACTATGGGCAACTATTGTGCTTTGTAGAATGACTTGCAAAGAATGATAGAATAGGGCAAATTGGTGCTTGATGTAGTGAGCCAATCCAATGAAGATGACACCCCCAACATCATAAACTCCATTAGTGTAGGTGGCAAGTCTAAACCTACGCAACAATGTTTTGTGATCTATGTGCCTCCTAACAAGGCAAGGATCCCCTTGGCCTCGACAAGCAAGAGGCCCTCCTTGTTATCAAAGTGCCACCTCAAGAACCCACAACACCATTTTTGGTTAAGGTCCCATAGCAACCATCCACTAACACATTAAATTGGCATAATGTCATAACAACAACCACTAAGCATCCTTTCATCCTCAAGGTTTGATAAAACGTTGGCCCTACAACAACTTCTAAACCATCATTTTTCATAAGGGTGCCACAATGTGATGGCCCCTCACCTAGCTGAAGCCCAATAGTGGCAATGTCTTGGTCCCTCCTCCTTCAAGGGTTGATCCCACTAACAACCCAGGTAGGCCTACCAAATGTCAATGTAAGAGGATGAACAAGAACCTTGTGAACCCCATGTACGAAGAAAAGGCCATAACCGATAAGCAACAACCAAACACTGGGATCCTTACCCCCAAGTAGGCTATGCAACCCAAGCCTAAGTCCCCTCTACAAGAGACCAATCTCTCAAGCTACATGAAGGAAGCCAAGGCCAATACAGCGACCAATGACAAGAACTTCACAATTGCACTAACCTAGGTGAAATAAATGCTCAAGCAAAAGAACATAACGTTGAGCTTGTATGACTTGGTCATGACCTTATTTACTCAAGAATTGGCCCAAATTTTGGCCCCCATTCCTATTATATAGGACATTCCTATAGATGAGAACACCATCCATGTGACTACAGTACCATAGGAATTAGGTTCAACATCCCTAGTGTTTTGCAACAATGCAGTCAAAGACAACCTTGAACGAGGGGAGCTCACTATAGCTCCACTATCCATTAGCATACATGTTGGATAGTGCACCATTCATACAGTGCATGTTAATGATGGTGTAGCAACAAGCATATTCTTGTACTCTATCATTGACAAGCTAGGCCTAGTAGATAAAATCAAGCAAACCAAAACTTCATGTCTAAAATCCTTCAACAAATCATGCATCATCATCAAGGGTACAATAAACTTAGCCTTCATGGTAGAAGAGTGATTCCCCACTAGTGTAGATTTCACTATCATAGAGGAGATTTCAGGCTTCAACCTAATCCTAGGCAAGCCTTGGCTAGCCTAACTACAGGTCATCTCCTCTCCCATCCACCAAGAAGTTCATCTTCCATATGAAAGTGGTTAAGTTATCATCCATAGTGATAATTCCTCCCCTTCAACTACCCACAACATAGACATGGAGCAAGTGTCGAAGGTGGAGTTTCTTGGTGGTACACCTATAGCAACCAATGCAACACCTAAGGCTAACACACCTAAATAAGTGGTTGAAGCCAACAGCCTCCTAGAGGATCCTAAGCCTTGCATGCCCCCTAATCCACACCTGGTTAGGAAGCAACTACATGAAGCCAAAAATGCACTAAGCACCTACCTACCCCTTGCCTCCACGGACCATGCATTTTTGATTTTTGCTTACATTGTAGTTATTCATGCATTAACATTTTACTTACTTACCTAGTTTACATACTGCTTCACTTTGTTTACACATTTCTACTTTGTTTATGCATCCATCCACTTAGCTTACACATTTCATTCAAAAAAACATCAAAAACACATAAAATAACATAAAACTAACAAAACACATGGCCCAAAAAGACCTTAAACTAGTGATGGTTTGAAATAGCCTTAAATTAGCAATGGCCTAAAATAGTCCAAAACTAGCAACACTCAATAGCCTGAAATGGCTTTAAACTACCATTTCGGCCTAAAATAGCCTAAAATTATCACTCTTCACGTTGATTTCATTTCATTTTTTTATTTTAACTCTATTTATGATAGGTGTCACTTGATGTTATTTTTCTTGTTGATTTTTGTAAGATCTTGTAGGCACACAGCATCACACCTCACACAAGTAAGGTAAGCACTAGTCCACTATAACTATAAACTGACACAGTAGTCTACTATGACTATAAACTGGCACAGACTATCCTTGGGTCATGATTTTAAATGAGCACAACATCCACCATCTATTACGATGTTAAATTGACACCCAACAGTCTATTAGGACTATAAATTAGCACATCATGATCTACCTGGACCTTAAACTAGGTTCATAGTTTGCTAGGACTTTAAACTGGCATGTTGCTAATATGTTGGAGCACCTACCATTGATGTGTCTTTTGGGGGACTTTCAGCATCATCGCCCTAACACTTTCATTGGCTTCCTAAACACTTGCAACTGGCACAACATTTAACACATTCACAGCATCTTCACATCTAGCACTGCCTTGGATTAACTTTGACTCTCTCATAAGCACTCTAATGAGAGGTTAATGTTTCAGAGGCAAGCCACTTCATGCCATGGTCAACGTCAGCTATGCTAAATTTTCATCTTGCATCAGGATACACTATTTGCATTTTATTTCCTCTTCTTGAATTTCATCTCCCTAGCACATTTCCTACACACTTTACCCTAGCATACCCTATCCATAGCACTCTTGAGCATGGTGAAATGACATTCAATCTGGTACTAATGAGCGATGTTGGTACCACATCTACTATGGTGTTTTGCAATTCTTTATCGATATCTCTCAGGCCACTCCTCCAAACTTCAATAAAGAGGGGCCATTGAAACACCATAAAATTTTGGGTCTCAACATCTCAACTAAAAATTTGGCTAAGTGTCAAAATGATGGTACTTTGCCTAAATTTTTCTAAGTTTTAAGTGTAGTCAGCTCCAATTGCTAGATTTGCAAAATTTTTCTAAGTGTCAGAATGATGGCACTTCCTGCAAATTTTTCTAAGTGTCAAAACTTGGCAAATATTTCTAAGTTTTGGTGCTATGCTCTCCAACGTAGCCAGCATAGCATGCATCAAGGCCTATTTTGTAAAATTTTTCAAGTGTCAACAGTAGTTGCATGAAAATTTTTTCTAAGTGTTCTTCTACGCTCTAGAGCATAGCCAGCATAACACACTTTTTAGTGGCTAGTTTTTCCTAACTGTCAAGCAAGAAGTTGGCAAGCTAGCTTAGCATGGAAGAGGCATTTGGTAGATTTTCTAACTCCTGAGGCTACCCCTCCTGCTACACTCTAGAGTGTAGCCAGTGTAGTAAGAACAAGAATTACAATCTTCACCAAATTCTTCTAAGTGTCCATGCCATACCCAATCCTTGGGGATCATCCCATGTTCCGCACATAACATGGGATGAGTGTAGCAGCCAATGTCCCATGTCATACATATAACATGGAATATTCATAGCAGCCAGCATCCTATGTCCCACACATAACATAGGATGAGCATAGCCACTAGCATTTCATTCCTACAAGTAACATGAGATAAGCGTAGTAGCCAATGTCCTATGTTCCACATGTAACACGGGATGATTGTAGCAGCCAGCATCTCATGTCTAGCATGTAACATGGGATGAGCATACCAGCCAGTGTCCCATGTCCCACACATAACATGGGATGAGTGTAGTAGCCAGAGTTACAAAATTTTTGAACTTTTTTGGTCACCTTCAAACTTAGAAATTTTTCTAAATTTTTCTTATGGTTTCACCTACTGCACTGCCACCTAGCACCCAATCCACATTTTGGGCTAACCCTAGCACTATAAATACCCCTACACCCCAATTTTCTATGGGGTTGGATTTCACTTTTCATCAGTTGGTAGTTGGCACTTTCATTTTAGAATTTGGCATTTTGGCATCTTAGCACTTAGCTTCGTGGACAAACGAGACCCAGAGCACACCACATCGGTAGAGAGGCATCCTTACACCACATGGTACATCGTGGTCTTATTGTAGCCTTGCACCACATGGTACATTGTGGTCCTATTGTAGCCTTGCACCACACTGTACACCACAGCTCCCATGTAGCTCTACAAAACACTACATGCTACACCGTGGTAACCAACTTGGCAAGCACAGTTTATCACAGTGAGCACCAAACTTCATGTCCTAACACCACTGAGACTATGACTACACTCCCACTACAATTTTTGTACATTGTGTACCTTCTAAGACCTTTGTGGAGTTAACTATGCTCCCATTTGGGGTGGTGTTCCATTTCTCTATCCTATTTCTAGCATTTTCTAGCATTTTTCTTGCATCTTTTCACATTTTTTCATGTGTCATCACATTGTATTATGCTTGGGTGGTAGAATCCATGGGTTGACACTCTCATTTCTATCGAAAACCTTGGCTACGCTGACCTTCATTTTATGGCTACGCTCTACACTTAACACCATGAAGCACCACTTTGACACTTAGCACTATTTTGCGTTGTTTGCACTTGCATTTTGGCTAATCATGCCACCCCTTAGTTGCACCCACCTCCTTAGTTGCAACTAACAAAGTTCCTATTTGATTGAAAAGGCCATTTAGGATGCTTTTCCTCCATTTCTAATAAGGACCTTACATGCAGGTAGGGTTAAGCTTGTGCATCTGTTGACCCCTTGGTGATTCTAGCCATTGATGTTTTTGGTCATTACATACCCAAAACCAAACTTCATAAACTAATATATGATAATCATATTGATAGAATATATATATATATATATATATGTATGTATGTATGTATTTCATTTCTTACCAAAAAAGATCATGAACATCAAACCATCAATGAATACTTTACCATCCTCTTAAATGAATAATCCTTTTATTGCTCATTTTCAACAATGGATGTTAGAGTGGGAGTGTCTTTTAATCAAAGTCTCAAAAGATGTCCACTATACTAGTGGTCTCTTGGATTAGGTATAGGCTCCCCTTGCATATGTGTAGATTCGAATGCTCCCTTTGGATCCTTTTGGATCAACTTGTTCTTTTCTCATCAAAGTACTATCCCTACAAATCAATGCTAAGATCAAGTGTGGAGACTAAAGTATCCTATTAATAGTATTTCATAATGATTTCTTTTGAAATGATACTTTTCTCAAAAGATGCATGCACTGCATCAAAGGTACTAAATCATATTCTTATTGTTGGCACATTTGGCCATTCCATGGAATAGTTGGAATATTTTATTAAAAATTGAAACAATCTATGGTTGTAAATTTAGAAGTAAATTTACAACTTTAAGGTTATGGGTTGATGGGTGTTAAATAAAATGATGTTGAGGCCTCCTTGATACAAAATTAAAGTGCCAGATTATTCCTTATTGGAGACTGGAAGATAGTACAATAGCAAACAAGGAATTATATTATTTATTTGAAAAACATTGGTGAAGAACGTGCTCTGAAAAATTATTTTTGGAAAGGTCCCAAATTAAAAATCCCTGTTGTTAAATTCGGTTTTATATTTGGCCCTAAGATAATGTTTGAAACTCCAATTCTCGGCAGCCATTCATGCCTTGCAAAAATCAGAAAATAAAAATAAAAATCAGAAGCGCCTCTGTCATCCTAAAGAATGTGCAGTTGCAAGCGAAGATGAAGGAGATGCAAATAAGCTTGATGATCCATGAGTTTCAATGGAGATGCAAATAAGCTTTCAGTTTGTTCCTAATTGCGGCATTCCAGAAAAATCGTATTTTCACCAGAGCAGCGGGAGTGCAAAACTACCAACCACGTGGTGCTTATCATGGCACAGACGGGCATCGCAAAAAAAATGCCATCGCCATGGGCACAGCCAAGTCCCTGAGGGACAAATCCCCTTTGCCATGGATGCGGCAACAAAGAAAAAAATCGAAACCCTCGTCCACACGCAGAAACATAATTGCGTTTTGTTCAAACCCCATCTTCATCTTCAAACCACCCTCTTCTCTAGCACTTCCACTGCAACAGCGAGCTCTTGCTCTATGCGATAGTTCGCGTCGGTAGCTGAGGAGTGATTTCACCACCAAACCCTATCCTTTTTTGCACCGCTATTCTATGCATCACCAAACCCTACTCATCTCAGCACTGTTTTAAAACAACTCGGTGAATTTCATGGTTGTGTGCCCTTGGAAAATACAGAAACAGGTTAATTGCTGCAACAAGATTGAAAGCAGAAACAACATCACAACCAGGAATTGATTTCAAACTTTCAGGTGGTAAAAAATGGTAATCACAAATGTCATTCGCCCCTAAAACCTGCAATCCAAAACAACAGCCTTGCCCAATGCCGAAGCATTCGATATCGCATACCAGTCCATAGAACATGGCAACAAAGACACAAAGGCACACTAAGATAGGTGTCAAGAGATATTTTAGGCTGATGCCAGTGAATCAGAGTTGCAGTTTTATTCATCAAAACTAAAATTTTAAATGGTCTGGTGATTAATTCAGCAATGTCACATACACTAATAGTGTGAAAGACTTACCTCTTAATTTAATTATTCCAAGGCTTTAAAACATTATTTTTCAAACATTATTATATAAGTTTCTACCCATAAAATAATTGTAATATTAATGATAAAATATGTGTAATATTTACAACTATTTGTGTTAGTATAAATTCCTCCTAACTTTATGTACAACTTCCCAACTACATAACTTCCCAATTAAATTGGTGAGAAATATCTCCTAACTACATGGGTAAGTTGTAACTCCCTTACTTGGGAGAGAAGTTAGCTAAGATATTTTAAGTATGTAACCACCTTTGAACCCTATAAAAAAGGAGGAAAATACAAGACTTAGGGGGGGAAGATCATACTTTTGGGGAGAAGACATTGACATCACACTTTGGAAGGCTACTAGCTAGCACTTGGGCTCTCACTTGGAGACACACTTTGAGTCTTTGAAGAAGAGCATTTGTAAAGAAGAAAGTGTGAAAGATTGCTTGTAAGATGACTTGCTAAAGAAAATATTTCAGCCTCTTTGTCATGGTCCTGTGAGTTATGTTTTTTATTTTTTATTTTTTTAAAATTGTTTAGCTAGTGGTTTAGATGGTATCATCCTTGGCAAGTAATTTTGGGATTTTTAGATTGCTCTTATTATTCTTGTTGCCCGATAGAAAATTTCTATTAAAATTTTTCCATAAAAATGCTTGTGTTTGAAAGCCTTAAGAGCATTTTAGTAGTAAATTTTATTGTTGTGCAACGTATAAGAACTACTGTTGAGATCATTGTAAGAGAGCCTCTACTTGTAGTCATGCTGTTGAACGATTTAATAGTCAAGAGGGTTCAGAAAATCTTTGGTATTTTGATGGGAGAAGAATAGCTTCTTTTTATCTTTAAAGTGAATCTCCGTGGTATTTCAATCAGAAATTGTCAAGTCTTTTGAAGGTTCTGTTGAATGCAATTGTTGACATCCGTTATCTTGCCAAAATGGAGTCTCGTACGTGGTAGTTTACGCAGCAATTTTTTGGTAGCATAGTAGGATTGTCTTGAAGAAATTGCTTATTTGAGCCTTGGAAGTTTGAACAATTCGTAGTTATTGAATTTGGGATAGCTTTATTGCGAAGTGTTTACTTGTGTCATTTTACCTTGTTTAAATATTTGAGGTCCACACAAATCTGCTTTCTTTTCTGTCTATTTCCATCGAATCTTGCTCTATTTTTAGTTTTCTTGTGGAACTATCTCTTTCTCTAGGGAAAATTAGAAGTAGATTCGTGGAGTTGTGCTCAAATGTTTTTGCAAAATTTTATTTGTTACAACTAGGTATTATAAGGACCGTGTAGACTACGCAATTAAACAAAATAGGAACTCTCAACAACTCACAGTACTTGGCAAAGTTGGTTGAATCTCTTTAAGATAAGTCATTCGTAGTTTACACACAATGCAATCATTTCATTTTTCACAACCACACACCGCAACAGCACACACACATACTCACATTAACTACTGAGTCTATTTGGAGGTATCTAGGCCTTGGTGTTTCCAAAGACCAGCAAGCACCTAAATCTTATTCGAAGACACTCGTTGGCGGTCGCGTCCCAAATGGTCACCAACAATTCTTTTGGCACTAGAAGGAGGGTTGAAAATTCATCCTCTAGGTTCATAAGCCTTATAATTTTAGCACATCAACAATTCTTTATTACTATAAAGGCTTAAGAAATTAGATATTTTTAGTTCATGACCAAGAAGATCGATAGTTTGGAAAATTTGAAAGTTTCAAAGGATATTCTAGATTCTATTACTGATTCTTCATTAGAAGAAGAAGAAAAGAAAGATTTTGAATTGGGAAAAAGTAGTGAAGTGAAAACTAGAAGATCAAAAAGATCACCCATTATATCTAATTTATCGATTTATAAGAGAAGATCTAGAAAGTCTAAGAGTTCAACATTCCAAAGGAATAGGATGGCAAATCCTTGGCAAAGAGTTACATCATTAGGATTTCAAAATTACAATGATATTCCTAAGGTAGTTTACAAATATTTTCCTAAGCCTTTCATTCCTGGAAAGGCTTATTTAGCTGAAGAATATATTCACATGTTTGAGTTAGCTTTAGCTCATGCAAATGTTCAACATTAAGATCAAGCTTGTAGCATGTTTGTATCAAATCTAAAGGATATGGCTCAGATTTGGTATTCAAACTTACCAAGTAATAGTATTACAAGTTAGAATGACATAAATAATCTTTTCTTGGCCCAATTTGGTAATCAATTAGATCAACAACAACTATACTATGGGCTGATACAAGCTAAGTAGGGAGTTAAAGAGTCAATTAGAGATTTTAACATTAAGTTTCAACAAATTTGTGGACTCTTTCAAAGACAATATAGGCCATCAAAAGAAATGCTTAAAGAAACTTATCTTAAGACTATCAACCCCAACATTTCAATTTGGTTAAGGAGAACTCCAAACTTAACTACACTAAATGACTACTTTAGTGAAGCTATACAATTAGAAAAATAGTTGAACTTGAATCCTGAAGAAAATATTGCGATTCAAAAAAGAGAAGAAAGAGTTATGATTCCTATGCAAGATTTTGCTCAATTTAAAGCTTTACCAGGTCCATCTCATGTTAAGATAGAGCAAGAACATGAAAGAGTAGGATCTGAAAAAGGACAATTAATGAGAGATATGTCTAACAAAAGAGTGAAGCTTGAACAAGCCTTGGCAAGAGTTATTATCAAGAAAGAAAGAAAAAGTAAAAAGCATAAACATCAAGACACTAAGTTAGCAGAAGATGAGGATGAAAGTAACCTTATTGTGTCTAACTTTCTTGATATTGAATCTGACAATGATCTATCTAGTGTTCACTATGCAAGTAAATCTTCTAGCAATGGATCTAGTGATACTTCTTCTTTATCGAGTTCTGAAGAAGATATGTCTTCAGATGAGGAATGTAATAACAATGAGGAAAATGGATATAATCTCCAATCAAAGGAAAGATTAACTACTTCTATACCCCCAAATGTTATTACTGATCCATCTACTAGGAGAAAAGCTTTTGAGCCAAATAGAAGAGATAAGAATAAAGGTAAAGACAATCAAGTAGAGCAAAGCACTCCAAATCAATCTTTTAATAAATGGATAAAGAAACCAAGCTTTATTGGTGATGGAGATTATGATTTGATTGAAGACCTTAAACATGTCAAGGTCAATATTAGCCTTTATCAGTTGCTTCAAATAGGAGATCAGCAAAGAAAGGATTTAGAGTTCATTAAAGGTAAAAGGAGAGTTAGAGAATAAGAGTTAAGTTATGTGTCTCATAATGATGAGAAATTAAAAAATTCATATGATAAGGAAGCTCCTCCTTTTCTCTTGATAATGAAATTGAAGGATAAATACTTACACAATTGTTTGGTTGATTCTGTAGCTACATCTACTATAATGTCATTGTCTATATGTAAGAAACTTGGTTTGATTCCTGAAAAATCAAATAAAAAGATTGTTCAAGTGGATAAAAGTAGAGTGAAGATTGTGGGTCAATTACCAAATTTCCTATTGGAAATTGCTTCTGAACTTCGCATTAGAAGTAGAGTAACTATTCAAGTGGTAGATATACCAGATTCACATAGTCTCTTATTGAGTAGAAGTTGGAGTAAGAATTTCTCGGGTTACATATTAACAGATTATTCTCACATGTGGCTACCTTGGAAAGAAGAACCAAATCAGATATATATCTATAGCAAACCTTTGATGATTGATAACATTACTTCAAATGAAAAAAGTAAAATGGTTAAAAAAGGAGGTGTTGAAAATAAAATTTGTACACTCCAAGAAAATTACGATTCTGAAAAAGGACAATCAAAGTAAGAGGATAAATGGGAGTTATACTTTGATGGTTCATGTAATTCAAAGGGTTAAGGAGCTGGTATAGTTATATTAAGGAATGATTCACCTAAAATTTTCAAAGCAATTCATCTATCTTTTCCTTGCACTAACAACAAGGCGGAGTATGAAGCTTTATGTATTGGTATGAGAATAGCTCTAGACAAAAAGATCAGAGTAATCACTATAAAAGAAGACTCAAGATTAATTTATGAATAAGTAAAGGGTAATTGTGTAGTAAAAAGCTCATTCTTAAGACCATATAAGCAACTTGCTTGTAAGATGTTAGGTCAATATCAACATTGCCGAATAGAGCATATAAATAGAGCAAAGAATCTTATAGTAGATGATTTGGCAAAGGTAGCTTCAACATTGAATATGCAAATAATAGAAAGTTACAAAGATGTCATGATTGAAGAAGAACATCAACCATCAGTACCAGATAATATAAGACATTTACAAGTATTTGAAGATGATAATCAAATACTAAGATTTATGAGGAACAAATAAGAATTTGAGGGTCAAGTGATACCTGAAACATCATCAAATTCCAAAGCTAATTTCATTCCAAAAAGGATGATTGACTTGGAACATGAGTTCAAGAAAAAATTACTTACTAGAAAAGATTTACAAAACCCAGATAGTCAAGCTTTCGAGGTAGTGAATTTTGGCTTAGACACGATGCCAAAGATGTTGAATGTTACAAAGGAAAGAGATTCAATTTTCAAGAAAAATTGGTTAACATGTCTAAGAAATAATTTGGACAATTTTTCTTGGTCTTATGATGATCTTAAAGCTTTTAGGCAAGATGTGATGACACATAAGATCCCTCTAATAGAAGGTTGCAAAATAGTCAAGCAAAAACAAAAGAAATTTAATCCATCATTTGAACCAACTATGGAAGCTGAAATTAAGAAGTTGTTACAAGCACAAATCATATATCCGGTACGATATTTGACATGGTTTGCTAACCTTGTTCCAGTGAGAAAGAAAAATGGTAATATAAGCTTTGTGTAGACTTTAGAAATATAAATGATGCCTCAAAAAAGGATAAGTATCCACTTCCAAGAATTGACGAGATGCTGATTAAAGTCTCAGGTTGTCAAGTATACTCTTTCTTAGATGGTTTCTCATGTTATAATTAAATCATGGTAGATAAGAATGATAGATACAAAACATCATTTATCACCAAGTGGGGAACTTTCTCTTAGCAAAGAATGCCATTTGGATTGTCAAATGCTGGAGCTACGTTTCAAAGAGCAATGGATTTAGCATTCAAGGATTTATTAGGAAAATTTGTGATGATTTATTTGGATGACATTACAATATTCTCAAAGAAAAAAGAAGATCATATTAATCATCTCCAACAAGTTTTCGACAGATGTCATGAGCTTGGTATTTCATTATATCCTAAGTGTATCTTCGGGGTTAAATCCAAAAGTTTATTAGGCCATGTGATATGTCAAGAAGGAATTGCCATAGACAATTCTCAAATCCAAGTAGTCCAAAATATTGAGCATCCCATAAGTAAAAAATCTCTTAGATCTTTCTTTGGGAAGATAAACTTTGTGAAAAAGTTCATCCTCAAGTTTACTGAAATTACCAAACCTTTGATGCATATGCTAAAAAAGGATGTTTAAGTAGAGAAAACACTAGAGTTAGAGAGAGCTTTATCAGAAATCAAAAAGGCTATACAAGAGGCTCCATATTTGGTAAAGCCTAGGCTTAAAGAAGATTTTTGGTTATATTCTTTTGCTTCAAATGATTCTATCATTGCCGTTCTAACACAAAAGGATGATGAAAGTCAAGATGAACCAATTGGATTTTTTGGGAATTAGTTGAAAATTTTAGAGTTAAATTATTTAGACTTAGAGAAACAAGCTTTCGTAGTCATCAAAGCACTTCAGCATTTTAAATATTATTTGGAAAGTTCATTAGTCCACATTATGCTAATTGAACCTGTAGTCAAGCGATTCCTAGCCCAAAATGAGATTGGATTAAAAAGAGGAAAATGGCTTATAAAGTTGCAAAGTTTCATATTTTCATTGGAAATATGCAAGACAATTAAGGGAATGGGACTAGCCAAGTTAATGGCCCAAAAAAGTGAAGTATGTACACTTGATACCCATGAAGAGAATTGGTATGATGAAATTCTCAAATTTCTTAGTACAAGGAAAATCACAAATAATTTAATCGCAAGTCAAAAGAGAGCTTTCTTCAAAAGAGCACGAAGATTCGTTATTATAGATGAAATATTATATAGAAAATATTTTCGGGGATTTTTATTGGAATGTGTTCATAATGATTAAATTAGTTTCATTTTGAAACAATTTCATGACTATTTGAATTTATTTTATGAATTCCCTAAATTGACTATGCAACATATACTTCAATATGGATATTACTGGCCTTCCATGTATCAAGACATTAGTTCAAAAATTCAAAAATGCTATAAATGTCAAATTCATGGGCCCAAGATTAAAAGGGCTAGAGCCCCTTTAAAGCCAGTAGTTGTAGATAGACCATTTCAGCAATGGCGTTTGGATTTTATTGGTACAATTACTTCTTCAAGAGCTGGACACAAGTTTATTCTCACAGCTACTGATTATTTCACTAAATGGTCTAAAGCAAAGGCTCTAAGAGGAAGTTTAGCATCAGATGTGATTAAGTTTCTAGAGGACCACATTCTAAGTAGATTTGGTCTACCCGAAGTATTACTGTCAGACAATGGACCCGCCTTCAAATCTGAAGAGTTTATCAAATGGGCGTCTAAAAAATCCATTTTCTTATTTTCCTCATCAAATTATTACCCTCAAGGAAATGGCCTAGCAAAATCCACCAATAAAAAGCTTATCACTTATATCAAGAAATCAATGGATGGGAATCCAGGAATTGGATCGATTATCTACAATCTGCGTTATGGTTAGATCAAATTAGATTCAAGAAAGATATTAGGACATCACCATATAACTTAGTCTATGGTTTTCCAGCAAGAATTACAAACAAGATTGTAAGCTGAGCTTCTGAATTTTTACAAAGATATAGCAAAAAGACTGATAAAGATAGAAGTTTCATGACTTTGCTTATTAAAAAAGAAGTTGAAATAGATAAAAAAAGGGATAATTTGTTGCAGAATACCTCTCAAGTTAAAAGATGGTTTGATAGGAAATCTTTGAAAAGAACTTTCAAGATAGGGGACTTTGTCCTATCATGGAATATGAAGAAACCAAATAAGTTTACCCCAACATGGATTGGTCCCTTTCAAATTACAAAGAAATTGTCAGAGGATACTTACAAATTATCAACTTTGGATGGCATGGAATTGCAATTTCCATATAATGTTTTGCATATAAAACATTATTTGGGATAATTGCATACAGCTTGAAGATGTCATTACATAAAATAATATATGTATATACTATTAGGTAAATATTACTAGGAATATAGTATCAATTAATATGTTTAATTATGCTTTATTTATATTAGAAATTAATTTTCCTTCAAGTGAAACAACTGGAATTCTACAATTGTGACAAGTGGAGAAGGTGACTCATCCACCACTTAGTGAGGATTGTGACAAATGGTTAGAATGCCTAAAAAGAAGGAAGCTTGGTTGAAGACTCTTGGGGGGGGGGGGGCGGATTCAAATTTTTAGTACCTATAAAAGGAGGGTTAGGTTGCCTAAGATTTCATCATCTTTCAATTCAAGTTTAGTAGGAAAAGTTAGAGAGAGCTAATGGAGTTTGAGAGAGCAATGAGAAAGCCTTTTATTCCATATGAGATGGGATGTTGCCCTGAGCATGTATTGAGGGCTTACTTAAAGGCTAGATCTTGTGGAGATCCAAAAGAGTGTCTTCTTATGGCTTGGTTGTCCGATGAATTTTCTTTTCTCACTAGAGATTTGGATATAGAGTCCAATGTTTGGGGGCGATATTAAGATTGCTCCAAAGAAGAAGAAAAAGGAGAGAAACCAACTAATGAAGAGTCATCATGGGGATGGGGAGAAGCTTTTGTCTCCCGAGAGGAAAATGAAGGACCTAGTGGAAAAGAACAAAAGAGCTCATTTGAAAAAGAAAATGAGAAAAGTGCTAAAGAGAAAGCTCCAGTAGATTAAGATGAGAGCTCCACCAAGCCAAAGAGCAACAGAACCGCCTTTATCACATCAGAAATTTCCTATGAAACAATTAGAGAGATGAGGATTCCCACTAGGGTAACCCTCACAATTCAATTTTCATCCCAAGAATAATCTATGAAGGACTTGATGATGCATAGCTTGTTATTTTCCTTAGGACTTGAATTATATTATTTACTTGAAAAGAATTGGTGAAGAACGTGCTCTGAAAAATTCTTTTTGGAAAGGTCCCAAATTAAAAATCCCTATTGTTAAGTTTGGTTTTATATTTGGCCCTAAGATAACGTTTGAAAGTCCAATTCTCGACGACCATTCTTGCCTTGCAAAAATTAGAAAATAAAAATAAAAATCAGCAGCGCCTCCATTGTCCTGAAGAATATGCAGTTGCAAGCGAAGGCGAAGGAGATGTAAAAAGCTTGATGATCCACAAGTTTCAATGGAGATGCAAATAAGCTTTTATTCTATTCCTAATCGCGGCATTCTAGAAAAATCATGTTTTCACCAAAAAAATCGCCAACTATGCGGTGCTTATCATGGCACAGACCGGCACTGCAAAAAAAATGCCATCGCCATGGGCATGGCCAAGTCCCTGAGGGACAAAACCCCTTTGCTGTGGATGTGGCAGCAAAGAAAAAAATCAAAACCCTCGTCCACACATAGAAACAAAATCGCATTTTGTTCAAACCCCATCTTCATCTTCAAACCACCCTCTTCTCCAGCACTTCCACTACAACAGCGAGCTCTTGCTCTACGTGATAGTCTACGTCGATAGCTGAGGAGTGATTTCACCACCAAACCCTATCCGTTTCTGTGCCACTGTTCTACACATCACCAAACCCTACTCGCCTCAGCAGTGTTTTCAAACAACTCGGCGAATTTTGTGGTTGTGCACCCTTGGAAAATATAGAAACAAGTTAATTGCTGCAACAAGATTGAAAAAAGAAACAACATCACAACTGGGAATTGATTTCAAACTTTCAGGTGGTAAAAAATGGTAATCACAAATGTCATTCGCCCCTAAAACCTACAATCTGAAATAGCAGCCTTGCTCGACGCCAAAGCATTCAATATCGCATACCAGTCCACAGAACGTGGCAACAAAGACACAAAGGCACACTAAGACAAGTGTCAAGAGATATTTTGGGCTGATGTTGGTGAATCAGAGTTGTAGTTTTATTCATCAAAAATCAAATTTTAAATGGTCTGGTGATTAATTCAGCAATGTCACATACGCTAATAGTGTGAAAGACTTACCTCTTAATTTAATTATTCCAAGGCTTTAAAACATTATTTTTCAAACATTATTATATAAGTTGCTACCCATAAAATCATTGTAATATTAATGATAAAATATGTGTAATATTTACAAATATTTGTGTTAGCATAAATTCCTCCTAACTTTATGTACAACTTCCCAACTACATAACTTCCCAATTAAATTGGTGAGAAATATATCCTAACTACATGGGTAAGTTGTAACTCCCTTACTTGGGAGAGAAGTTAGCTAAGATATTTTAAGTATGTAACCACCTTTAAACCCTATAAAAAGGGAGGACAATACAAGACTTAGGGGGGGAAGATCATACTTTTTGGGAGAAGACATTGACATCACACTTTGGAAGGCTACTAGCTAGCACTTGGGCTCTCACTTGGAGACACACTTTGAGTCTTTGGAGAAGAGCATTTGTAAAGAAGAAAGTGTGAAA